>CANSZD010000979.1:0-314932 GCA_947648045.1 Beta corolliflora | reverse complement strand
CTCCATTACATTTCCAGATTTTCTACAACAATCATCCTCCTATTTCATATGCCAAATTCCAATGTCTATCTCTCTCCTCACAAATATTCACCTTGCATAGTGAAGGCGATTAACTGCTCCCTATTCACTCCCGCCATTGTACAATCCAATTCTCTTACTTCTCTCTTACCATGATTCGCTAGTCAATTTCATTGATGAAGGGGGGGGATAAAGCAAAGAAGCAAGCTAAACAAAATGGGGTCGATGGGTAAAAAGAAACAATTTTTCAAAACAATTAAGAGGAGCAAAGCACAATCAACAGCCTGCTTCAACATCCTCCTCTCCAAAATCGATGGATAATACAAATTTGACATGGTTCCAACAAAGAATATTCAAAACCAAAGTTAGTCAAGACTTTCTAGGTGCATTGTCCCAATTCACACATTTTGTACTAACAATTGACACAAAAACCCCAAATTACATTCCTCAATTTAGACAAAAAACCCTGAAATTATATAATTTCAAAAACCCTAAATGCAATAATTGAACCCTAAGTGCGAAAATTTTTTGACCCCCAAATGCCACATTTTTGTACAAATATGATTTATATATATACCTACTAATGCGAGAGAGAGATGGATTTTGAGTGGAACTTTTTGTCTTCCATTTTTAATTGGAGATAATTTATGAGGGATATATACTTGCTCTTTTTGGGCCTCGTTTGGTTCACATGGGAAGTAATTTCCCATGGGAATTTATATTTCATGGAATTTTTCTCCCCTTGTTAATTTCCTATGAATTAGGCAAAAATGTTTGGTTGACACCATAGGAAATTACTCACCAGGGGGCTTGGTGAGTGATTTCCCATGTTGCATGGGAAATTGTATTTCCTATGCTTCTCTCATTTCCCTCCAACCAAACACAACACCCAAATTATATTTCCTATAGTAGTGGAAAAAAAGCCCATCTCGATGCGGTTAAAACCGGCTTACGTGCTGCGGTTGTGGGCCGCATCGTGGGCTCGCAAATCGATATCAATTATTTACCGATCCGGTCCTAAACCGGACAAGAAATGATTCCCGATCCGGTTTTTAGGAAAACGATCGTATAGTAATATTATTCGATCCGGCTTTTCCTAAAAAACCTGGATCGTAAAATCTTCTTGGCGCCAAATTGATGTATGCAGCACACAATCCGATCCTAGGTTATTTAGGAAAATCGGATCGATTGTTATATATATATATATATATTTAAATATTAAATATAAATTTATATATATATAATATTTATATATATATATATTATTATATTTATATGAAGCTTATATTTAAACCTCGTTATAATTGGAAAAAGTATCACGCACGCGTCGTATACAAGTCAAAATGATATATATATATATATATATATATATATATATATATATATATATATATATATATATATATATATATATATATATATATATATATATATATATATATATATATATTTGAGAATGTACTACAAATAAAGTTGAAATAAGTAATAAAATCAAAAATAAATATTTGGACCTATATAAGTAGCTAGTAACATAATAAGAACATAAAAACTCAAAGCCGCGACATCATCTTCACATGCAAAAGTCGGTAAAGGTACGTGCTAGCAAATCCCGAACCTCGTCTATCTCGGCCGTGGTGAAACAACCATCCCTTGGTTTGCCATCGAGGAATACCTTATAAAACAAACATAAGGAAACACACATATATGACTTTAGTTGACTCTAAAGAGATTGAGGAAATAATATAATGTAAGAAATTACGGAAATCGAGCTTAAAATGCAAAAATCGACAAAAAATGACAATCATTTACCCATAATGGGTTTCACAGCATGTGAGTGGACTTTAATTGACTTTTAATACTTACATATATACTTATTAGAACTATATATGAGCTTAAAATGAGAGTACGTGCGGGAGATTAAGGAAAGTTGAGCTAAGAAGGCCAAAATCGGGCCAAAATGACATTCATTTACCCAAAATGGGTTTCAAAAGAATATGAGTGGAATTTACTTGAATCTAATGGTTAACATGTTGTTATTAGAATTATACATGTCCTAACATGTGGCTACATGTAAGAAAATAAGTAAAATGAGCTTAAAAGGCCAAAAATGTCCCGAAATGGCATTCATTTACCCAAATTGGGTTTCAAAGCATGAAAAATGATTTTGCTTGACTCTAATGGTTATATATGTTGCTATTAGAACTATATATGTCCTAACATGTGGCTAAATGTAAGAAAATAAGTACAATGAGCTTGAAAGACCAAAATAGGCCCGAAATGGCCTTCATTTACCCAAAATGGGTTTCAAAGCATGTGAATGGATTTTACTTGACTCTAATAGTTGTATATGTTGTTATTAGAACTATACATGTCCTAACACGTGGCTAAATGTAAGAAAATAAGTAAAATGAGCTTAAAAGGCCAAAATCGTCCCGAAATGGCATTCATTTACCCAAATTGGGTTTTGAAGCATGAAAAATGATTTTGCTTGACTCTAATGGTTATATATGTTGCTATTAGAACTATACATGTCCTAACATGTGGCTAAATGTAAGAAAATAAGTACAATGAGCTTGAAAGGCCAAAATAGGCCCGAAATGGCCTTCATTTACCCAAAATGGGTTTCAAGGCATGTGAATGGATTTTACTTGACTCTAATAGCTGTATATGCTGTTATTTGAGCTATACATGTCCTAACAAGTGGCTAAATGTAAGAAAATAAGTACAATGAGCTTGAAAGGCCAAAGTAGGCCCGAAATGGCCTTCAATTACCCAAAATGGGTTTCAAAGCATGTGAATGGATTTACTTGACTCTAATGGTTATACATGTTGTTATTAGAATTATACATGTCCTAACATGTGGCTAAAAGTATGAAAATAAGTACAATGAGCTTAAAAGGCCAAAATCGGCTACAAATGGCATTCATTTACCCAATTTGGGTCTTAAGTGATGTGAATGTAGTTTACTTGACTCTAATAGTTCTATATGTACTTGTTATAAGTATATATGACCTAAAATGTGGCTAAATGCGGGAAAGTTAAAAAAATTGAGCTTACGAGGCCAAAATCGACCGTAAATTGAGCTACTTATTATTTATGCATAATACCTTCTCAAGATCCCCGGCTTCCTTGCAACTTGAAAATATATCGAACATGAACCTCAACACATAGTAGCCACACTCTGCCTCCCCTTCCTTTTCGCTTCTTTGTTGCAACGATGCATGGAGTTTTGGTGGTCCTATGCAATTTTTCCCGCATTATTGTGTGGGCACAACGATGGATGAAATAAATGGATAATCTTCCCTAGCATTGTCGTCAATAGGGGAGCATTATCGCTATAACCTCATTTATTTCCGCCAAGCGAATTTTCTTTCACGCAAGCGCTTCTCCTCATCATCCGCTATGTCTTCCTGGTTCACCTTTATCCTCCTCCTTGTCCGCATCATACTCATCATCATCATCCAATGACTTATCATAATCATCATCGGCTTTCTTCCTCCACAATCACATCATCTCTGGTCCACGTTTGAATGTCCAAAAATAATGTAATAAAATAAATTAGAAACGCGCAAGAGTTAACAAAAAAAAACAATGGTATCAAACAAACATCAAACAAATATATAACCCCCCGCTCCCCCACCTTACCGCCCCCACCCTCGCTACCCCCCACCCGCCGCCCCCACCCATGCCGCCCCCACCCCGTTGCCCCAACCGCCTACCCCGCCCGTCCCCCCACACCGCCCGCCCCCACACCCGCCGTTGCTCCCACCCCCCCCCGCCCGCCCCCACCCGCCGTCCCCCTACCTCTCTGCTGCCCCACCTCTCGCTCCCCACCCCTCGCCGCTCCCCCACCCCCTGCCTCCCCCAACCCACTCCCCCACCCTCGCCCCCCTACCCTCCCCCCACCTCGTCCGCCCCCACCCCGCCGCCCCCACCCCCGTTGCTCCCCGCCCGTCGCCCCCACCCCCGCTCCCCCCCACTCCGCGCCCCCCCTACGTACCACCGCTTCCCACCCCCGCCGTCCCCCTACAGCACTCCCCACCCCCGCTTCCCACCCCGCCGCTCCCCCCGCGCACCCCCGCCCCGCCGCCCCCACGCAGCCCCATCGCCCCCCACCCCCGCGTAACCCACCCCTACCGCCCACCCCCGTACGCCCCCACCCCGTTCCCCCTTTCGTGACCCCTTTAGCTCGCCGACCCCCGTGCAAACCCCCCACCCTTGCCGTTAGGGGTGTGCACCGCTCCAGACGAACCGGCAGACACCGGGCCGGTGGACCGGAATCGGGGTTTTCTTGGACCGAACCGGATCGGAAAAATTCGGTCCGGCCCGGTCCTATCCTAGACCTCTTGGACCGAAATTTTTTTTTCAAAAAAAATTATTTTATTTAAATATATTTATAAATTATATACATTAAAATTTAATTATTTTAATGTCAATAATCCTAAAAGAATAAATAGTAGGTTTTTAAGTTTCTAACTTTCTACCTTTTAATTTTTTTTTAACATATAAACTTTTTTTTAACATAATCATCCACCCCCTCCATCATCTCCTCTATATAGTCCCCTTCATCATCATCATCCTCTACTTCATGATCCTCATATTCGTCCTCGATGTTCTTGTCATTCTCAATGACATCAAACTCACCTCCTTCATGCACATCGTTAACAATGGCATTCCCACCATCATATATACCCTCCTTACCGTGCCAAACCCATACATGATAGTCTTGCCTAAACCCGCGACTAAAGATATGCTCCCTAAGCGACCCAATGCTACTAACCATGCCCACATTACTACAATCAACACAAGGACAATAAAACCCCTCGCTTCACGTTGCAAACTTGATGACTTAATGCAAAGATCACAAAATTCATAGACCCCATCCACGAATTCACACGTGTCGCGACTACCGTACATCCATGCACGATTCATTTCAATCGGACCTCTAATTAAACACGAGCAACAAGTACCTCATGTCAATGACAAATTTCATTACATGATTAGAGTTTATGAACCATATATATTTAATGAAATTAGGCATGCTTTCCAAGGGTCCTTATCACTCCAACCTAACCCATCCTTAGACGTCTAATCTCACTAGTGAATGTATGCCTTCTTTTCGATTCTACGGAAAATCCGGCAAAGATTTCCCTACAGCTTCTCCAACTACACGATGTAGATATATAGTTACTTATATCTACATATGTACCTAAAGAACAAAAAGTAGGGAAACGACGAGCCAAGATTTTCCTCTAGAATCGAAATAAAGGCATACATTCACCACCTAAGTGAGATTAAACATCTAAGAACAGTCCCCAAACTGGGACTATTCAAGACTTACTCCTAATGAGTAAGTCTCGAACGGGTATCCAGGCATATGATATGATGATGCATACATAGGTTTTTAAACAACAAAACATTTTACATCTAATCTCAATTCAACGAAAAATATATACATTTTTTCACATATAAACCAATTTACAATATATGAAAGCAAGAAAGTTAAATATGAATGATAACATACCAATATCAAGGTTGTAAAAATCGAACTCAACACTCCGTCACTAGCTAGCTTCAATCAACAACAAAGTTAAAGTTAACATTAGTATAAATTAGCAAATCAAACAAAACTAAACTAAACTAAACTAAACTAAACCAAACTAAACTAAACAAAATAAAACAAAACAAAACTAAACTAATTAAGTACAACAACAACACAACAACCACTACAACAGCCACAACAACAACAACAACAACAACAACAACAACCCCACCAAAGCCCTAGCTTTTTAACCTAAAAATCACACTAACTACTTAAACTAAGATCAAATTAACTCAAATCAATCAACTTTGAACCACCCTTTAACTATTATACAACCTAATTTCACTAACAATTATTCATAAAACTACAATGAATTATAAACTTGAAGTTTCAATATGAGATTAAAATAAAAGTTATGAACTTTTAGTTACCTAGGAAGAGGTGGAGGAGGAATGTAGTTGTTTAGGGTGGGGTAGAGGACGAATGTAGTTGTTTAGGAGGAGGAAGGTGGAGGTGCGCCGAAAATCGTAGAGGAGTCGAGGTGGAGGTGCGATTTTTCGCAGAGGAGTCGAGGTGGATATGTGCGCAAGCTTAGGCAGCAAGTAGTGGTGCGCCCACTGGGTGGTGGAAGCTTCGTGGTGGCGGTGGTGAGGGGTGGTGGTGCGTCACTACGTCGTCGAACCCCTCGTGTGAGCTAGCCGAATTGAAGGAGGGATGAATTGAAATTGGGAGGAGGGAATTGAAATGGGTGAACTAAGGAGGGAAGAAAAACACGGGCTTTTTTTGTCGGGAAAAAGGAAAAATCTGATTCGGTCCTAAGAACCGGATCAGATTATTAAAAACCGCAACAGATTCTATAATCTGATCCGGTTCTATAAAAGACCGGATGAGATTTGTTGCCCATATTTCCCTCCCATTTTTCCATTGGTTTTCGGATGCGGTTTTCTAAAATCGACATCCGCTTACCGAGTGACAGATAAGGTTTTTTCCACTAGTCTAGGAGATTGTATTTCCAAGGGAAATAGCTTCCAACCAAACAACACCTATGTATGTAAGAGAATCGAAAGTCGATTTTGCAGCTATAGGGAAGTGGATGGCAATCATGTGGTCGGTCCCATTAACGCGAAATATTAATAGGGTAGTATGCTAACTGGTAGTGCTACTAAAGATTTTTGTGCTTTAAGGTACTTTTTTTTTCATAATGAAATTTTTTAATAAGGTATTTTTTTTGTAAGTGGTAATTTTTTATGTAGCTTCTGACAAAAAATATTTATGTAATTTGAACATAGATTTTGATGCTTCGCCACTTCCTTTTTTTTCTTTTTTATGTCTTATCTAAACAACGCCATCTATTGTGCCTTAATCTATAATTAGTACCTTGTCAATGGCGATGAGACAGACACATTAAAATATGCACAAAGATTAAGGGAAGGAAAGAGAATAGATAGAGAGAGATTAAGAAAACCTATACGTGTTATGCAAGAGAAACAAAGATATTGCCGAAAACGTTAATGTTATAAATATAAATATTAGAAATTTTTTTAAATGAAAAATGTTGTAAGTATAAAAAGATAACTGGTGGAATACTGGTGGTATTGATAATATCATAACTAACTTGCATGACTCACATGCTGAAATCGCCGCATCACACACTAAGACAAAGTATTAGTGAATTAGATAGGAGAATGGCTATACAAACACAAGGTTTATGTGGGGATTTCATTGGCTAGAAGAAGTGGGTCCAAATTCCAAAGAAGTTGAAATTTTCATTTGAATTTAAAACCAAAATCTGAAAATTTAATTTTGAATTTCAAATTTGTTGTGGTCCCAAGGAACTAACCCCTATCAATTTTCTCTCTCTCCTCACAATTCTCTCCCCTCAGAAAATTACCCTTTTACAATTTTGCATTTTCTCTCTATTAACTCTTGAACCACCTAAAACATACCCTTAATGATTGGTTCTAATTTTTTTCTTGCCGAAAATATTCTTGTTGCCGAAATTAGAACCGGGATTTTGTAGCCGGAAAATTAAGTCGTAGTATCATCTAAGTCTTGCCGTAAATTAAATCAGGCATTTGTAGCCTGTAATTTTTCCTTTTGTCATCTAATTGTTTCCTGAATTAAAATTGGGTGTTTTCTTGCCGGAATTATCATCGATTTGTCACCGAATTAGTTGTCGGGATTTAAAACCCGTTGTTTCGATTTATTATATGTTGTTTGCCTTGTTGATTTGCTATAATTAGTTATCGGGATTTAAAAGTTGCAGTTTGAACATTTACAACATGAATGTTTGGAGTTGCAGATTGAACATTTAGAACATAAACGTCAATTAATGAAGAAGCTGTAATGGATTTGTAAAGTCGAAGTAGTAATGTGATAATTATTTTAGTATCACAATACTTACAAAAATAGTCGCATGGTATTTTATTTCGTATAACTATATATTTAGAGGTTATTTTAGTATCACAATACTTACGTAGTTGCATGGTATTTTATTTCGTATAACTATATAATTAAAGGGTAATATTTTGTATAGTTCTCATCTCGTACAAATATTTTTAATTGCAAGATGAACAATATGCCGATACCCCGCTAACTTGGTTACCGCTTGTACCTGCTTACGCCGCTAACCCGTGTTCGAATCTTGGCCATGGACAAATAGGTGTAGGTTATTTTTTTGGAGTTCTTAACTCTAAGTCTATTTTTATTTTTCCCACAACGAATTTTGAAATTATTGTAAGTTCAACATAATGGATCCAAGTTTTTTGGTCCTTAATTTGAAACCAAAAAAAAATAAAAAGGCAAAGCCGATTATGAACATATGCAAAGATACACCCATTTTTACTTGATAATAATAATAATTTAGATACAAAATATTTGAAATCTAAGGCATTCAAACATTAGAAATCTAACATAACATAACCTTCACAACAATGAATTAGAGAGATTACAAGTACAATGAATATCATAAATATTGCTATCTTAGCAACTCTTTTGATAAACCCGTTTAATTCACGAACCTCCTTTAAAATTTGTGCAACTTCTTCATGAACATCTTGCTCATTAACCCATGAAAAAAGCCACAACCTCTCGCATTTGTAATATGCCCCGCCCGGATTACTTATGATTTCGGATAAACGAATCTCTCGCAATTTTTGGAGGGTTGCATTTGCACATCTTTATTCTTACCCAAGTGCATTCTTCTTTGGCAAGTGGGTTGGGAAAGTTCATCTTTCTTTCTTTCTTTCTTTCTTTTTTATAGGAAGATGAAGAACCTGGAAGAATGAAGGGTGAAGGCCTAGTGTTTTTAAAGTAGGAGGCATTGAAAAATGTATTTATTGAACTTAGTTTGGTCTCATTATATTTTGAGTTATTTTGGCGTTATTGTACTTTGATATTGTTTTTTCAAATATGATACTATAAAAATATTAAGGTGTACATTCATATTTTCCTATGGTTGAAATAAAATGTTATTAATTGGAAAATAATACTGCTTCGTTTATTTTGAATTGACTATACCTTTAGATACTAGATCTAACAAATACAGAAGGCAATATAATAAATTAGGGGAAATATTACATAAAAAATGAGGGGCAATATTAAATGTTACAAATTATACAAGTTTGACTAATATACAAGCATTAGGAACTACGTTACAATTCTGACACACAAATTACAAAGTACATTACACTAAAACTTAAGGGTTAATGAACTTAGTATTCAAATGGCAGGATGAGGTGCACCATAGGTTACATTTTCAACGACTTGAGCGTTGCGTATTCGCCATTGTCTTTCAAGTCCGGATAGCAAAGTCATATCAACATTTTCTTGGTCCCAACATACTATCCCGCAATTGTCTTGGGATCCATGTGACACTCCTCCCATGTGCAATCCCGCCAATGTAAACCACCGCATATTTTGCATGCGTTTTCATTAGTGATAGATTTTTGTATGTACAATAATACATGAAATAATGGACTTCAACGTAAATATGGATATTTACAACTCACCACCAAAAAGAGAACGCAACCACCATATCCCTATTTTGTTGTGTCATATTGTTTATGGTAATGGACAAGCTACCAAGAACATATTTACCCCAATTGTAATCCCGCGTTGTTTGCCTTGTCGAGCAAATAAATGTGCCTTGGACTTATCCAACCACGTTTCGCAGCTTGGACAAAGTAGAACACCCAACAAGTACAAAAGGAAATGTCTCTTGAAATCTTTTTACTACTATTTTCCCGAACAAAACCATTTTGAACACTTCCGCTTCTCTTATTGCACCATATGACGTTTCTTCTTTGTATTGGATCTTAAGGTCACCGTAATCCAAGCATTTTTCTTGAATAGGATAATATAGATGGCGTCCGTAAGGGATGCCCAACACCCACCCGAGCATATCATCATTGACATTGACTACAACATTGTCTCGTATAATCGAATCTCAATGTCACATGATCAAATTTGGATGTTATCCAGTGACTAAAGCTTGGTTTGATGCTCTTAATTTTGATCCTAAGTAAATTCTTGAAGCCCATATCTTTAACCCATTGTCGTTGAGTTTTATCTAGTAAACGATTAGTTTGAAGAATTTCCCAACATCGCATCCCATAGTAGGTAATCGTGGTGAAATGGAATAAATTTCAAATTTCATTTGGACAATTTCCCAACATTGCATACCAAACATGTGACTTTCTACATACATAATTAAGTTATTTGTATTATTAGTAAATGTAATATGATAATTTTATTTATCATATGCTATTATGGCAACACTCGTTACGTTGAAAACAATATAAAGTTTCTAATAAGTTTAGCAACATAAAATTTTAATTAAACAATCTGTATGTTCTTAAATGACAAACCATTAAATATCACATAAATTCACACGTTAGTAGTATTCCTAGTAACATAATATATTAAAAACGTAGTTAAATACTTAAATCAAAGAACATGTTATCGTTCATTTTTTAACGCAGTAAACCGAACAATTATTGTTGAAAGAGAAAATTCATTAATCAAGGCCGAACGGGCATCTACAATAGATATTAAAGAAAAACAAGATACAATCAAACAAGGTAAATCAAGATGAGGTTGAATGTGGGACGAATTACTGCTTTTTCCAATTTGGTGTTTGCATGTATTTTTGTTTTCAAATTCCAATGACGGGACCATAAGTGGTATGATTGATTCGCATCTTAGGTTTTGGGGGCTGCTCATTGTCATTAGCGTCCATCCTTTTCCTTTTAGTTTGCTATGACGACGACATTGCAAATATTTTTTTTTGGATATGGACCGGATTTGACAAATTCGCCTTTGGGGAGCAGAGAGATCTAACTTCAATGGACACTCGCAAAGCAAATAATAAATCACTAAAATACCACATTTACAACAAAGATAAAATGTACGAAATTGTTGTAGATTACATACCTTCTAAATGAAATCAAAAATTATGAGTTGTTAGTTCGACGTTGTGTTGGTCTCGTGGATGTGGAAGAAGAAGATACTAGGTGAATTTCGAGAAACCGGAATAAGGAAGATGGGAATTAAAGTCCCTTTAATTGTTAATGTGACCTTACATTGGGCCCAACATTTATATAAGTGTCCAAAATTGGGCTCAACATATTTACAAAAGTGTCATATGTTGAATGGTACCTCGTTGGCCCATAATACATATGGCCCATTAATTGATGCCCATAGTTGAAGGGCCTGAAGAAGAGTACTAATTGGCGTTAATCAAAGTTACCCATCCGAGGTAAGTAGGTAACTGAACCAAATACTTTAACTGTTTCTAAAAAAGTAAAATTTAACGTTGTATTTTCTCTGGTAGCAAGAGAACATTACTAATATCAAAACATAATACTATGGAAACTTGCGATATTTGTAATAACAAAATCATTTATAGTAGTTACTGTTACTACAAATATTAAACCGATGCGAGAAAATAAAACTAAATTAAAAAACAAAATACAACCATGAATACAATGGTAGCTTTTACTAGGAAGCAGTTAAGTCCACAGTCTGCACCTTCCTCTTCCTATCGTTGGTGAGTTCATCATCCGACGCACTCAATGGTTCAATCTTAAGGATGTCATCATTGACATCAGCCAAAGAAGTGATTCGCTCCCCCATTTCGTCTCAAAGGAATGCCTTCGTACATGAAATTTGTAAGTTTAAAGTTTTCCAACTCGTAGTAAAATATTTTCTCGGATATTTGGTGTATTACCAGCCTAGTGTAACACAATTTTCGCTTCATATGGACCGAGAAACCAAATCGCCATCGTCATGAATATGTAAAAAGCGAAGTCTTCCCTGAACTCTTCAAGTTCTTGCCTTTTTTTTTTTTTAGAGAAATTAGTTGCCTTAAAAATAAGAAAGAAACAAACATATCTACGATACCTACCAAGACATCTTTTCGCTTGACCATTGGACGCTTGGCCATTTGAATGAGAATAATTTTGTAATGTCGATGAAGAAAAGTATTGCTTCACTATTTTAGTTTAAGGTTGAATGAGAAAGAAGATGATGATGGTGATGAGTTGAGGCAAATATTGTTGTAGGTCTGTTATTATATAGGGTGAATTTTGGTGGTGAAATGATGATGGAGGATGGCACCAAATTTTCCCGCGAAAGTATGTCCATTTATAAGTAACCCTAATTTGATTTTTTTAGAATCACCGAAATATACTCAATAACACTATTAATTTATGGGGCCGACCCATTTAACAATAGATAATTCGGATCTAAATACATCAAAGGTTATGACGTACTATTAACTAGAGTTAATAAAAAAAAAAGTACTATTAACTAGTTGTGACTTGTGATGGATTTAATCTTGTTTAGTAAACAACAACTATTTTTTCAAATAAAAGGTAAATTTAACAACTTGTGTAAAAATGATATTATACGGTGAAAGTTGTATCAAACAAATTTTGAACGTCCAAATATCATTAAGTTGTAAATTATTTTGATATGTACTCATAACGTATAATGTAGTTCTTAAAAATTTCCATCATAAATATTGTAACTAATGCGTTTAATGTTTATTAAAATCGTAATTAACATTGGTAGTATATATAAAGCTTTATGTAGTATTGTACTATTTAATTTGGTCACACGCTTAATTACGTTGAATTACTTGTCTTCTCTCGCACTTTGAATGAAGAAGATATAATAGAATAGAAATTTGGATATAAGGCTACGCAAAAACCCCTTTCATTCCATCCATTGGAGTGCGAAATTCCCATCAATCATACATGCAAAAAGCCAAATTGGCAAGAACCGCAAAAACCACAACACCATGGTTCAGTTGATTGAACCGTATTCGATATCAAACCAATCGGCCGCTCTTTCTTGAGAATATGATCATCAACTTCAAAGAACAAAAATAACACGATCTCCTTCATCATTAACAGGAATTTTTTCAACTTCATCATTGGTGAGTAAGTAGTTGTCCCTCTCTTCACGATACATTTCTTGCACGTTTGGGGAGTGACCACATAGCATGACCATCTTCCATGCGTCTCGTTGGACCAACCTTGCATATGACCTCCCTCATGAACATCTTGAACCCCAGCTTTTGTTTGAAGCGTTCTACCTCATGCTTTTCCTTTCTTACCTCAAGCATTTCCTTGTAAATCTAGGGGCTGAAAAGTTAGGGAAACAACACAGGATATTAAGTTGTTATAGGATTTCAAGATTACATATCATTCAGGCAAGAGTACACAATAGCAAGATTTCAACATAATGAAAATAAAAGAAAAATTACCAACACAATGACTTAGCAAGATTACATACCATTAACTCTTTTCTTTGATATCATAGTGAAATAGGAGATAAGGAGATTTTGTAGCAAGTATAATGAAAGAAAAAAACTTTTGAATTATGATTAGATGAGTATGAAGAGTAAAAAAATGATGTAGCTTGTTGGGTGTATTTATAGAGGGTCATATGAAGTATAGTAGGGGTTAGTGGGCAATGCATGGCGAATGCATGTAATAGTGATGTGCCACATTTTACGTATTACTAATAAAATAGTAAGGTAATACTTATTCTTGTATCATTATAATTATTATTTAGTTGAAAAAATTCGTTGTTGAAATTGTCTATTAATAATTATATCCAAGTACAATTCGAAAAGCCGGTACATTAACCGATGTCACTTTAACTGCAAATACGGCTGCATAATGATGTCTTTATTTAATCTATACAACTCTCTAATCGATAATGAAGCTACCTAGAGTAGTAGAGTTATAATCATTTATATACTGGAGTAATAGATAACAGTTGTTATCAATTAACTTATATGAATTAATCGATAAAATGTTATCAGTATAAATAAAAACTTTTGTTGTGACAAATTATAGCATAATAATACCAATTAAAATAGAACCAAAACATTTATATCAGTAACATTTGTTTCCCTTACATATATCAGCAGAAGATGAGAATTCCAATGAATTCTTAACACTTAAGGGAAAACAAAAAGATAAAAAAAAAGATCGATTAAGTCATGCATCACCAAATTGTAAGAACATTTTGCTCCATGACCACGAAAGTAGATGAATTCTTCAAAAGTACTTTGCAAACCACTCATCTTGAAGCATTTTCCTCCATGGCCATGAATCAGCTTCATCAGTGCGCATGAACCCACCATGTGTTTTGATGTAGAAAGCCTTTGCTCTCTCAAACACAAAAATTCTCCAACCTACAAACCACCCACAATATGCACAATTTCCCATCTCGTCTAGATTATTATGCGCGATATATATCCAGGCCTACAACAAACTTTCTCAAGCTGACTCCAATCCACATCTTCGTTCTTGTGTATACGTGAACCCAAAATTTATATCCAACGTTTGTTAACACACTGGAGTTTCAGTAACACAAATATATCTGTCACTTTTGGGAGTATATGATCTTCGAAAATGTTATTCCAGTCGCCAAAATCTTCGTGAGATGGGCAGATTTCGGTTTGGCATGCTGGTTCCATGGTTATGGACTTATGGTGTGTGAAAGAAGAGAGATTGATTATGAAAAGTGAGAGTGACTTAGTGGTTTGAATGATTTTAGTAATAATAGTATTATTTAAAGGTAAGTCCACGTGGAAGGATTAACTTGTAGGATATTTGTAGTCTCTTCCCTCGTTCTTAAAAATAAAAATAAAAAATCATATTTGTGGGACCGTCGCCATAAAAAAGCTAAGGACCAAATGATCAATTACTCCATATGTAATGTAATCATCAACAGTTAACCATAACTATTTTAAGGTTAATGATTGGAAAAGTATAATGATACTAATAGAATGCGTGCGTTACTAAATAAACATACAATTTGTTCTAAAATTTATATGTTACTAATTAAAATATAAAGTGTATTATAAAATCACTAACTTGTTCATACATTAACACACATGATCTACTAACATGTAATTAACACACAATTCATCAATTACCGTAACTAAGCATCCTGAGATTATAAACACACAAATCATCAAATAAAAACTTAAGTTCTTAAATTAACACACATCTAATATTCGATATATAAACTACACCAACACTACTCATCGCCGTCATCACTGTCTTCATATTCTTCTTCGTATTGACGGATATATTCTTTAAGGTCGTGCTGGTGCCACAACTCAGCAGGGGAGGGAACATAACACTCACATCTGCTATCTGGACAAGGCCTCTTGAACTTCCACCATGGCGCGCCCTCGAACAAGTGATAAGGCCTCGTAAGCTTCCAACTCATGTCGTGCCTCCAATTAGGTATAGCTCTAGCCCAATCTCGACATACGAGCATGCACTTTGCACTTATTTGTCATTCATTTTAGCCCATATCGAAGATATAAGACTCTCATTACCGGCGACGATTGCACTGGGCCTTCATTGGTGTCTATACCATGCCAATTGCGAATTGGAAATACTTACTTTCGGGTATTCTTGGTCCATCCCAATTGGTTTTATTTCTTTCATAGATCACCCTTTGTAGGCAATCGCAAGCAAGACTTTCGTTTCTTGGCTTAGTGACACATATGAGTTTTGAGGTTTCCCGAGGGTAGCCCCATATCCATCTCTTGCGCTTACGTGTCTTTTCCTACAAACAATACAAATTAGTTAATTATAATTTAAAAATTCGTTTCATAAATAAGTACATAGTTAATCAAAATATGAGAAGTTGTAAAGTTATCATAAACAACAATATTAGAGTTTATTTAATAGCAACATAAACAAATTTTCGAGCTATGTGTTATTATCAAATAATCGTACTTCATACTATTCTAAGGTTAATGATTGGAAAAGTATACTGTTACTAATATAATTCGTATGTTACTTGAATAAACATAAAACCTATTCTATAATTGATGTGTTACTAATACAAATATAAACTTTATTATAAAATCACTAACGAGTTCATAAATTAACACACATGATCTACTAACATGTAAATAGCACACAATTCATCAACTACCGTAACTTAGCATCCTGATATTAAAAACACACAATTCATCAAATAAAAACTTGAGTTCTTAAATTAACACACAACATCTAATATTCCATATATAAACTACACCAACACTACTGATAATGAAAACAAGTTAAGTTGTAAATTTAACACAAATCACGATATTATACTTTAATTCGTTCCATAAATAAGTACATAATGAAAACATGTTAAGTTGTAAAGTTAAAACAAAACACAGTATTATATAAACTACTCATAATTATAATATTAGTTCATAGCAACATAAATAACTTTTTGGGCTATGTGTTAGTATCAATAAATCGTAAATCATACATTTTTCTCACAATCCGTACTTGTGACATGCCCCTCTTCATGTACTTTCTTTTCCCTTTGATTTCTAGTGTGAAGTCCCATAATATTGTTAGAATAATATTCAATCATTAGTTGTTGAAGAAGAACATAATGAATATATGTTAAGTTGTAAAGTTATAACCAAGAGACAGTATAGTATTGTTTATCCTAGGAACATAAACAACATTTCGGGCTACGTGTTAGTAGCAATTATTCGTAGTTGAGTGAGAAATTTTACTATTTTTGCTTCATTTTCATCAACTCGTTTATCTTCAGCGTTTCCTTCAAATGATGTGTTGTCCTGATTATTAAACAACAAAACCAGATGAATGAAAATAACAGACGGAAATGGATAAGTAATTGAAAACTGTATGAAATAAATTAAAACTCACATTACCAGAACCATCACCATTGTTGAATTCCATTTTTGTATGACAATGCTTTGCGTGGATAATACAAGGATTGAAAGAAGTCTATGTGTTCCTTTCTTACAATTATTTGTTCGAAGGGAATGTCCATATATATAGAGAACATACCTGGCCTACTTCATAATAATAATTCAGATAAATCGATGTCAAAAAGGAACTGAATGGAGGTTATTTTGGTGGTTATCTTTTTAAATTCATACTAATTCATATTTTTGGTGGTTATTTTTTGAAATTCATACTAATTCAAACTTTTGGTGGTTATTTTTTAAAATTCATACTAATTCCGAATGGAGGTAAAAAAGAAACTGAAAAAGAAAAACGTATCCGGAATTACTACATAACATTTACGTATCAAAATTGCAATTCATAGGAAATAAATTACTTATTCAAATTCATGGAAAATTGGTTAACTGTTTTTTTTAGGGGAAATTAGTTAAATTGTTTGGTTGACAATGGGGAATTACATTCCCATTGCAATTTATAATAACTTCCTCTATTGTGTGGGAACTCATAATTCCTAGGAATTTATAATTCCTTCATTTTGCTATTTTGTTAGCAAGCAAACAACTCAACAAATTTGCAATTCGTAGGAATTTTTATTTTCCATGTTTTCTCATATCAACCAAATATATGGTTCCATTATTAAATTCAGAATGGAGGTAAAAAGGAAACAGTGGAAAAAAACTAATCCGGAATACTAAAAAAATTTTGTATATAATAATTTCTTTTAGTAACTAAAATGTAACTATAGTATCATGTATGGAATAAAAGCGTTAATTTCATTCCCGAGGTAATGAAGAGTTAAGTTAATTTTGTTCGACCATATTAAATTACTAGTCCTATATGCACGCGATATATGCGAAAACAAATAGAAGGTTAATTCCGTAATAACATGTACGAAAAATTGGTTATAAAGTTCATTGTATATTTTTTCTCAATTTTTTTAAAAACCAATAAATTTGAGATGTTGTAATCTTTTGTTAATTGAGGGTATAATGGTAAAAGATAGTGAATTTATGGGTATAATGGGGTTTACAATTACCACTACTATTCAAAGGGACAAATAATTAATTGCACTAGCTTTAGCAATAAGTACTTAAGTTATGACCCCTCAAAAAAAATTACTTAAGTTTTGTCAAACAAAAAAGTCGAGCACTGGAAACGAAACGCATCGTAATTCGTAAGTCTGAGTTAGCCGTCAAATCTTACTGAAATTAAAAAACTAATAAAGTTTGTTAAATTAAAACAAAAATGTTACATAATGTGACAATGTGAGGGAGATTAAGTTTGTTAAATTAAAACAGAAATGTTACTGCGACAAACATTTGATTTCATTTAAAAATTTTAGCCACTAAAACACATTACTTTATTTTAATACTTTATGATAATAATAATTTATTTTAATCCTTTAAAAAGGAAATTATGTATAATAGTAGTACACATCGCTAATACTTAATATAGTCTTACCCCATTAAGGCATACATGATATACTATTTAATTTAAAAGTCTCCCTGTCGGTTGAAATATATGGGATCTGAGATTAGTTAGTCATACGTTAAGGGTACCATCGGTGTCGTTGATGAATTGAATACATACGACCTTTAGAACTAAGATAGGAACTATATGTAATCGTCAATTGAATATGTATCACCACATTAAGGAATACATCGTATAGCCGAGAGTGCTCGATTAATATGTGTGAACTAAGATCGCAAGTATTCACTGTTTAATTTAAAAGTCTCCTTGTCGGTTGAAATATATAGGATCCGATATTAGTTAATCATACGTTAAGGGGACTATCGGTGTCGTTGATCAATTAAATACATACGACCTTTAGAACTAAGATAGGAACTATATGTAATCGTCAATTGAATATGAATCACCACATTAAGGAATACATCGTATAGCCGAGAGTGGTCGATTAATATGTGTGAACTAAGATCATAAGTATTCACTATTTAATTTAAAAGTCTTCCTGTCGGTTGAAATATATAGGATCCGAGATTAGTTAGTCATACGTTAAGGGAACTATCGGTGTCGTTGATGAATTGAATACATACGACCTTTAGAACTATGATAGGAACTATATGTAATCGTCAATTGAATATGTATCGCCACATTAAGGAATACATCGTATAGCCGAGAGTGCTCGATTACTATGTTTGAACTAAGATTGTAAGTATTCACTATTTAATTTAAAAGTCTCCCTGTCGGTTGAAATATATAGGATCTGAAAATAGTTAGTCATACGTTAAGGGGACTATCGGTGTCGTTGATCAATTGAATACATACGACCTTTAGAACTATGATAGGAACTATATGTAATCGTCAATTGAATATGGATCACCACATTAAGGAATACATCGTATAGCCGAGAGTGCTCGATTACTATGTTTGAACTAAGATCGTAAGTATTCACTAAAAGTCTCCCTATCCGCTAAAAGTCATACGAAGTTTAGTAGGGGTTAGTGGTGATTAGGAATGGCAACGGGCCGGACTTGGACCGGATTATGCATAATCCTACTCCGACCCTACAAGAAGTCGGATTTTAAATCCGGGTCCGACTCCGACATCCGACTCCGACTCCGAACATCAGACACCGAATCCGATACGACTAAAAATCCGAATATCTGACTCCGAACCCGATCTGACTTATTTTTCAGCCTATTTTTATAATAGAAAAAACTTCTATAATATAATAATGTAATCATAACAAATTTTTTTAATAATCATATGGAAATATTATATAGTACAAATAATCTAAATATTACTATTATTTTTAACAATCATTTCTTCAATGGGAAAATCTTATTTAATAGAGTTTCCTGAAAGTCGAAGTCAGATTATACATACATAATACATTATTATAAATAATAAAAGAAGATTACTTGACTTAAAGTCGGAGTCGGATTCGGATTCGGATATCGGTTTTTTTTAATGAGATCCGGCTCCGACCCTCATCCGAACCGGAGTCGGACTTTTTTAAACGGAGTCAGATTCGGATTATATTTTTGTCAGAGTTAGCTCGGATTTTTTCCTTCGGATCCGGACTGGATTGCCATCCCTAGACTGGTGATGCATGGCAAATGCATGTAATAGGGATGTGCCACATTTTACGTTTTATTAATAATTTAGTGCCATACGAATTGTTATAGTATCTTGGTACTTATTTTTTATTGGAGAACATCCGTTTTTCAGTTTGTCTGATTTTTTTATTATTATATCTAAGTTCGAGTGATTTAACCGGTACATTTACCGATGTCACTTTAGGCTTTAGCTGTAAATACTGCCGAGTAATGATGTATTTATTTAATCTATACAACTATTTAATCGAGACTCACCATCTATTTATAATAGATAACAGTTGTTCTCAAATAACTTATTTTATTTAATTGATTAAATGATATCACTCAAAATAACAACAATTGTTGTAACAAATATAGCGTAATAATCACAATTATAATAGAACCAAAATATTTATATTAGTAACATTGTTATCCCTTACATATAAGCAACATTTGATGTAGTTCAGAATAAGAATTCTGATCACTTCTTAATATTTAAGAGTCAAAAAAAAAAAAAAAAAAAAAACAAACCCAAAAAAGAGCCATGCATGCAATACATTTTAATGTTTAGAAGGTAGAACAAAAAAACTGAAATGTTAAACCGAATTATTCCTTGACGACCCCTCGAGTTGTTTTGCACCCCACTGATCTAGATCTTTAAGCATTAGCCTCCATTGACATATATCATCCCACTTGGTGTGCTTTAACCCACCATGTTTGATGTAGAAAGACCTTGCTCCCTGAAACACGTAAGTTCTCCAAGATATAGTCCACCAACAATTATCACAATTTCCCAACTCCTCTAGGTTATTATGCGTAATCGTACATATGTCGAATTTCATTGATTCAAGCCCTGGAGCCCTTGAACACACCTTCTCGAGCGAACTCCAGTCGACATCTTGGTTCTCATATATACGTGAACCTATAATTTCCTTCCAATTTTTGCAAACACACTGAAGTTTAAGCAATACAAATATATCTCTCACTTTGGGGATTATATTCGCTTCAAAAATGGTATCCCAGTCGCCAAATTCTTGATGAGATGCCATGGTTATGGTTTGTGAAAGAAGAGAGAGATTGAGTAGGAAAAGTGAGAGTGAGTAAAGTTTGTGAGATTTTAGTATTCTATGAAGTATTATTTATAGTTAAGTCCACACGGAAGATTTTAGTATTATTTATTGATTGAAAAAAGTACAATGCTACTAAAACAATTAAAAAGTGATTGTTAAACATATAAGGTTTATTATAAAATTATTAGGTTAATATTACAAATGACAAGTTAATTATGATTCTAGTAAACATAATTAGAAGTCAAAATTGCAATTAATATGAAATAAATTACTTATTCAAATTCATGGAAAATTGGTTAAAGTATTTGGTTGACAATGGTGGGAATTAAATTCCCATTGCAATTTATACTCACTTCCTTTATTTTGTGGGAACTCAAAATTCCTTGGAAATTATAATTCCTTCAATAAGCTATTTTGTTGTCAAGCAAACAACTCAACCAATTTGCAATTCCTAGGAATTTCTATTTCGCATGTTTTCTCATATCAAACAAATATATGGTTCCAATTATAAATTCAGAGTGGAGGTAAAAGAGAAACAGGGAAATAAAACTAATCCGGAATATATACAAACATTTTGTATATAATAATTTATTGTAATCCCTTAAGAAGGAAATTATGTATAATAGTAGTACACATCGCTAATACACATCGCTAATACTTAATATAGTCTTACTCCACAAAGGAATACGACCTTTTGAACTTAGATAGGAACATATGTAATAGTCAATTGAACTATTATCACCCCATTAAGCAAATACAACATATAATCGAGGGTATTCCCTAAATTAATATGTTTGAACTAAGATCGTAAGTATTCACTATTTTCTTTTTCATAATTCGTAAGTATTCACTATTTAATGTAAAAGTCTCCCTATCAATTGGAAATATATGGGATCCGAGGTTAGTCGTTAGTCATACGTTAAGGGGACTATCGGTGTCGTTGATCAATTGAATACATACGACCTTTAGAACTAAGATAGGAACTATGTAATCGTCAATTGAATATGTGTCACCCCATTAAGGAATTCATTATACTCGAGAGTGATCGATTAATATGTTTGAACTATGATCGTAATTATTTACTATCGGTACAAACGTATGGAATCGGAGATTAGTTAGTCATACGTTAAGGGGACTATCGGTGTCGTTGATCAGTTGAATAAATACGACATTTAGAACTAAGATGTGAACTATGTAATCGTCAATTGAATATGTATCACCACATTAAGGAATACATCGTATAGCCGAGAGTGCTCGATTACTATGTTTTAACTAAGATCGTAAGTATTCACTATTTAATTTAAAAGTCTCCCTCTCGGTTGAAACATATGGGATCCGATATTAGTTAGTCATACGTTAAGGGGACTATCGGTGTCGTTTATCAATTGAATACATACGACCTTTAGAACTAAGATAGGAACTATATGTAATAATCAATTGAATATGTATCACCACATTAAGGAATACATTGTATAGCCGAGAGTGCTCGATTACTATGTTTTAACTAAGATCGTAAGTATTCACTATTTAATTTAATTAATACAACTTATATTATAATAGATAACATTTGTTCTCAAATAACTTATATTATTTAATTGATTAAATGATATCAGTCAAAATAACAACAATTGTTGTAACAAATGTAGCGTAATAATCACAATTACAATAGAAACAACATATTTATATTCGTAACTTTAGAATCCTTATAGTATATGTCGTACTTATTTTTTATTGGAGAACATCCGTCTTTTTTTTTTGACAGGACATCCGTCTTTCAGTTTGTCTGATTTTTTAATAACTATATATAAGTGCGAGTGATTTCACCGGTCCATTAACCAATGTCATTCTAGGCTTTTGCTGTAAATTTCCAAAAACAAAAGGCTTTAGATGTAAATACTGCTGAGTAATGATGTATTTATTTAATTTATTCAACTCTTTAATCGAGACTCACCATCTATTTTTAATAGATAACAGTTGTTATCAAATAACTTATATTATTTAATTGATTAAATGATATCAGTCAAAATAATAACAATTGTTGTAACAAATATAGCGTAATAATCACAATTATAATAGAACCAAAATATTTATATTAGTAACATTGTTATCCCTTAAATATAAGCAACATTGGATTTAATGTTAATAAGTGAACAACAATTATTTTTTAAAAAATTATCTAGAATCATTGTAATTATTTTCTATTGGAGAACATCCGGTTTTGAGGTTTTCTGCATTTTTTATTATTTATATCTAAGTGTAAGTGGTTTAAGCACTACATTAATCGATGTGACTTTAGTTTATGTCACTTTTAGTTGTACATCCGGTAATGATGTTTTTGTTTAATCTATACAACTCTCCTCAAATCGACACTCACGCTACCTAGAGTTATAATTATTTATAATAGATAACAGTTGTTATCAAATAGGTTATATTATTTAATTGATTAAAGTATATCAGTAAAAATAACAACTATTGTTGTAACTTGTAACATATATAGATTATAGCATAATAATAACAATTACAATAGATAAAACATTTATATTAGTAACATTGTTTTCCCTTACATATGACAAAAACTCGACTCGACTTGAGAATGAGAAATCCGATCATTTCTTAACACTTAAGAGTCAAAAAAATAAGTAGTATTAAAATTCCTAATAAAGTGATGCATGCAAAAGAATCGAAGTGTTGAAGGTAGAACAAATTAAAAGAACTTCATTTTTTAAGAACATTTTCCTCCATGAACACGAAAGAAGATACCTAAAAATATCCGAACAACATAACGACGTCTTTAAAGGTCTTTTTCGTAGGAATTTCTATTTCCCATGTTTTCCCATATCAACCAAGTATATGGTTCCATTTAATAATTCATAATGGCGGTAAAAGGGAAAAAGGGAAAAAAAAACTAATCCGGAATACTAAAAAATAATTTGTATATAATAATTATAAAGTCTCCCTATCGGTTGGAATATATGCAATGGGATCCGAAATTAGTTAGTCATACATTAAGAGGGCTATCGGTGTCGTTGATCAATTGCATACATACGACCTTTAGAAGTAAGATAGGAACTATGTGATCGTCAATTGAATATGTGTCACCCCATTAAGGAATACATTATACTCGAGAGTGATCGATTAATATGTTTGAACTAGGATCGTAATTATTTACTATTGAATCTAAAAGTCTCCCTATCGGTTCAAATGTATGGGATCAGAAATTAGTTAGTCATACGTTAAGGGGACTTTCGGTGTCGGTTATCAATCGAATACATACGAACTTTAGAACTAAGATTGAAACTATGTAATCGTCAATCGAATATGTATTACCACATTAAGGAATACATCGTATAGCCGAGAGTGCTCGGATTTCAATACACCAAAGGTTTTCTCGATGGATTTAATGTTATTTAGTGAACAACAATTAATTTTTAATAAAAGGAGAAGTTTTCAACTTGTGTAATGTATGGCAATTGCTTGTAATAGGGATATGGCACATTTTATGGCCCATTATTAGTAAAACAGTAACATATAAAATCATCTAGTATGATTGTAATTATTTTCTATTGGAGAACATCCGCTTTTGAGGTTGTCTGAATTTTGTATTATTAATTACAAGAGAAATAAAACATTTATATTAGTAACATTGTTTTATATAGCACAATAATAACAATTACAATAGAAATAAAACATTTATATTAGTAACATTGTTTTCCCTTACATATGACAAAAATTCGAGTCAGTTGAGAATGAGAATTCTGATAATTTCTTAACAATTAAGAGTCAAAATAAGAAGTATTAAAATTCCTAATAAAGTGATGCATGCAAAAGATTCTTAAGTGTTAAAGGTAGAACAAAAGAATATCATTTTTTAAGAACATTTTCCTCCATGAACACGAAAGAAGAACCCTAAAAAAATCCCATCAACATAACGACGTCTTCAAAGGTCTTTTGCAAACCACTCATCCTGAAGCATTTGCCTCCATGGCCATGAATCACGCCAATCAGTGCGCATTAACCCACCATGTGTTTTGATGTAGAAAGTCTTTGCTTCCTCAAACACATAAGTTCTCCAACCTATTGTCCACCCACAATTTTAACAGTTTCCCAACTCCTGTAGATTATGATGCGTAATCGCGCATATGTGTCCAGGCCTTGAACACACCTTCTCGAGCTGACTCCAATCCACATCTTGGTTTATATTTATACGTAAACCTAAAATTTCTTTCTATATTTTTCTTGACACACTGAAGTTTTAGCAACACAAATATATCGGTCACTTTGGGGAGTATATGATCTTCAAAAATATTATCCCAATCGCCAAATTCTTCATGAGGTGGCCGGACTTCGGTTTTGCAGACCTTGCTTGAAGGTTCCATGGTTATGGTTTGCGAAAGAAGAGAAATATTGAGTTTGAAAAGTGAGAGTGAGTAAGTTGTTTGAAAGATTGAAGTATTATTTATAGTTAAGTCCACACGGAAGGTTTAACTTGAACAATTCTAATTTTTGTGGGACCATCAACATAAGGTTTATTATAAAATGAATAGGTTACTAATAAAAACTACAAGTAAATTATAATCCTAGTAAACATAATAACATATAATATGTTACTGCGTCTAAACATACGGTTCCTGTTATGGATGGAAATCAAAAGACACATATTGCTGAAGTTTTATTTTTTAATTCTTACAATGAAAAAATATGTTCGCGGTTCATTTTGTTTAGGGTTTCATTACACGTGGAATACATAATAATGGAGGAAAAAAGGAAAAAGGGAAAAAAAAATCATCCGAAAACTATAAAACATTTTGTATATAATAATTTATTATAGTAACATATTACCTTAACATAGTATTGTAAATGGAATTTAGGCGTTAATTTCATTCTTAGGTACTGAATAGTCACGTTTAGTTATTCCTACCACATGAAATTGGTAATTACCAGTTATTTACCACTACCATTGAGGCCAACAGAGCATTTATTGCACTAACTTTACCTACTACATAAGAAGAGATCTTGAATCGATACGCATGCGAATTCAGAGTAAGCTGTTAAATCGTTCTGATATCAAAAAAAATAATAACCTTCCAAAAAAAATTATAAACAAGTTATTTTCAGTACATAATATGAGCGAGATTAAGTTTGTTAATTTAAACGAAAATGTAAATACGACAAACATTTGATAAAGAACCAAATTTTTAGCCACTAACACACCTTACAACTACTAATAATATTTATGAAGCTCAACATGAAGGAAAACATAATAATTTATTTTAACCCTTTATAATTTTTTCAAGATGGATATTATGTACAATAATTGTACACATTACTAATACTAATAAAATATAGTTTTATCCCATTAAGGCATGCGACCTTTTCAACTAATCTAGAAACTATGTAATCGTGACTTCAATTAGTGTTATCCTATTAAGGAGTACATTATATTCGAGAGTGCTCGGTTAATATGTTTGAAATAAGATGCTAAGTATTTAGGAATTATTAATAAAGCCTCAATCTTGGTTCAAATATATGGGATCAGAGATTACTTAATCATAGGTGTCGGTGATCAATTGGATATACGAACTTTTGGACTAAGATAGATACTATAGACTCGGGGATTGAATTAGTATTACCCCATTAAGGCATACATCATATATTCGAGAGTATTCCCTTAATATGTTTGAGAAAATCGTGACTTCAATTAGTGTTATCCTATTAAGGAATACGTTATATTCGAGAGTGCTAGGTTAATATGTTTGAAATAAGATGCTAAGTATTTAGGAATTAGTAATAAAGCCTCAATCTTTGGTTCAAATATATGGGATCGAGATTACTTAATCATAGGTGTCGGTGATCAATTGGATACATACGAACTTTACGTCTACATCCGTCTAAGATTATAATTATTTACTTTTAATCATAGGTGTCGGTGATCAATTGGATACATACGAACTTTACGTCTACATCCGTCTAAGATTATAATTATTTACTTTTAATCATAGGTGTCGGTGATCAATTGGATACATACGAACTTTACGTCTACATCCGTCTAAGATTATAATTATTTACTTTATGTTTAGTACTATGAATTTGATTTATAATCAAATTATGAATATGATTTAATTACTCATAACCACGTTATGATTTCCCTCAATTATAGTAATTAGTCTTAACCCCTTAATGATAATATTAATATTAGTAATTAGTCTTGACACCGGGCATGATTTTAGTAATATTAGTAATTATTATACGAGTCAGGCTCTGTTTTTTTGGACTTAATAGGTCGAATCGAAGTGAACCGAACCGAATTGAAATGAATAGATCGGCGAACAACCGAACCGAAATGCATTGGTCCGAACCGAACCGAACCGAAATGAATAGGTCTCAATCGAACCGAAAATGAATAGGTCTCGAATCAATCGAACCGACCGAGTATTATTAATAATTACAAGTAGAGTAATATTTTTATCATCATTGATAATGATTATTATTAATAATATTAATGATAATGATAATAATAATATTAATACTAATACTAATAATATGCATAATAATAATATTTTTATGAATTGAGTAATATTAATAATAACAAGTAGAATAATAATGATATGACGTAACAATATTATTACTCTAATAGAATATTTTCCTCCGAGATTGCTATTCGCAAGTCAATATATACAAAACCAATAGCATGCTTCACGCCTAATACTGTACAATAGTAACAATAGCATGCATGACTCCTAATTCTAAGGAACAGAATATTGACTTGCCTAATTTACAAAATACAAAACTATATTTACATATATTTAGCAATTATTAATGATACTCCCTCCGTTTCCGAAAGTTCTTCCTACTTTTACCAATTTCCTCTCCCAAAACTATTCAAAATAGGAACTACAAAATAAATCGGAGGGAGTATTACTTTTCTATCTTTCGCTTCTTTCACCAAAAATTACTCTTTTTATCACTTGTCTCCCTTAATTTATATTCAATGGGTCAAAAAATACCCTCCAAGAAGCTTAAAAGTGACATTGCCAAAAATCTTATTAATAATAAATAATAATAATAATAATAGTAATAAAGATAATAATAATAATAATAATAATAATATTATTATCAATAATAATAATAATAATAATAATAATAATAATAATAATAATAATAATAATAATAATAATAATAATAATAATAATAATAATAGTAGTAGTAGTAGTAGTAGTAGTAGTAGTAGTAGTAGTAGTAGTAGTAGTAATAATAATAGTAATAATAATAATAATAATAATAATAATAATAATAATAATAATAATAATAATAATAATAATAATAATAATAATAATAATAATAGTAGTAGTAGTAGTAGTAATAATAATAATAATAATAATAATAATAATAATAATAATAATAATAATAATAATAATAATAATAATAATAATAAGTTGTAGTATGAACCGAACCGAACCGAATAAGTCAGCGAACCGAACCACGAATTGAATAAGTCTGAACTGAACTAAACTGAACTGAAAAAGTCTGAACTGAACTGAACTGAACTTAATAAGTCTGAACTGAACTGAACTGAAATGAATTTCCATTTATTCAATCCAAAAGAACAGAGCCTTAGTCTTTTATAATCTTAAGTTTTTTAATTATTATACATCCCTAAGTTCACTTATGAACATTATTTAAAGTTAAATTTAAACTAAAGCTTTTTATTACATTTATTTTTTTGGGAGGGTTAGTTGACAAGCTTGATTAGACTTATTTCCAGGTTATAATCTTTTGCGTGAAATTAAAAATTAGTAAAATAAGCGCTCGCATTGGAAATTTTAAATACGAGAGATATCTTTTGCTTTTGCAAATGTCGGTTTATTGAAACCCCAAGTACTTAAAGAATACTTCCTCTGGTCACCGGAGAACTACATCAAAAAAACTTAGAGTAATTTCCATGGAGAACACTTCAAACAAGTAAGTTTTTTTTTTACTATTTCACTATGCTTATGAAACTGTATGTTTGTTCAAGTTTCTAATCTTCACAGAAAAACCCTGCAATTGTCGTTAATTAAATTTCAAGTATCTACCCTCTTTTTTTGAACTACACTCCGATTGCATGTTAACTTTTATTTTTGTGAAAAAAATAACAAGTGAATTTCGAGCATATATGATGAACTTTTATGCATGGTGCTTGTTTTCAGAGATCAATTTTCACAAAGAAACCGGGGCGATGAACTTTGGAAGGATGTGTTGAATGTTTCAAAAGAATCGTTATCCTCAACTATGGTAATTTGTATTTTTCATTGAGTGTAATTCCAAGTTCGCTAATTTCTGGTCACTTTTTTTAAAATTTTTATTTTATTTTTTTGAGAGGATTTTCTGGTCACTTAGAAGAACATTGCTCTGAAATTGATTTATATATATATATATATATATATATATATATATATATATATATATATATATATATATATATATATATATATATATATATATATATATATATATATATATATATATATTTCGCTTTTTACTTTGATTTAAATATATATGTTTAATTGTTACTTTTATATTTGGGTACATATATTATATTTCTTGTAACATTGATAACTGAATTTTAGGTTTTTAAAGTTATTTCCCCCCAATATATATGTGAATGGTGTTTGGAATTTCTTTTACAAATACGGAATTTTCTTGGAATTAGGCCGACGAGAGTTCTACCAACAATGATGGCAAACAACAACAATCAATGGCTGTTCAGGGAGATCTAACTTGAATTGTTGTATAAGTGTAATTTAATAATAGTAAATCTATTTGCCATTAACTATGGTAATTTGGGTTTTTCATTGAGTGTAATTCCAAGTTCGCTATTTTCAGGTCACTTAGAAGAACATTGCTCTGAAATTGATTTAATTATATATATATATATTTCGATTTTTAAATTGATTTAAATATATATGTATACTTGTTACTTTTAATTTTGGGGACATATATTATATTTCTTGTAACATTCATAACTGAATTTTAGGTATTTTAAAGTTAAACATATGAAACTTTTGTGGAAACATGTTTAATTGTCTATTTTAATTTTATATATTAAGCCCGAGGGGAGTTCAACCGAAAAATCTACGGCAATCTTTGAAGAACAACAGACAAGCAACGACTGTTGAGGGAATTCCAACACCAACATCAGATGAGCAAGTGAGTATTAAAATTTGTTATGCCTTTTACATTTGCTAATAGTCAATTTATTAGTCATATATCATGAGAAATGTATGTGGAAACATGTTTAATTGTCTATTAGTACAATTTTTTACATTAAGCCCGAGAGGAGTTCAACTGTAAAATCTACTGGCAAAGCTAAACAACAACAGACAGCAATGCCTGCAGAGGCAGATCCAACAATAACATTAGATGAGCAAGTGAGTATTAAAGTAAACAATGCATTGTATATGTGATACTAGTTAATTTACAAGATCATTTTTTTATCAGCAAGTGACTTAAAATGACCAGTTAATTGATAGCATATACTATTTTCTTGGTAACATAGTTGCATTTAGAGAATTACATTATATGTTTCTAGTAAATTAGTTGTTTAATTTGGAAACAGAAGCTAGAGAAGGATAGGAAAATATCAGAGGAAGAGAACAGACAGAAGGAAAATGCTGAGACGACAACAGCAGAACAGAAAAGGCAGGATGAGGAAAGAGAAAGAAGGGAGGAAGAGAACAGGCAGAAAGAGGCTGCATAGAGGGAAAGAGCAGAGAAGGCTAGAATAGAGGAGGAGAATAGCAATAAGGAGGATGAGGAGAAAGAAAGAAGGGAGGAGGAGGAGAGAGAAAGAAGGGAGGAAGAGAACAGATAGAAAGAGGCTGTAGAGAGGGAAAGAGCAGAGAAGGCTAGAATAGAGGAGGAGAATAGCAAGAAGGAGGATGAGGAGAGAGAAAGAAGGGAGGATGAGGAGAGAGAAAGAAGGGTGGAAGAGAACAGACAGAAAGAGGCTGCAGAGAGGGAAAGAGCAGAGAAGGCTAGAATAGAGGAGGAGAATAGGAAGGCGGCTGCAGAGAAGAAGAGGCAAGAGGAGGAGACTAGGAAGAAGGAGGCTGCTGAGAAAGCAGCAGCAGAGAAGGCTAGAATAAAGCAGGAGAGTAGAAAGAAGCAGCAGCCAAGAAGAGGCAACAGGAGGAGAAGAAGGCTGCAGAGAAAGCAGCACTTGCAGAGAAGAAGACGCAGGAATAGGAAAAAAAAAAGAGAAAGCGAAGAAAAAGCAAGAACATAAACAGAGGAAACAGTCTCTGAAAGGGAGCAAGAGTGGTGATGAAGGGAGGAAAGAGGCTTCAAAACCGGCGAACAAGGCTCAGAAAAACAAGCATGGTAGGCCAACCACCCGAGGTGAATCCATGAAGGTTCCCTTTGAAACCCCAGTACAGCCTCCACCTGAGACTCTGAGTATTGCGGGGGTATCCTCGACAGCCACAACACAGCCTCCAATTGAGAATGTGAATACTGCGGGGGTATCCTCGTCAGGCACAACAAAGCCTCCACTTAAGACTGGTGGAGCCTCGGGTGCAACAAAGGAGGCTGGTCAACCTCAAAAGAGGAAGCGTGGTAGACCAAAGAAACCAGAGTTAGAGAAGGCTTCTATTAAGGTAACTATGTTACTAATAACAATATATTTGTTTTACTATTGAACACATAACTGTTATGTCACGAAATAATCATGTTACTATCGAAGAAACAAAAGCTACTTTATATAATACGTTTGTTGCTGTAGTAAACTTATATGTTACTAACGTACATATTATGATATTAAATCATCTTCTATACTTATATGGATGATAAATGGTTATGTTACAATAATAAATATATACTGTGATATTTAATCACCGTAGCTGGATATCTGAATATTATAATTATTATATTACTAAAGTTTACTGTTATGTTACTATGGACTTAACATTTGTTACTATATAATTATAAATGTTTTCTTGAGGGCAGTATCCAGTTCTGTGCGCATGCCCGCATGATGTGCGCCTAATCATTACAGTTCTGGACAAAAGAAGGAGAAATTGGATAAAGAAGGCAGGGTTCCAATCAATACTGGACTTGAAGATTGAATCCTTCGACAGATTTTTTATGAACTGGTTGGTTACGCGCTGGGATAATGTTAGCCAAACCCTGCGTATTTGCGACGATTATATCATCACAATTGACGCAAATATGGTTGGGTGGATATCTGGGTTGCCATTCGGAAGCACAACCTTTGAAATGCCTGACGTCAAGGGGTCTGACAAGGAGTACAATAAGTGGAAGCAATATTACAATAATATTGGTGGCATACGCTATGCTGTAGTACATCAAAAGTGCGTCGAGGAAAGAAAAAACAGGCGCAACTTTTTGAGGAATTTTATTGTGTACTCCCTTGGTCAAGTGTTGTGTGTGACCAAGAGCAATTTTATTACTCCAACATTGTGCAAAGTACTCGATCGAGAGATAATAGAAAACCCAAAAAAATGGAATTGGTCTAAATGGATTCTTGATTGGAATGTAAAGACCACAAAGCAAGACAAAGGTGACGGATTCAAAGGATGTGCCTTGGTTCTTTTGGTAAGTATTTATATTAATAATAACATGATTATCCTGGTAACAAAATAATTTCTCTAAATGTACTTATTCGGTTGTTATTGATTGTGGTGTTGCAGATTGCGTACCTGGACAGGCTAAACATTGATGGTAAAGGGATGAGATGGGACAAACTTCAACCCAGGATAGGGGCATGGCAGCAAGCAGATATGGAGAAGGCGATTGCAACCGACAAATTACCAAATGGAACTTATGGTGCAGCAGAGGTCAGATTCTCATGTCCTTACTCATACATAATTAAGTGTTTAGAATAGTATCATAATCTTTTTCTATGGAAGTGGAATCGATTTGTTTGTGTTTGTAGGGAAATAGACAGTAAGTATTTTTAATAGTATCAATATGTATTTATGGTTAAATATTATTGATCCAAAATTGTAGGTAGTCAGGAATGTGGTGTATGGTCAGGATTACCTTATAGGGGAACAAATGACTGTACCCCCTTGGCAGAATGTTGACTCCTCTGGATCTGAAGGCAGCGATGATGATGAACCTCGGCCTCGGATTCATTACGAGGAGAAAAGTTACGCGAGATAGGAATGTAACCCTGAATAGGAAGGTACGCAACGAGGTTCTTCACTATTAACACATCATTTTTATTCCGCATGGAACTCATGCACTAAAGGTATTTCTATGTTTTAATATTAATATATATTTTATGCTTCGAAAACCTAAAGGGTAAGTCGAAGGAATCAAAGAAGAAGAAAAAGGCACGTCATGAGAAGAAGAAGGGAGATGAGGAGGAGGAAGAAGAGGAGGATGAGGAGGAAAAGGAAGAGGAGGAGGAAGAGGAAGAGGGGTATGAAGAAGAAGAAGAAGAAGAAGAAGAAGAAGAAGAAGAAGAAGAAGAAGAAGAAGAAGAAGAGGAAGAGGAAGAGGAAGAGGAACAAGAAGATAATGGTGGTAGAAAGAAGAACAAGAAGACAACGACAATTCCAAAGATTACGCCACCAACTTTCCTACCGCACGTAATAAATTCTCTTAATAGCGTTTTGGACAAGAAATCAATCTCAGACAAGTGAACATTCATTATTCTTTATCGTTCATATATCATATATCGCAATTAAATATAAATATTTATGTTGGTATTGGTATTAATGTGAATATGATAGTCAGTTCAAATACGTTTTGTTATTCAAATTGAAAGAAAAAGAAGTTTTTAAGTTCAAAGCTGTTACCCTCACGCGAGGAATGTTGCACGACTCGTTTCAAAAGGGTGGGAGTATCAGTCCTCAGGTAACTATCACATCACATGTTCACAGTGTACACGGTTTCAGTTATTTTTTGTTTTATATTACGTTCAAACCTCGTCTAACTTTGGTCTTTTCCAATCGAAGATCACGACGGCTTTTACTATGAGTGTAAACCACGACTCGTTGATTGGGTGTGTCATGGGAGATGGATATATTATACCAGCCTCTTACCTGGTATTGTTATTTTCATAAATGGAAGTAATATTTTTATGAATTGATGGAAATTTATATCATATGTTGTAATAACTTGGTTAACTATATTAGTGCGACGTCGTTGCGAATCAAAAAGCGAATGGAAAGAGCATGGCGGCCTACACTACGGCGTAGTGGATCCGTGCTTAAGAGTGACGTCGAAGCCGGGAGTGAATTTCACAATAGTTGACAGGGTATGTTTTAAACTATTTTGATTTTTGACAACATAATACGAGTAAAATATAAGTAATTTTTCAACTTTGTATTTTATATTTAATCATTTCTAATTGTTCTAGAAACACAACAATATGAACTGGCAATATAAGTATATATTTAAAATATAATCATATATTCTTTCCTTAGTTACATATTGGTTTTTTCTGTTTATTCAATGCGTTTAAATGTGCAATTGTTCATGCCTCGTCCGCTATAAGGGGAGATGGATGTTGTTCTCGGCTAACAAAGAAAGCGGAAATTATACATTATTATTGCGGAAACTTCAGATTCTCGTGAAGGCACCCTGAATGAAGTTCTCCCTCTATTGGTAAGCCTTGTTAAGTGTAGATTTCATGTACCATCCATAAAGTCGGAAGGTTTGGATTATTGAGGGTTTTATTTGATTTGATCTTAGAAAAAGCACACAATGGAAGCACTGAAGTTCGCTGACCCTACCTGCTTGAGCACGTGGAATCTAACTCGTTGGCCGATTCAATCGTACGATTTCATCCCCAAAAAAAGATGCATTGAAGACTCTTGGATACTAATTATGTTACACATTATGGGTTTGGTCGATAATGTGCTTCCTTATGTAAAGGTGTGTTGAACAAAATTGCAAATAAATTATGTAAAATGTTCAAGAATTATAATTGACGCTTACTCTAAGTTTTCTTTTGTACAGTGGTACTTGGATAATGAGATGCTTTATCGTAAGTTTGCGTTGGAATACTTCCTGTCATGGAACAGCAATGAAATACCAAGATGCTTAATGTTGCAGAATATTTTTTTTGAGGGGAAATGATGATGAAGAGTATAAAACAATGAATATGTGGCTAAGTCAGTGTGGACTTGTGGACGATAGGTAGAAAACAATTAATGATGTAAAGTTTTTTAAATTTATTTGTGATCGTAACAATTAGGTGACTATTGGATATGTTTTGTCACCTTGGATGAATAGTATTACATCACTTTATGGTTTTAGTAGGATGATATTTAGTTTTAATAGTATGTTCTGGAAGACTATTTCAAAACAACTTATGACATAGCACTTTATACGCTTTTATGGTTATAAGGATTATGTGTGGCTTAGTGAAAATATTGTCCCAGATAACTTCATCTTTTTTGGTAATCATGTTGACCTTTTCTAGTAGCATGATAGTTGTAGTTGCCAATAGAATTTGCCACCTTTTTCAAACTTTAATAGTTTACTAGAATCATATTCAGATTGTATTAAAACAATATTGTTTTAATTTTGTCTTAATGTGTCACCTCGTCGTAGGACAATAGTTCAAGCGTACTGCGTACTACAAGACATCATATAATTCAATAACAAAAAACATCAATCAATAAGTTATGTTTTGCTATAATTCACAACCCTAAGCTCAAGTCAAATTTTCAATTTTCGACTTGCCCTACTTTTTTCGCTATCTTCTGGGCACCCACTCCTCGACTAGTCCATTCATCACCTTCAACCACTTGTTCTTCATTTTCCTATTGGCCAGTTCCACATAAGAAACATAATATTAAACTTAGAATTATGATAAATTCGAGTTTCTATTATTGATATAATAAAAACAAAAAAAATATAAAATTAACCGTGACACTTAATTTTACTAACCTCATTCACTGCCTCATGTTCTTGAGTTTGTTTACGTTTTTGCTTTTTCTTCGGTTTAGGGTTATCGCCTTCAAACCCTTGTTCTTTGATTTCCTATTGCCCGGTTCCATATTAGGAACATAATATTAAAATTAGTAACAAAGAACTATTAAAAATATACGACAACATCGTGAAACTATGCTATTCCATTCTTCATAAAATTCAACTTAACGCAAAATTTAATTTACCTCATTAACCGCCTCCCGATGTTCCCTAGTTTGTTTATGTTTTCGCTTTTTCTTCGGTTGGGGGTCATTGCTTTCGAGACCCTTCTTCTTCGATTTCCTATTGCCCAGTTCCATATAAGGAACATAATATTAAACTTCGTAACAACTAATATAAAAATATACGAACACACACTAGTGGAAAAAACACCTTGTGCTACTTGTCAAGTGCTTCGGTTGAATAATCAACCCAAGCACTTGTGAAAATTTTAATATAAAAAATCACAAGTGCTCCGATTGAATAGCCTACCGGAAGCACTTGATATCAAGTGCTCCGTTTGACTAGTCAACCGGAGCACTTGTGAATAAGTGCTCCCGGTTAATCAACCCGAGCACTTGCACAAGTTTTCCTCCAAATAATTATTTTCGACTATAGGTGTACGTCTTGCGTTTCACTTTAATTTTCCATCAATTGGAACCCCCCTCCCTCCTTCTTGTTCCGCCCGAACCTCCTCCAACCTTATGTTTTCCTTTTACTCTCTCATCTATGTTCATGCTTTGCTTCAACTAGATCTCGCAATTGTCATATTTTTCTCGAGGAGATTTTACAATATGTCGCTTCGTTATTTACAGTCTATCAACCAACGAACAATTCAATTGCGTGAATTCTCGCTTCTTCTTCTCGACGAGATTTTACAATCTGTTGCTTCGTGATTTCGATCTAATAATGGCCTCGCGAAATGATCAAACACTTTGAATTTGAATGGCGCAGATTATATTTCATTCGAATTTCTCTTCAATTTTCTTTTTCATTAAACCCTAGGTTTCAATTGGATTGACTTTATTAAGCGAGTTCCTATAAATCGAGCAAGCCGATTTGCGGTGGCAAGTTGTAGGAGAATCTTTGCTTGGCTGTTCTCATTAACCTAATTATTGTTCGTCACTGCCAAGGCTTCTACCCTCGTCGGTTTTCGCTTCCGACCGTTACAAAACCACCATTGCGTGCTTCGGCTCTCTCTCCTCCCAAACTTCGGATCCGCTTCTTGCGGTCTCACTTCCCGCGACACTCCTTGAAGCCAATCTCCTTGGTTAATTCGTTGCTTTATCTCTCTTTTATTTTTCTTTACTTCGAATTCATAATTATAGGATAAAATTTTCAAATAAATCACAAATTTTTGTTCTATTCACACTTTTACAGATTATCCTGTTGCATTGCACGTGAATCCGCCTCTTCATCGATATAATTAATCCAAGCCGTTCCTCCTGCAATTTTTAGGTGAAATTTCAAATTTAGGTTTCGATCATCTTTCACTACTCGCAACAACAACAATGAATCAAGATTAGTATGCTCTCTTAATCTTTCTCGGATTCTAATTTTTTTATGATTTGTGATTAATTTTGCTTGATTGAAGTATGTAACCGAACAAGGAATTAGGTTTTTCTGCTTTGCTCTTTGATAATGGGATGACATTTTCTCCGTCAAATTGTTGAATTAAATTGTTCAAAACAAAGGATGAAAGAGGATATATTTATATGCAGCTATATATCATTAGTGAAGCAGAGGAAGTTTGTGCGTATTGCTTTCTCAATGATAGGAGAACTAATTAGGAGCCTATCAAAAGGAGGAAATGAGAAACTGAGTTATAACTACTTACAGAGTACCGAGGGGGAATGTCTTGGTGATTCGATTATAGACCAAATTGTGAGAATGCGTCAGTTCCGTGGTTATGATCAGCTTTCAGCATATTAGATATCACATACATTAATCATGTTCTCGTAATCTGATAACTAGATGTGTCCAAGTACTATCTCATGAAAAGAAAAAGAGAAGACAAACCTGCTGGCTGTAGGCTATGCAGAGAACAGCAATTGCAGGTGAGTTAACATGGCTCCACTGAGTTAAGAAAAAAGCAGGTCCAAGGAAACCAACTGTTTGCATAATCTGCAAACAAAGTTTATAAAAATTACGAATTAGGAAACAATGTAACTTTGATCAGTGACTATCATTTGATCTTGTAGTAGTCAAAAGAAGAGAACTAGAAAAGAAACTCAAGCAGGACATGTGACTATCATTTTACCTTATAACTATTGTAACTAGTTAAATTTATTTGGGTGCTTCTGAATTATAGTTTTGTGATTATGCTTTTGTTAGTATGCCATTTATGATTTTGTTAAATTTATCCCTGTGTGTTGATATGTATCACATGATTTTGGTCCTAAAATGAGTACAAATCTAAGCCATTTGTTTTTGGAGCTTAACGGCTAAAATGAGTACAAGTCTAAGTCCTATTCAATTCCATTTACTCGTGGATGTTGTGCTGCTCCTCATACCCCTGCCACCCTATCGTCCCTCTCCTTTTTGAGTTCCCGATTCCATACTACCTGCAACTCCCTATCCAGCTATCCTGCACCCCCTGCCCCCTAACCACATCCTCCTTCTTGATTTTAGCTGGAAACTGAATTCATACAACTTATTAGCTCTTATCGGAATTGTTATGAACCTATGAGACTTATATAGTGTGAGTCTCATGGTTTATTCTTTTAAATATAATAATAGAAATTTAGGTTTATATATTTTTAAGATTGGGTCTATTCTCCTTCAGCAACAAAAGCTATAATGTCCTAGTTGATTTAATGGCCCATTTCTATATTAATTGGCTGATCCTCATCATTTCATATTGCAATTGGCTCATCATTCTTGTGTTGGTCATGATAGGGGTGTAAAGTTTTTCTTCCTTTGAATATGTTTCTTTATAAATGTAAATGCTAGTTGAGGATTTTATGGGGGTATCTATGATTTGTTATAATAGACTTATATGTGAATGCTACTTGAAGTATTTTATGGGATATTAAGTATTTAAGAGTATGATTTCTTCATAAATTGAAGTAAGAACCAGATTATGATATGCAGGAATCAACCGAATTTCACAAAGAGGTCATTTGAGTGTGTTGTTGACTCCATTCGAGCTGTAGCAGCTAGTTGTATTTAGCAGGTGGTGTATATGGTAAATTTATATACTCTCCATCAGCCTCCTTCTCCCCCGAATGCGCTTATATTAAGGTATTTTTTCCTCACTGTACCATAATCGTTTCTCTCTCCTCTGTTCAAATCGTGATTGAGAAAAACTTTCAACAATGGCGACAATAGTTCCGTTCTTAGAAGATTTGTGCATGTGGGGTACTGATTCCGTTATCACAGTCAATGGGCTTGTCAAGCAGCTCAAATCATAATTACTTGCAATGATCAATTGTAGTATTCAGAGTCGAGCTAAGCAAGATGGTCCAGTTGTATTGGTGAGCTCAAATCAAAATCACTTGCAATGATCAATTGTAGCAATCCAGTTGTTTTGATTTTGTTTGTTAGGTATTAATTAATGATCATGTTTAATGCATTGCCATGCGAGCTCTTCAAATCCCCCATCAAACTAGGTTTTCAAGCTTTGTTCATAGTTGGTATATTTCCTCTTTCACTAATTATTTACTTTATTATAATATCTTATTTCCTCCTAAATTTTTTAGATGTTTAATTATTTAATGGTGCAACATACTTCTATTTGTTTGTTCATATGTCTTCTGCGTTGGTAATGCAACCTGTGAATCTGTGATGAATGCTAGTGAACTGTGTTTTTGCTAAAATGTGGTTATAAAGGTTAGTAGTTACCAATACTTATAATATTTAAAGTTGAAGTTTGGATGTTCCATGGTTTTGGTCAGTCTATTTCTGAATTTGTTGTTTGATTTTATTGTGGTGCTTCGATTATTGCTGTCAATTATCCACAATCAAGAATAAGGGGTTATGTGTGTTGAATATTAGGTTATTTTGCTTCAATCTGTTCAATGAGCAGTGGTGTACGTTTCTCAATTAGTTTATGTTGTATGGAAATTGATATCTTCAATCATGCTTTACTTTTTTCTGCAGATGCTTGGATATGGTGGAACTATTGCTTCTATGCATTTAGGGAGTTGTGATAATAAAGTCTTCTTACAGTTGCAACGTGTTACTGAGTACCCTTGCTGTTTTAACCCATTGAATTTGATATTATGGATACTAGAATCTATAGATTTACTTGGATGCTTTGATACTCACTTTTTGTTGTTACGTGTTTCACCACCGAAAGTAAAGCTTCTTTTTTATTAAAAGAAATCTTAAATTTATATAAGTTTGATTCAAATTTCATGTAATATTCAATCTTTATCCGATGTTCTCTGTTCATGATTGTTTATTTTATAATTGGGTGGTTTAAATGCATACCCTTTTGTTTATATGAACAACACATAACTTTTTGTATTCTTTTAAATTTTGTTGTTTGCTTCCAATATTGATCCGTACATTCTGAACTTTTGGCTTGGTTATCTTTACTCATTATTTTGCCTATCACACCCTTGATGTTGCTGTATGCTTGCTGAACAACAGCAACAACAACGATTTTTTTTTATTTATAAAAAAAAAGTCAAGTGCTTCGGTTGTAAGGAAAAAACCGGAGCACTTGACTTACAAGTGCTCCGGTTTTTTCCTATCAACTGGAGCACTTGATGTATTTTGAACATATAAAATTCACAAGTGCTCCGGTTTTTAAGACAACCGGAGCACTTGTAAATCTAAGTGCTCCAGTTTTCAACCGGAGCACTTGATAACTACTCAAGTGCTCGTATGGCGTCTGCTACGGGTCAAATACGGAGCATTTGTACTACAAGACATCATATAATTCAATAACAAAAAACATCAATCAATAAATTATGTTTTGCTATAATTCACAACCCTAAGCTCAAGTCAAATTTTCAATTTTCGACTTGCCCTACTTTTTTTCGCTATCTTCTGGGCACCCACTCCTCGACTAGTCCATTCATCACCTTCAACCACTTGTTCTTCATTTTCCTATTGGCCAGTTCCACATAAGAAACATAATATTAAACTTAGAATCATGATAAATTCGAGTTTCTATTATTGATATAATAAAAACAAAAAAAAATATAAAATTAACCGTGACACTTAATTTTACTAACCTCATTCACTGCCTCATGTTCTTGAGTTTGTTTACGTTTTTGCTTTTTCTTCGGTTTAGGGTTATCGCCTTCAAACCCTTGTTCTTTGATTTCCTATTGCCCAGTTCCATATTAGGAACATAATATTAAAATTAGTAACAGTAACTATTAAAAATATACGACAACATCGTGAAACTATGCTATTCCATTCTTCATAAAATTCAACTTAACGCAAAATTTAATTTACCTCATTAACCGCCTCCTGATGTTCCCTAGTTTGTTTATGTTTTCGCTTTTTCTTCGGTTGGGGGTCATTGCTTTCAGACCCTTCTTCTTCGATTTCCTATTGCCCAGTTCCATATAAGGAACATAATATTAAAATTAGTAACAACTAATATAAAAAATATACGAACACATCGGCAAACAATGATATACCATTCTTGATAAAAGTCACCTTAACGCTAAATTTTAGTTACCTCATTCACTTCCTCATCCTCTTCAGTTTGTTTGCGCTTTCGCCTATTATTCGACTTCCCTTTGGCAGCCCATCCTGTGTGTCGTTTGTCTACAGGGTCTTTTGTGCAAACTTCGGCATGCACTACACACCTATCAAGGTGCCTTAGGTTGCAGTGTTTCAGACGCAGCCTTCTCCTTCAATAAACCCTCTGAACCGAGGGATCCCACCAAACTTCTTCATATGTAGCGTTGCTATCTATACCAATAAAGGCATCTAAGGCGCAACAAACACTATCCGTCGCTTCCTTGTACATCAAGAAAGTTTTCTCACTATGCATTGCCAATGAAAGAAGGTACTTGTGTCTTTGATATATTTCTCTCATTTTCTGCACACGTAGTGAATCATCCGGGTCGTAGTATGACACACGGATATCCTCATAAGATCGAATAACATCCTTCCTCCATCGATCCAATATATATTTTGCAGGAATGGATTCAACTTCTTCCATCTCCATCACACGTATTATGTGTTTACACAAAATACCATTAAATTCAAAAAGCTTACATGAGCAAGAATAATCACCTTTTGCCTTGCTAACGGAGAGAGTATAATGCTTCCACTTTGAGTTCCATATCGGATATGGAACCTTTTCATCGGCATTGTAAAAAGTCATAGTCTCGTCACCCCCCGTTTGGCAAATGTTCGTGTACTTTAGACCAATGACTTCGTCTTTCACCTCTTTAAATTTGGCATTAGTATATGCCTTTTAGAACACCTCCTCCACTAGTATGGTCCGGTCACATACATGGGGCTCATTCACGCATCGAAAGTTTAATATCTTCTCTTCTTCTGCTTTTCCTCTCATGGCCATCTCGTATTGTTCAATAAATTGAAGCAGCCTGGTGGGACGCGGTCGTACGCGCTACCAAAGATAAAAGTTTATTTTCCTTCTTTCCAATACAAATAAATGTAAGTGGCAAGTAGGGTCGAATCCACAGAGACTTGGGGACTAACTCGTGCTTATAATAGATCAAATGGGGGTTTTGGGATTAAAGAATTAAATAACTAAATATGAAGAACTAAAGAACAATCAAAAAGTAATGTAATCAAGAAGAGAAGAATCTTGAGTTCGGTTAATGGCCACTTCGATTCGTACTATTGATCATTGGTTTCTCAAATGTGTAACTTTACTCTTAATTACTCAAAGTTGGAAATCAAATTCCTTTCCCTCAAAAGTACCGTTAAACAATCACAATCAGATGATCATAAAACTTGAACTAAAGATTAATCTAATCTAATCAGAGATTAAATTCAAATCAATAGAACATCAATGAACTAGGAAACAATGAGCCAATTAACAAATTGCTAGCACAACATATTCAAATTGGAACTTGTGATTTCTCTAGTGATTAATCAAGAATAATCAGATTCATTAATCAAACCCTAGATTACTACTCATGAAAGAAGAACAGATGAATCGGCATCAATTCTAAATCCTAGCAAATGATAAATCGAATGTATAAACTAGTAGTACTCCTAGCAATACATACCACAATCATAGAGTAAAATCAAGAAATCACAATTATAATTAAGAAAAAGTTAACAAAGAGAACTTCACAATAATAGACCGAAGCTTGATTAACCGTTCTCAAGACTAGATTTAGGCTACAATCGACATAGCATCCATCAAGCAAATCTTCAAACTAATTATTCGAAACTCAAAAAGGGAGAAAATAGGGATTAGGGTTCTTCTCTCTATCCTCTCTAATTCAGTCCAGAAATTACAAGCCATCCAACAAAACGTTCTGTTCTCATTAATAAAACCTAAGGAAAGCTGAAAACTGCCGAAGAGTCGTAGCCGCGTCGAAGTGCGCGAGTCGGGCATCTATGGCGCGCGACTCGGGCCTTCGCTGCTGCCTAACAGCATTCTTCGCTCGAAGTGCGCGAGTCGTGCGTTGCCGATGCGCGAGTTGGGCACTCAATGCTGTCAATGTCACGCCTTCACTCGATATGCGCGACTCGGGCATGTCTTGCGCGCGAGTCGGGCATGCGATGCTGACATGATCCTGTGCGGCTCGAAATACGCGGGCCGTGGGAGTGTGGTGCCCAGCTCGGGCACTCGCTACTGCCCAGGATCCGACCTTCTCCACACACGCCCGAGGTGGGCTCTTCAACGCCTATGGTGGGCAAACAATGCCGTAGAGCCACAAAGAGGATGAACTTGGATGTCTCCACCATATAACTCTAGACTCCAAAGAACTTTGTGATCTTTTTATGTTGAATGGATCGCAAACACGGGATGGAAATCCACCTGTAAATGATCATAAACACATATAACCACAAAATATCCTTAAATCTCCTCTAATATCGCCAATTCATCATAACTCCCTCTTCTCCACACTAAGGTATAGATGAGTAAAACTCTCCTTCTTAAACCTTAAACCTTAGTAAAATGGACTTCTCAACACTCTATAATCGCACATAACTTGGTCACATCACGGCCCGGTATTGAGGGACACGTAAGTCTTGAAGAATCGATTCATACCTTTACTTCTCTGTGTGGATGACATGCCAGCCCAAAATGTGCTTCTCTAATAACCAGGGGCCCGTCTTTCCCTCATTTCAAATGCATCCTTCATCCAAGTATGATTTTCGAGTTTAAATTTTTTTACCATCGCCCCCCATGCTTCATCAAACTCGGTTGTAGATAGAGAATCGTGGACAATTGTAAGCATGCACTCTTCTATTGCTGTGAAGTTTTTTCGAGAAGATCCCAAGTTCTTCCATGCATTTTGAAGTAGGTGCCACAGACATAATCTGTGAGGGATATTTGGAAAAACTGTAGCAACAACCTTTCCAATGGCCTTGCATTGATCAGTGAGGATACCCCTTGGGGCTTTACCCATACATGATAGCCATTGCTTAAAAGCCCACACAAATGTCTCGGCATCTTCGTGTGAGATCAATGTTGCTGCAAACACGATTGATTTCCCGTGATGGTTTACGCCAACAAAAGGAGCAAACGTCATTCGATACCTTTTCAACAAAGCGAGACAAAAACGAATAATACTGTTATCAACTGACATATACAACTATCATGTAGCAGGTGTGAAAAGAGATGCTAAGATTATCGTTTGTGATACTAATTTATTGTTCATCTACATATTTTTAAATACAGTCTATATGACAGGTGTCAACGGATAATAAGTTATAATTTATTATACTAGATTATTTATTAAATACCTGTACTTTACTTTCAAATTACAGTACTAATTTCTCGTTCTTGAATACTACATATTTGTTTAACTACGTATAGTATGTCATGATCTCAAAGGGAACTTACCTGTTGCACAAGAAGGTTGTGTCGAAGGTGATTATATCTCCAAATTCCTTACATGCAGCCCTGCTCCTTGCATCAGACCAAAACGCATTCATCAGCCTCCCTTCCTCATCCTTCTCGATGCTGTAGTAAAATTGACTATTCATTTTACTCATCTTCTCGAAGTATTTCTCATGAGCAGTTGCATCTCCTTCAATTCTCGATTTATGACGATGGACGTTCACTGCATTCCGCAAGTCCCTCTGATTGTATGGTAGGTTCTCATGCCCTCTGTTTTCGACCAACATCGCATTGAAGTTCTTTGATAAGGGTATACCCGCGACGTCATTGGTGACCATTTTCTCGAAACTTGCCTCATAAATATTCCTATAATTTACCATAAATCTGCTGCACGACGGATTAAGGTCGTGATTGTGAGTTAGATTACAAGTGCATATCACCATTCTACCATCTTTCATGCGTGCATCAACATACACTTTGCATCCTGTAACATTTGATCCCTGAGTTTGTTTCAATCCCCCCCTTCTTACAACAAAATCGTATTCTGGCCATCATATGGTACTTTGGCTCTTGATCTCCCACCCCTATTCTTTTAACACCTTTCTGCTTGTATTCCTCCATCAAACAAGTTGTTCTAGCAAAAAACTCGAACCCTTTTTTATAAGCATAGTCGTGACAATGCTTGGCAAATTCTACACCTGATATGAAACACATTCCTTTTGTTGGCTCAACTTCTTCCTCATTTAAGTTCACATCATCTTCTTCTTCTATTTCAATTACATCTCTAACTTCTTTCTCATTTAAGTGAACATCTTCTTCAAGTGTTACATTTCGCGCTCCTTCCCCTGTGACGTCCAAGTGCATTTCTTCTTCTTCTGTTATTTCTGTTACATTTCGTGCTACTTTCTCATTAACTTCCAAATGCACTTCTCCTTCTTCTTTTGCTATTTCTATTACATTTCGCACTACTTCCTCATTGACTTCCAAATGCACTTCTACTTCTTTTGCTATTTCTATTACATTTTGCGCTACTTCCTCATTCACGTCCAAATTCACTTCTTGTTCTTCTAATTCTATTACATTTGGAACTACTTCCTTATTCAAGTCGAAATGCAGCCCTTTTTCTATAACATTATCAACTACTTTCTCATTCAAGTCCAACTGTACTTGTTCTTCAGGCAAACTTTGATTGAGATCAATCATGAATTCTCCCTCTCCTTCTATATTATCCATTGCACTGTCATTAATTAAAGCTATATTTAGCTACTATTTAAATAAGTATGATACTACTATAAATGTCAACTGAAATTAATTAAATCCCCATTCATTTACTATATTATACATTTGTGATACTAATAAAATGCATAATGAAATTAATTAAATCCCTATTCAGTTTCTATATTATACAATTGTGTTACTAATATAAATAAAAATAATAATCAACACTACTGCAGTCCTGCTCATAACCTACAAACCCTAAAAACTTCCGCTGTTATTCTCTCATCTTCTTCATCTTCTACATCATACCGAACTACTGGAACAATCATTTATCATCAACAGCTTATTGTTTTAATACTAGAATAGTCGGTCATTCACTATTCTTATACTCTCACCATTATCTAATACTTATTTTAACCGGTAAATTAAGCTCAGAAGTTGATGAATATCACTCGATTTCTATATATTTGTCCTCTTCAAATTTAAAGAAATTAACAAGTAATTTACATATGCTTACCACTTTTGGATGGTTGATGGATGAAGTTATATTTCCTCCCCTGAAAAATAGTTTTCGACAACTCTTACTCTCGCCGGATAAGAATGGATGCTATCTTTAATGCATTTTTCATGCCGTTAATTCACTTGACGAATGAATTTCTGCTACAAGAACCCTTGGCTTCTTAATTGCGGAAAAAACGTTGCTCGCCGGAAATTTTTTGGCCGGAAAAGTGATCGGCTTTAATGGCTTTGCTCGGTAATGGAGGAAGTTCAACTTAGAACAAAAGTTACCGTGAAGTTCAAGGAACTTTTCTAAAATTACCGAGAGAGATGGAAATGTTTTTTGGTGAAGCAATGAAATGTTGGCTCCAAACTTACCGCCAACTAGGACCCTTTGGCGCAAATCAGTGAAATTCCCCCCCCCCAAAGAGTTCTCCATTTTCCCTCGAATTTTTTTTTGCCTCAGCTGATGTGGCACAATTTTATTGGTGGTGTATGTAGGGACCACATAAACCTTGTGTATGTGTATCATCTCTCATTAGATAGAGTCTAGAGATCCATCTCTCTTGTTATGAATTATGATACGTGGATGGCTAGTTGCCCAAATAAAATTTGGGAGGTGTGGGGCTAATACTAACTTTTTTTTAGGACTATTGTAACTTCAACACTCTCTAAATCAGCAAAACAAACTTCAAATGGCTCTCTTTTTTTTTCTTTAGTTTGATACTTATTTTGGAATTTACATGATTCTTCGAGCACAATCTCAACCATAAATATATTTATTACTCTTTGCTGTTTTTTTATTATTAATTTGCCTATTTGTTTTTGCACATTCTCAAATGCATATCTTTGATCTTTAGTATCCTTATCTAAGTATAAGTAAAAATTATGAAAAGTTGATATTCTAAACCACTGATCGAGACAAATCCAACAAAATTTTGCACGACTATATATTTTTCACATAATATAATCCCTAAACATGGCCAAAGTTTAAAAAAAAAACTTTAACTAGAATATTTCAAGTGAGCGAAATATAAAAAAACACAGACGATTTATAACAAATAATGAAAAAGAATTGATTACAATGAGATTTAAACCTGCATGGTAGTGATTGACATTATTGACATGCCTATAGATTTTAAAACACCTTCGCACCAATTTAAAATAACCAAGGAGACGTTCAAGATTGTTCAAAGCATTGAGGGATAAAACTTGCGAGTCATATCATGAAACTATGGGTGACAGACTGACAGTTGTAGGATATTGAATGAGGATATGTATGAGCCTTCTAGAGAACGATTTTGGACTTACACTAATACGATCCACTATAGAGACCATTGATCTTATTATAAGACAAATGATGGAATATTATAGAACGATGAAGAAGGATCTACTCATAATCTTCAATGACCTAGAGAAGATTTATGATAAGGTCCAAAGAGATGTGCTTTAGTGGGCAACGTTGAAAAAAGGTGTACCTTGTAAATATATTGCCTTAGTTAAAGATATGTATTGGGCTAATAAATGTTCTTTTTGGTGATAGAAAATTAGGGCATGTTCTCTTCGGCTAAAAACAATCGAAGCGAAGCGAACCGGCCCGGTGCAATCGAATTGAATTGAGCGATTACAACCGAATTGAAGCGAACCGATTGCAACCGAACCAAGCGAACGAATTGATTGCAAACCGAACCCCGAACGGTGCAACTAAACGGAACCGAAGCGAATCGAATTAAATTATAACTAATAGTAATGATAATAATTTAAGAACGAACGAACCGAATTGAATTGAACCGATTGAACTAAACCGAAGGGGCGATCGAGGCGAATCGATTGGGCCCAAGTAAATTGAAGCGAACCGAAGCGGGCGGTGCAACCGAACCGAACGAAAATAAGGCTGAGAACGGGCCTTACTATGTGCGGTGATATAAACGGGTATCTATTCGAGATCTTAAGTACATACCATCCCATGAAGACTTTACCTACCAAACTAGATGTCATCCACATATTAAAACAAATGTGAAGACTTGTGAAGATGATTTAGTTTTCATTAGACACATTGGAAGGTATGGAAATGAGACAACAACAAAAAAAGGTGGATGGATATCGGTATATTGGAAGAATCACAACGTAAAACACCTTATTATGCTTCGGAGTAGAAATGGACAGGATGCAAAATGATAATCTGATCATTCTAACACATGAAAATTACAATTAACACACAAATTTTGGCTTTTATTATTTAATCTGAACAAAGATTATGATGCTTCACCACTAACCTTCTTTTTATCTGAACAAGGCAATGGACCCTTAATCTATGATTAGTACCCTATAAATGGTGCAATGAGACAGGATTTATGAAGTCATTATCGGATTCAAGAGCTCTCATTGAATCAGGAGGTAAACATAATTTAAAATCCACACTTCCCAGGCCCTCATATCCTTCATAAGAAGTCACCTTTCCAACAAATGTATTCGCGTACCCACTACAAAGATCAAGAAGTTTTGGGTTATTAGGGAGATGGAGAAATTTAGTTTGATCATCCGGTGGTTTTGATGAAGAGAAGACCTAGTTGGATGTGAGCGTAGAGGATGGCGAGAAGACCTTCCTGCACCTCATACTTTGGCTTACTGTTGCATTCTGAGATGTGGTTAACATTTGCTGATGAGCTCTTCTTTTGATCTTTTCAGAGTTAGCCTTTGAGTTTCAGGGTGGGTAATGAAGGTTTGTCCTTTTTTTTCAAAGATTCATCATATATGGAGTAGTATTATATATGCACCTGCAATATGAAAAAGCCCGAATATGTGTCAAGAAGCATCTCAATTATGAAGTATAGTCAGAATTAAACCCAAATGTTTCTAATGAATTTCCCAAAAACATGCCTCAGTTTTTCATAGATAAAAGTTAGATATAATGTGAACGAAAAAGCTCTTTTTATCGTTGATCAATTTAATATAATAATTTGCTTAAGTTTTGTAATGTTCAGGATACTCTTAATCTAGTAGGTGTCTCTGTTAGTGGAAGCCTTGACAACTTATCAATTGACCAGAACTAATAAGGGAGAAGTTATAATGTTATTAGGAATAATGACCAGGTGAGGAGGATTGGAGGAGGGAAAACTCTGGAATATATAGACCGCTAAGAATAAATGTACTCGGTCTCTATAATCTTCTTTTTTATTTATCCACTTGCTTTATTCCTGGTCTTTAAGACACACATTTCACCAGTATTATCCTCAATTGTTTTTAGATTGTTGTTTCTGCTAAGAAATTAAGGATTGTAATAGGTTGTGAGATGTGATATGGGTCCTAAGAGCGTTCGCCTGAGCTCCGATGTCCGTACGCCGGAATCCTGAAAGAGAAGGTTAGACTACCCCGGGGGTGTTTCCGGGATCGCCCCTCCGACGCTCAAGTCAATAGGAGATTGAGGCAGAGAGAGAAAGTCTAGAGAGAGATGCTCTAGTTTGTTAGGTGAGAATTGAATACTTGTTCATTGATGAGAATGTTGGTATTTATAGTGTTGGGGATTCCCAGGCAGGAAACATTGATTGGATGGGCCTCCTTGGGATCAATGGCTATGTTGTCTTTTCAGGCAATGATTATTTCAGCCATTAGAGGATCCCCAAACTTTTGAGATTAGGTCAACTCTCAGGTGGGACCCACTGCTGCCACCTGTCCAAGGCTTTGGAGGGCTTTTATGTCCTTGTTGGGCTGCTGATCAATTAAGCCCAAACAATTAGTCCCACGCCAGGGATGATGGATCATGGGGGTCCGACTGAGTGACGCCCGTCCGTGGCGGAATAGTATCCGCCTTAATTTGGACCGACTTACTAGCTGTCCGAGGCAGATGGACCAAGTAAGTCCTGACGCCGACCGAGTCAACCCATGTTGATAGGTTTCACGCCGACTGGATCATTTCCTGTTGAGGGGATTTGTGCCGACCGGCTCACCTCCTGCTTGAAGGAAGAGTGCCGACTAGGTCATCTCCTATTTACAGAAGAAGCGCCGACTGGGTCATTTTCCTGTTGAAGGAAGAAGCGCCGACCGGGTCATTTTCTTGTTGAAGGAGGAAGTGCCGACCAGGTTACTTTCCTGTTGAAGGGATTTGCGCCGACCGGGTCACTTCACTGTTGAAGGGAGAAGTGATACGCCCAAGTTATACGTTGTATATACGTTATTTTGGGTGCACTTTGCTAAGGGTTTGATTGTAATTGTTAACATTCGTGTTTTATTTAACCCTTAGCGGAAGTTCGGAGTTTTGCGAGATAAGTTGTGTTAATGTCATGCATTCCGAGCTTCCAAGGTGAAATGCATGTGAGCCGAGCAAGCCAAGCATCATCGCAAGCCAAGCATCACCGCAACCCAAGCATCACCGCAAGCTACGCTCCACCGTCAACCCAGCGAGCCAGCGTCATCGCCCACCAAGCAACAGCCCAGCGCTCACGCCCGGCGCCCATCGCTAGCAAGCCCGCACACCCGCACGCCCGGCGCTCGCACGGCCCGGCGCTCACGCCCGGCGCCCATCGCCCGGGCTCGCGACTCGCGAGGATCGCACCTCGCGACCCCTTGCTCCCTCGCGACTCGCGATGCACGTCGCGGCTCGCGACTGCGTGCCGGCCATTTTGTGCGGGGAGACAGAGTCCTCGTCGCGACTCGCGATCGGTGTCGCGACTCGCGACGCTTAAGTCGGCTTGGGGCCACGATTTTGTGCGGGGTTTAAATGCTTCCTAAAACCTAATTTTTTGGGGAGACGAAGAGAAGTACGAAGAGGAGAGCTGAAATGTAGATCTTGGAGTGGCAAGCTTGAAGGGAGAGCTCCTCTCCTCATCCTTCCTTCTTCATGAGTCTCTTTTCATCTTTCCTTCTTCGTTCCTCTTTATTCTTCATTTCCATTTCTTTGTTTTTCATTTCCTAGATTTAGTTTTCATTTCTTAGTTTAGTTTTTAGGGATTTCAACTATGGGTTTGGTTTTTGCTATCGGATTGTAGCTTGAACTGTTCTTGGATCAATTAATATGAAGCTTCAACCGTTATTGTGAGATCTTTCCTCTCTTTCTCTTTTCCTTGATTATGGTTCAATTTCTATGCTTGTGATTTTATGATTGTTGCATAATTATGCTAGGAACGTTACTAGTTTGATTGTGTGATTAATTTAATGCTAGATTTAAGAATAGAATCGGATTGTTTTATTCTTTTATCAATTGGTAGCAAACTAGGGAGTAATTTAGATGCTGATCATCTTGGTTATTTCTTAGGGAAATTGAATCAACTGTTGAATGTTTATCGCGTGTATGACATTAGCAGGTCTATTGGTTCTCTGTGTTTATTGCTGCTATTGGATTGAACTTAGACGCTATCGGACTAGGTTATCCTTTGGTTAGGGTTTTATAGTCACGCTGATCGTGCTATTCAACTAAGAATAAGGAGAACACGAGATTAATTCTCGACAATAGATAATTATGGAAATAATTAGAGTGGAGGTTCGAGGATCGATAATGAATTGAAGTGAATGTTAATCGGATTCAAGATCTTTCCATATTGATTTCTCATTTTGTTTATATGCTAGTTAGTTGTAGTTTGTTAGTAAATCTACTCGAAACCCCCCTTTGTAATTATTATTAGGTTTCTCGGCCCTTAGCTTAATCTAGGTTTCGAATCACGCTGAGTACTAAACTCGTCCCTGTTTCCCTGTGGATACGACCCCTACTTCCACTATACTACCTTAGTGTAGAAGAGAGTAGGAGAAATTTTATCTTTGGCCGGGTGCGGTGCACACAACGACGACACATCCGCGCCCGCCCACGAAGCGCCGACCGGGTCATTTTCTTGTTGAAGGAAGAAGCGCCGACCAGGTTACTTTCCTGTTGAAGGAAATAGCGTTGACCAGGTCATCTCCAGTTGAGGGAAATAACACCGACCAGGTCATCTCCTGTTGAAGGGAGCGACGCCGACCGGGTCATTTCTTGTATGGGGCCACTCCGATGAGGGGCTAATGAGCCCCAAGCTATCCGAGTTGGTGCTAGTCGATACTCGGGCATACTCGCCCTAATACAAAAGCGACTCGGCAAAGGAGAAGAGCTCCAATTGGCCAAGTGAGTAGGAAGACACTCGGATGAGGGGCTAATGAGCCCCAAGCTGTCCGAGTGGGTGCTAGCTGATACATGGCCATACTTGATCAAGTATTGAAGCGACTCGGCAAAGGAGAGGAGCTCCAATTGGCGAGTGAGTATGAAGCCACTCCGATGAGGGGCTGATGAGCCCCAAGCTGTCCGAGTGGGTGTTAGCTGATACTTGGCCATACTTGACCGAGTATTGAAGCGACTCGGCAAAGGAGAGGAGCTCCAGTTGGTCGAGTGGGTATGAAGCCACTCGGATGAGGGGCTAATGAGCCCCAAGCTGCCCGAGTGGGTGCTAGCTAATACTTAGCCATACTTGACCGAGTATTGAAGCGACTCGGCAAAGGAGAGGAGCTCCAGTTGGCCGAGTGGATATGAAGCCACTCGGATGAGGGGCCAAGCTGTCCGAGTGGGTGCTAGCTGATACTTAGCCATACTTGACCGAGTGTTGAAGCGACTCGGCAAAGGAGAAGAGCTCCAGTTGGCGGAGTGAATGAGATACCACTCGGGCGAAGGGCTAATGAGCCCTGAGCTGTCCGAATGGGTACTCGTTGATCTTCCTTTCGCCAAATAGAGTTGACGTTAGTTTGCCCGAACGGGTGTGTCCGGCCCTAAGTGCCACATGGCCACTTTTGATACTTGGGATTTTGGGACCCTTCCCATGGATTGAGCCGAATAGGCGTTGCGAGAGACTTTGATGCTTCATATCCCTTGGGTTCCAAATGATTTCGTTTGGCGTTACTGGACCCTTGGAGGAGTGGACCGAATTAGTCCAGTTAGGCCTCTTCAAAAAGCCCATCAAGGCGACGCGGGGGAGTTTGCGTTGCACATCCCCCTAGGCGTGCCTATATATACGAGGGAGGAGAGAGAATTTGGGATCATTTGCTCATTCCTCTAATTCTCTCTCTCTCAAAGATTTCCAATTTCTCTCCAACTTTCAAGTTCTTCTTCCAGTCTTTTCGTCCGACCAGGTACTCTCTTGATCTTCTTTTAAGTTTCTTTTCTTTCTTTTCTTCGAATAATCTCGGCCGACTCCCTTGTCCATAAATAATGGGAGATTCGCCCGAGTCAGCGACACCCCCGACCTCACCTCCCTATAAATTGTCCGAGGAGGTGAGGGGGATGGGAATAACGTTGGTGTCGACTGTAATAAGTTGTCCCGACCCCTCGGTTGTGCCTGACGCAGTTGTTCTTCCGAGCCCGTCTTCTTCGGTAGAGGATGAGGCCGAGGGTATCATTTCATACCCTTGGGAGGTGTATTTAGCCTATCCCCCGTCGAGGAGTTACTTAGACAAATATTTGTCTTCTGATGTAGTTAGAGTGGCCATGCCGAGGGGAGCAGGAGAGGCGTCGACTTCGGGTCAAGAAATAGAATACCCCGACCTAGATTCGAAGGGGGTCCGGGAACCTTCTTTCCCGAGCCGGGTTTGATAAAGTCCCTTATTGACGATCTCCGAGGGACAGCAACGAGGTTCCAGATAAAGGATCCCTTTTACTTGGTCCGACCGGAAGCCCATCACACGGTCCTTACTCCTCCGCCAGGGTGTATAGCGGTTTATTACAAGTCGATGGAGATGGGGCTTCGATTTCCTCTGAGCCCCTTTGTCAAAGAGCTGCTGAACGCCTACAACTTGGCGATTTAATTTGCCAGATTTCTCCCAACTCCTTGGGGGGAATCAATGCCTTCCAGGTTATTTGTGATTTGATAAACGTCTGACCGACCCTCAAGTTGTGGAGACACATGTATAAGTTAGTCGAGGTGATGGCCGCGACGAATGGACCTGGGTGGTTGAGCTTCCAAGTCCGACCGGAGTATCAGACTGTTCTCAACCTCCCCACTTCTCAGAAGGGGTTCCGGAGGGAGTTCGCCTTTGTCTACTTTGGTGGAGATTGGGGGATTTCCCTGGTTCCCCCAACGACCGAATCAGTCATCAGCCTAAATTTCCGAGTCGGGGATCTTGACGACGAGGAGGGTGTTGCGGCTTGCTACATGCAAACTGAATCAAAAAAAGTCAACGGGGGCGAGATATTCGTGTCTGGCCAGTGGTTACCCGACTGCCAGCTATTCAAAAATGAGCACTTCCTCTCGACTATGGGTCTTAGCATGACCTTCCCGAAGGGTCATCTGCCGAGGGGGTGGCTTAAGGTTTTCGATCGGATAGCATAGGTTTTCCGTTTTTTGACTAACACCTTTTGCTTTTTGCAGAACCTTCCCGAGCCTACGTAGAAGAGACTGACCCCACAATGGCCGACAAGCTGAACGTGGCGGCAATGAGGGCGGCTCGGATGAGAGTTGAGATAGCTGCCGAAACCATGAAGGTGCCGGCTGCACCAAAGGCTAGTGAGTTATAGTTTGACTCTATATGTCTTTTATTTCTTGCCGAGTGACTTGACTATTTTCCAATCTGTTTCAGGATCCTGGCAATCCAAAGCCGAGGAAGAGGAAGGAGCGGTCCACTGATAAGGTCGCTCTGACCGAGAAGGCCGTTGCGAAGGCCAAGGCTGAGAGAGAGAAGAAAGCGGCGAATAAGTCCAAGTCCATCGAGGTTAACAGCCCGAGGGACTCGGACAAGGGGCCGATGGTGTTGACATCTCTCTTTACTCATAGGATTTTCATCCGATTGGGAGTCCCCAATATACTCCCCTGTCTCACCCCTACGGCTCATTGGGGGGAGCCCCGACTGACGTGGTTGCTGCCACAATCCCTTTCACGGGGTTAAGTCGGGCCGAAAAAGACGGTCGGTGGACCAGAGCTTTGGAGTATGTATACACTCCGACCGACCGCGAGCATATCAATGTCACTTGGGGTGACAATGAAACCAACGAGCTCTTCCGCACGTGGGTCGACGTAAGTGTTCGATGTCTTTGCTTCTCTTTATTGATCAATGTTTTTGTACATTTTGCTAACTCTTTTACGCCCCAGCATCGGTTCTCCGCTCGGGCGGCGAATGTGGCCCCGGGAACCGAGTGAGCCTCGGCCGAGGAGGTTCACGACTTGAAGGAGAAGGCGAAGAAACACTTTGGACGAGGTTTATCGGGCTAAGGAGGCCAAGAGAATAGCCGAGGACAAGCTCGATGATGCTATGAGGGCTATTAAGACCGATCGGAACAACTTCAAGGCCGAGCGGGAAAAGTGGGAGAAGGAGAGAGCCGACCTCGTCCCTGGCCCGTGACTCTGCTCAGACCGCTAAGGACGATGTGATCGTCAAGTGGAAGGAGGCGGAGCAGAAGGTAACTGATCTCCAAGGCAAGTTGGAGGAGGCTGAGCAGTTGGTGAAGACTGAGGCCAAGTGGTTTGCCGAGTGGGAGCAGACCGAGGCCTGTGAAGTTTACTGCAATGAGGTGGGTAGCAAGGCCCACAAGATGGGTGAAGATGAGGCTCTGGATCGTCTGAAGAAGGTGCTCGCCGAATCGCACCCTGAGCTGATTTGGGCTGATGTTGGGTCTGGATATCAAGCTTCTATTGATGCTGATACTTGATGTGTTCAGGTTTATCGGAGTTTTTACGTTGTTTTAGACGCTTTTGGATGGAAGGTTTGTTCGTAGTCATGGGCATTAGCGCACTTTTAGGCTTTAGCGAAAGTTTAAGGTTGAAGTTGTAAGAGAGTGTTAAGAAGCGGCGTTTTGGGCCTTTGGAGTCGTCGTGTTGGTGTTGGGTGTGAGTGTTTGGAGTTGTTGGGAGCTTTGGGCTATAGTCACTTTGGGCATCAACGGCATCAACGCAAGCAGCGCATCAACATCATTGGATAGCATCGGCACCATCATCATTCTCGCCAGGCAAGCAGCAAGCAAGTTCAAGGCAAGCCCAGGTCGCACCTCGCGAACAGTACCGCACCTCGCGAACAGTACCGCACCTCGCGACCTGGGCATTTTTTGTGGTTCGTTCGTTTGAGTCACAAAATACGTGGTGCGACCATGCCCGCACCTCGCGATATGGCTATGTCGCACCCCGCGACGACTGCCGCACCTCGCGACCCTTGGCGCTGGGCAATGTCGGCCGAGTTGCCGACTTAGACAACTCGTAACTTTTTCCCATTTTTCGTTATGTTTTCTTAGGGGAGTATAAATAGGCTAATTTTCAGAACCCTAGGGGGAGAGTGACTCTTAGTTAGAATTCCCTTCTTAGTTTTAGTTTGAGTTTCTAGTTTTTCATCTTGCACTTAACTCTATGTATTTCTCATTGGTATTTTGGACAAGATGCATGGAAATTGTAGCTTAAACTCTCTTGGGAATGGTTGATGGAAGCTTTTGACGGTTTATTGTAAGATTTACTCTTTCTTTTACTCTCTATCTTGGTTATTTTCTAGCTTTCAATATTAATGTTTATGGTCATGACTTGGATTAGCTAGGAGTACTACTAGTTGATGTTTGTTGTTGATTTAATGCTAGGTTTCGGATATAATCTGATGTTATATGCTTAACCATGTTGTAGTAAGCTAGGTTCTCTTGATTTATGTTGATCATTGTTGATTGGATCTAGTTAAGCTAGGCAAGTTGTTGAATGTTTAGCGCTTGTTTAAATATTGGCAATATTATCGGTTCTCTATTCTTAATGCGATTCTTAGTTCGAATCTCGACGCTAGGAGAGGTTGATTGAGAATCAGGATTTTGTAATGCGCAAATCGTAGTTACTTAACTAAAACTTATGGGAACGGAGGATTCGATCCTTAACGGTAATTAACCAAGAATTGAGTGGATTTATAGTAAATCAGTAAATAGACTGGAAGAAGTGGACATCAACCGGACCCTAGATTCATTACTATTGACTTTCACTAATTAATTTTCATCTTGTTTGCTCGTTTAGATTTTGATTTCATTAAAAATTCCCCATTGCCCCGATTGTTTATCATGTAGAGAAATTTAGGTGATCGATTACATTAAATACACTTGCTACCCCCATTTCCCTGTGGATACGAACTCTACTTCCTATCTACATTTATTTGTAAAAGAGAGTAGGAGAAATTTATATTTGGTGACTCTCACGACAAGAGCCCCCCAATACTGGTGAAATTCGGACCAAACTAGATGCTGAGATTCAGGCTCGGCGCGTTCTTGAGGGGTCTTCCGAGGAAGACGATGATCATGATCGAAGAAGCCAAAAGGGTTAGTCGGTAGACTGAGCAGGTAGACGATAATGCCACCAAGGAGACCGAGTTGGTGGATGATAATGCTGCCACCAAGGAGGCCGAGGTGGTGAATAATGGTGTTGTGACCCACTCGGGCGTTTCCGACCTTCCCCTCCCCCCAACTCTTAGAATTCTTGGCCTTGCGCCCTTTGTACTTGGCTGCTTTTTACCAACTTTTGTAATGGTTGTCTTCTCTGTAATGCCCGATTAACTCAATGAAATTATCTTTGGACTTCGTTTTCTCGGATTGTGTTTGTTGATTGCAATATCGCCCGACTAACTTTATTAATCTGACCGATCTGCATCTGTCCGATTGACTTGTTTTATCTAACTAACAGACCGAGTGGTGAATGCTTGTTTTGAACAACTTGTTAAGTTATCAATATGACTAAGCTCATTTTCGACTGGTTAAGTCTTTGCTGAGTTGATACTGCCTTGACTGGTTAAGTCTTTGCCGAATAGGCGTTACTTGGACTGGTTAAGTCAATGTCGAATGTATATCATTTTGACTGGTTAAGTCTTTTTTATTACAAAAATGCCCAACTATTTCGACTAGTTAAGTCTAGTAGCTTGACTTGTTACAAAACGTGCCGACTAGCTATGCTCTTTCTGTTTAGCTATTACAATGCATGCCCTTATTGCGAATAACAAACACTACACATAAAATCTTTTGAGGTTGTCTGCGTTCCAGGGTCGGGCCAGGGGAACACCTTCTGGGGACTCTAGTCGGAATGTGCCGGGCTTAACCACCTCTATGACCCTGTAGGGACCGTCCCAGTTGGGTCCTAACTTTCCTCTGAGGTGTGATAATCATGTGGCCTCTACCTTTCTGACTACCCAGTCGCCGAGTTGGATTGGTCCGGTTGAAGTGTCGAGTGATCTTTTGCTTGAACCGAATAGATTTCAGCAGGGCATTGCCCCTTGTTTAAGGCAACAAGTCCAAGTTGACAGGTTTTTCTTCCTCGTTCTTCTCAAACTCGTAGTAGGTCATTCGAGGCGAGGGGATGCCGACCTCCACTGGTAAGACCGCTTCGCTTCCATATACAAGGCTGAACGGGGAGTGTCCCGTTGCTTCCTTAGTAGTGGTCCGAGCCGACCAGAGGACTCTAGGTAGGTCATCGACCCATGCTCCTTTGGCAGCCTCTAAGGATTTCTTGATTCCTTTGAGGACTATTTTGTTGGCTGACTCGGCCTGCCCATTCGTCTGCGGCCTGGACACGGTGGAAATTTTGGTCTGTATCCCGAACCGGACACAGTATTCCCAAGTCGGGCCACTGTTGAATTGCCGACCGTTGTCGGAGATCAATACCTTGGGTACCCTGAATCTCGTTATAATGTTCCTCCAAATGAATGCTTGGACTTGTGTTGTCGGTTATTGAGGAGAGTGGCTCGGCCTCTTGTCCACTTGGTGAAATAGTCGATGGCGACTATTAGGAACTTCCTTTGACCGAGATCTTTGGGGGGATGGTCCGAGTAGGTCCATACCCCACTTCTCGAAGGGCGAATAACTTGCAATTGTTTTCAAGGGAGTAGTTGGTGCTCTTGGGATGTCCGAGTGGATTTGGCACGAGGGGCACCTTTTGACCAAATCCTGGACATTTGATTTTAGAGTAGGCCAATAACCTGCTTGAGATTCTGGAGGTGCGTGATCGGCCGGTTAGGCCTCCCGACGCGAAGCCACCTGCTATGACTCCGATGAAGCATTCTGTATCACCGCTGTTTGACTGGCCCACTTTTTGCTTGCCTTTCCCCTCACTTGTGTGTTTGAGGTAGCGGTTCGGCTTGCCTTGATCCGCGCATTGTCAAGGGATTTCTTAAGTTCTCTGCAGTCCTTGGTGGTATGTCCACACTCTTTGTGGTATTCACACCACTGGCTCCTATCTCTCCGAGCCGATGCGGTTTTGATGGGAGGTGGGCGGGGAAGCATGGACTTGTCTTTTATGTCCAAATAGAACTCTCTTCTGTTCTTGCTGAATCGGGGGTCGTTGCCATGGTCGCTGAACCTGTCTGACCGACCCCCTGTCTTTTGTTGTTTCTGTTGGTCCTTGTGATTTCCTTCTTCTTTTCTCTTCTTGCTTCCATCATCCGATTGGCGACATATGTCTGTTGCTTGGATGAATCTTTGAGCCCGGGTCATTGCTTCGGAGAAGGTTTTCACTTCATTTTCTGCCAAGGACCATCTTAGCCGATCGGGTTGAAGTCCGGACATTAGGGCGGCGAATGCCATCGCGTCTTGTAGATCTGAGATTTTCAGGGACTCCTCATTGAATCTTTTGATGTAATCGGCCAAGCTTTCATTCTTCTCCTGCCTGACCCCCATTAAATGAAGATTTGTTTTCTTCTGTCTTTTCCCGGCAACAAACTGATGGATGAATAGGTCTTCTAGTACCAAGAAATCAGTTATAATCCCAGCAGGGAGTTCCTGAAACCAGTTCAGAGCCAGTCCTTTCAGTGTTGTGGGAAAGAAGCGGCACCAAGTGGCTTCACAGCAGGTCTGGACACTCATCTGTGCCTTGTATGTTGCCATATGATCATCCGGGTCGGTAAGGCCCACGAATGGTTAAATAGTCGGTGGTTTGATCTTTCCCGGACTGGGCGCCTCCAGTATGGCCTGGCTGAATGGGACCATGAACTTAAGCGCCCCGCTATTGATCCGAACGGGTTTCGATTAGGCAGAGTCGCCATGCCCCTCCCGCCGAGCAACTTTCTTGTTGAGGATGTGCCTTGCGTCGTATCCTTTGCTGATGCGCTTCTCGTTGAGGAAGTGTCGAGCATCATCATGCTTTTGCCCGACATTGCCTCGTGGTGACTTGGACACATGGGTCTCTTCTCCCTGTCTAGCGGATCCTCCTTTAGACAGGTGGCGTTCCTCCTCCCCCTGCCTGGATCGTTGTCGTTCCTGCTGGCTGTGTTCCCTTGCCTCCGATCGTTGCAGGCTAGGCTGACCGTGGGCAGAGCGGTGAAGGTTTTCTGCTCGAAGGGAAGGGACCAAGGCTTGGTCTTTAGGCTGCTGGAGAGGGCGCCCCTGTTGTAGGTTGGCCAACATGTCCATCAGGCTATGCTGCAAGGTCTGCTGGAGCTGAGCAGCTATCAGGTTTATATCCGTTGTAGATATAGGATGGGGGTGAGCATGTTGCAGCTGTTGTGATGGGTTAGGTCCATTCTCGATGGACTGCTCTTCTTCATGATCGATAGTCTGAACGGTCGACGTTTTGGGCCACTCTTACCTCCGTTGGTGAGATGGTGAGGGGTCTCGTTCGGACCTCTGAGCCTATGCTGAGGGATGTCTGGTGCGAGTGCTCTTGGCTGGGGCCATTGCTGAGTAACAATGAGATTAATCTTGCTGAGTGGAGGCAAAGTAACTTTGATTGTAACTTCCCCACAGACGGCGCCAAACTATTTCTACTATGAAATTAAGGATTGTAATAGGTTGTGAGATGTGATGTGGGCCCCAAGAGCATTTGCCCGAGCTCCGATGTCCGTACGCCGGAATCTTGAAAGAGAAGGTTAGACCTAGGTAGCACCGATACGGATACGGGGACGGGGACGGAAAACGACAAAATTAAAATTTCCAAAAACGAGTACGGCTTTGATTCGGCAAAAAAATAAAAACAAAAATAAATAAGTAAATAAATATAATGCATTTAATAAATAATACGGCCTTAAAAAATTTTCTACATATAATCTCTATATTATTTTTGCACAAAAATCATTAAAATAAGGTAATAAGCTGCACCTTCTTAAAATATTAGAATATATAGGGGGTCAAAAAGTGAGAAGTTATTCTCCATATAAAGTTGGAAAAATTGATAAGAGCGGTCCCAACTATGACCGGTCCGTCATAAAAGGTCCCAACTATGGACTATTCCATAGCAGGCCCAACTATTGCATGTGTTTGACACACGTGGTCCTTGTTCACTAGCAACCGGTTTTACCGGTTAGATTTTCTTTTAAGATTATTTTTGCCTCTTCTTCCTCCTAATTCTCTCACCTCCCTTCTTCCTCCCCTGTCACTTCGACAATAATAAAAGAATGAAAACAGTAACATAAGAACACCATTGAAAATTTTGCATCATTCAAGGCATAATTGATATAACCTCCAACCGGATTAGATACCCCATTTTAGTAAAAGAAGCACTTTTCTACTGTCTATATTATGCCAAATTTCCTTCTCACTTTCTCTCTTAACCAGGAAAACTGTATCAGCCTTAACCATAACGAATGATCATGAAACCGATCATCATTCATCGAAACAAATTTAGATTGTTACCAATAGCTCTCAAAACACGAAAAGGCAAATTCCAACAATTAGAATCCAAACATATTGGTGAAAAATTCTACCCCATGTGTTGGTACTCGAAATTATTAAAATTTCTGTCTATGTGCTACATGACAACAACTGTTGAAATTTTTATCTCATGGTTACTAAAAACGGGGAAGAAAACCCATAATTCAATGAGAAGAAGAAAATATTCATGTGAAAGTGAAGGGAGGAAACCCCAAAACCTCCTAAAACATTCAATTTGAATCTTGAGTAGTAAAATCAGAAATTAATTCATCCCTGTCAAACACCGTCGAGGAGAACCACTAGCGGTATTTCTCGTGACGCCATGTCATCCATCCCTTCCTTTTCTCTCATTGCTGACAAAATCTTCGACAACCTCCTTGTTCCTTCACTCTAGTTTTCACTGCAGATTCGATTTTGGTTTGATTTTGATTTTGATTGGTGTGAGAAGGAGTTCGATGATCGGTGTTGGAAATGAAGGAGGAGTTGAGGGAGTGGAGGAAGGTGAAGACATCGATGGCAGATCGAGTGAAGGAACTCGAATCGAAGGAGAAAGTGATCACTGAGGGTGAGAAAAGAGTTGAGAAATTGCAGAAAGAAGGAGAAGAAGAATATGGAAGAACAGGGGAATATGGGGTTTTTATTAACAAAACATGTGCCGCAACAGTAACAATCGCGTGATGGGTTCTACCGGTTTCTACCGGTGAGTAACCTGGAAGGACCACGCGTGTCAAACACATGCAATAGTTGGGCCTGCTATGGAATAGTCCATAGTTGAGACCTTTTATGGCAGATCGGCCATAGTTGGGACCGCTCTTGTCAATTTTTCCTATAAAGTTAGCTACATAACTTTCATTAAAAAAGAAAAAATTAGCTGGATACCCATAAATTATAACCCCTTCCCTAGAGAAGTCAGACCATGAGAGAGAATAGAAGATTGCAGCACTACAAGTACAACTTTATTAGAAAAATAAATAAATATGTTGTACAGCTGTACTGTAATGACTCATGCTCTACAATTTACGTGCCTACTTCTACTTTTCACCTTCTCCTTCAACTAAAAAAGTAAACCAGACAAGAAACTGAGGAAAGAAAAATTCGAGCATGACTGGACTGACTGCCGGCGACGACCGGCGAGACGATCGGCGAGAAGGAGGAGCAGTGAAGGACTTAGAAGGAGTTTTCAGTTCAGGTGAGAGAGAATCTGAAATTCTCCAAAAACCCTTGGATCTGATTTTAACCCATTAAAATTTCATAAATTGACTGGGTACGTTTCTCAAGCTCAAAAAACGTACCCAACCTGTACCCATTTGCATACCACCCGTACCCAATTCTTGGCGCCGTACCTATTAGAGTTATGGTAAGTATATTATATTAGTGTCCTAGACTAATAAGGAAACGAGTATAGTTTCCTTATTATATTAGGTAAGTATCTTTATTAGAATTCTAGGGTTAGCTTATTGTCCAAGGTCATTGTACTATATAAATAGGGTTGTACCCATATCATCTAATAACAGGAAATTCAGTTGTTCTATAAGCCGTTTCCTATATTCTAAATCTTAACAGTACCCACCTTCCTAGATTCGTTTTGGGTACGAATCCCAGGCGAATCCGTCCCGTACCCGTACCCGGTACGGGAAACGGTGTCTGGGAGGCGTACCCGTGCTTCATAGGGCTAGACTACCCTGGGGGTGTTTCCGAGATCTCCCCTCCGACGCTCAAGTCAATAGGAGATTGAGGTAGAGAGAGAAAGTCTAGAGAGAGATGCTCTAGTTTGTTAGGTGAGAATTGAATACCTATTCATTGATGAGACTGTTGGTATTTATAGTATTAGGGATTCCCAGACAGGAAACATTGATTGGATGGGCCTCCTTGGGATCAATGGCTATGTTGCCTTTTCAGGCAATGATTATTTCAACCCTTTAGAAGATCCCCAAACTTCTGAGATTAGGTCAACTCTCAGGTGGGACCCACTGCTGCCGCCTTCCCAAGGCTTTGGGGGGCTTTTATGTCCTTGTTGGGCTGCTGATCAATTAAGCCCAAATAATTTTGATTGTAGAAAGCAAGTATGTGAGTATATTGGGAAGGATGTCGACTGTCCACCATGTAGCGAGTTCTTTGCGGTAATTGTGAAGCTCTCTTTTGCATCATACTTTTGGAGGGAGGGGTTAGTATAAAAAAGCTGCCTTTTGAGTGGAACCTCGGACGGCCAACCTCGATGGTGTTCAATAGCAAGGCCCGTTGTTAGTGACTAGTGAGAGGAAAGGTAAAGGCAATGTGCTTATGCATAATTTTGAGCACATAATTAAGTGTTTTATTAAATGCCATTATTGAGAATTGATGGTAGTATCATTTAAACATGCTTGTATCTGATGGAAGCGTGTTTTTTTTTTCTTCCATCATAAGTAGAGGCCTCCTTTGCCCTGATCACACCCTTGAAGTGTTCTTCTACCACTTCTCTATATAAATCTGATCATGTTATTGATTTTCTTCTATTTGTGGTTTCCAAACTACCAGTGGCAGACTTTTGTAGGTTGATAAATTGTTTAAGAACTTCTAGTTTGTAGAAGCCACTACTACTATCAATAAACTTGTAATAGACACCATAAGTATAGCTCATCAATTGAGTAAAACTGACAGGATAGAAGCTATAATATAAGCAGACTCTGATGTGAGACTTCTGAAGGAATATGTCCTTAGACATCTCGGCAATTACTAAATATAAATAGGAATCATATTATGAAGATAATATAGTTAATTATTTTAGTAATCTTATTTTCTTGCTAGAGAATAAATATGATTAATAGGACAATATTGATTGGGCCTATAACTAAAATATATTAATCCTATGAGGTCACACATTGTAGCACAAGTTGAACAAAGCAATCCAAATCCATTTAGGATTAGGGTTGGGCCGGTCTAAAGGGGAATAGGAGGAGAATTAGTTCTCCTAACTAACCTATGACTCTTTTATTATATATAGGATATAATATTAGAGTTTAGGTAATCAATTCATTAATCAGTTTCTTTTCACAAGAGAGAGAGAATTGAAACCCAAATCTATTCCCTCTAACCGGCGCCTATACCACCAAAAGCAAGGGATCTTTTCTCTTCCGTTCTAGCAGACGTTGGTGTTCAACTGGTGCTCGTGGACTGATTAGAGGAGCAACACTTGGGGCTCTCGGATCTTCAAAGCTTGCATACAACAGGGAAATCACGCTACAAAGGTTTGATATTTAATCCCTATTGAATGATTCATATGTTTGATTATGTTTGCGATCCTATGATAGATGTTAGGAAATTGTTTCCTGAAATTCCGCTATATGCATCTATATATTCCTACAATGGGTATCGGTTTGCCTAATTCATAATATTCATATGATCATATAATTGTATGAAAAGTTATTATTTTTTATTCAATTAAGGGAGGATTTATTTATGGCTTGAATTTGCATAATTGATATTTGATATTAATTGATTGGAAATTGTAAATATTTGATTTAATTGTGATTTATGCTCAGATAATTTTATAAAGTTCCGATTTTTTTATATTATGGACGAAATAAATTGGTTAATTCACTCCAAAATTTTCGGATTTTTATAAATATCTTTGTTAGATTTAAAATTATTTATGTTTAATTTGATTAATCATTGAAATAATTTGTTAACAATTAAAGATTTGATTTTTAATTTGTTAAATAAATCTAATGTTCATCACCCACATAGATCTTGAATAATATGATGGCTGAAAATAATTTGATTATTTTTTTTTTCCACTAATTTTAGAATTTTTATCATATTATTATTGAATTTTGGTTAAATTTTATGTTTAATTTGATTATTCATAAATTTTAAGGATAACAATTAAAATATTTGATTTTATTTGTTAAGATAATTTAGTAGATCACCATAAAAGTTATTTTCGAATTTTTCGGAATTTAATTGTTAATTTTCTGAATTTTTGGATATAATTGGAGTTTATGCCCTAATTTTGAATTCTTGTTAGATTTAATGTTTAATGGAGATTATTCATTCAAATGTAATCTCAACAATTCTAAAAATTTGTTTAAGATTTGTTGTTTGATTCAAAATTTCTGCCATAAATTTTCGGATTTTATAACCTAATTATCTCCTAAATCTTTAATTAATTGTTAAATAAAGATTACTTTAATTTAAATTGTAAATTGTTACACAAATTAAAGAGGAAGCCAACCATGGCTGTGTGGACCACCGGGGAGGGTGGTGCCACGGTGGTTGGCCGGGGAGGAATCGGAATCTGGACGGGCGGTGCCGGAGGTGGAGACCGCAACCAGCAGCGTACGTTCGACGTACGTAGCTGCTGGCGTTGGTGGACGTGGCAGCGTTGCTGCCGGCTGTTCTGCCGGAAGGCTGGTCGTCGAGGCCGGCGGGTGGTGTCGTGGTGTCGATCTCCGACAGGCGGCCGTTCTTGGCTGACCTGTTGTGCGGTGGTGAATTGGCTGGTGTTTCTTTCCCAGCGTGGTGATCAACGATTGCCGTTTAGGCGTGAGTTTCTTGGGTTGCCATGTATTGGCTGTTGACTGGCAGCCTTGTGCTGCTGGTCAACGGTCAAGAAGTCAACGTTGATTTTATAAATAAAAAAAAAATTGTTTTAATGAAAATCTGATTTTCCAAACTTGAGCATAAATCCAAAAGTTTCCTATGTTGCAATTTTGTGAATAATAATGATTATTGCCATATTTAAATAAGTAATTGAATGAAAATAATAAAGTTTCCTAAATAATTTATAGCTTAAATTTGTTAAGTTTTATAATTATTATGGAAAAGTTGATTTGCTTATTAATAGTTAATAAGTAAATAGTTTGTGTTTGTTTAATTTGATATTATAAATGCGTGGATGTTTAATGTAATATGTATGATATTATATTTTACATGTTATGACTAGTATGGCCCAAATTAGGGTAGTAATTACGATCTGCGAATCGTTATATTTGAATGTAAATTAAATACGATCTGCGAATCGTTTGTATTTTTGTAACTTTAAATTTTCGTTATTATTTACTTCAAATTATGTAATCAAGCATGAGGATCCAAGGAGTTTCAAGGATGGTGATCCATGGAGATTCAAGGGAGGACACATGAAGATTAGTTATTTTCCTAAGTATAGGGGCCATACTAGATCATTTAGTTATTGCTTATAGTAATTCTCTTGCATTTATTTTGTTTAAATGTTTGCTTCTAAGTTTGTTATGTGGTTAATTGATTCATGTGTTCACTATTAATTGACCATATTAGTAAACTTAGGTCCCCAAAAGTAATATTGAGTTTAACTGCTTTCCCAAACAACACCTATAAAGCCTTAGATCATGAGTAATAGGTTCTGCCAAAGCAGGGTGTTGCTCATAGTTCCGGGGATAGTAGGGTAGGTTTTTGAAACTTACATGTTAATGTTTGGTTTAACTCAACAAAATCATCAAAAGACAAAGTTTTGGGTTTTGAAGCTAAGAGATAGGAGTAAACAAGGAGTTGTTAACTCCGTCTACCAAGAATTATAATTAGTTATAATTAGTAAAGTGTTTACTTACCTCAACTACTATAAATTGAAGGCAGGGCCAAAGTCCGTTTGATTGTAGTGGGAGGGGATCTTGGTTATTTCTTTATTCAATAGGGGATTTTCATTTTGAATAAAGGGTAGTAGTAATTAAAATTTGTTTAATTATTGCTTTCTTGATAAACATTGATTGAATCTTGCTTTATTATTCATTTGTTGTAGTTATCATGTCTAGTAACAACAATATCAACACCAACAATTCTACTTGTAATTTACGCTCCATCCTTTCGAAGGATAAATTGAATGCTAAACGTTTCATTGCAATTGAAAGGGATATGGGAATCGTTACACCAAAACCAAAAGTTGCTGATGAGCACTATTGTTACATCTGTAACAAGGTTGGTCATTGGAAAAGTAGTTGCCCCAAGTATCTGAAGGATCAAAAGAAAGGAGTTTCTAGTTCAGATATGTATGTTATAGAAGTTAACTTAGCAACTTCTGCTTCTTGGGTATTTGATACCGCTTGTGGTTCGCACATTATTTGTAATATGCAAGGCCTCAAAAAAAGTAGAACATTGGGAAAGGGAGAAGTAGATCTTCACGTTGGCAATGGAGCACGAGTTGCTACATTGGCAGTGGGAGTATATAGTCTTCTTTTACCTTCAGGATTAGTTTTAGAACTTAATAATTGTTATTATGTTCCTGCTATCACAAAGAACATTATTTCGATTCCTGTTTTGGATTCCGAAGGTTATTCATTTACAATAAAGAACAATTGTTGTTCTGCGTATTTGAATGATATGTTCTATGTCTCCGCCAAGTTATCAAATGGTTTATATGTGCTAGACTTAGAAACCCACATCTATAACATAGACAGCAAGAAACATAAAGCAAATGATTCAAACCCTACATACCTATGGCATTGTCGATTAGGCCACATAAGCTCAAAGCGCATTGAGAAACTTCATAAAGATGGAATTCTCAAATCATTTGATTTCGAATCATTTGATACTTGTGAGTTTTGCTTGATGGGGAAAATGACAAAGTCTCTTTTCACGGGTTCAAGTGAAAGGGCCAATGACCTTTTAGCCCTCATACAAACGGATGTTTGTGGACCTATGAGTACGTTGGCTAGGGGAGGGTACAGTTACTTCATTACTTTTACCGATGATGTGAGCAGATTTGGATATGTTTACCTCATGCGGCATAAGTCGGAATCCTTTGAAAAATTTAAGGAATTCCAGAATGAAGTACAAAACCAACTTGGGAAGAAAATTAAGGCATTACGATCCGATCGTGGTGGTGAATATTTATCTCAAGAATTTGGTGATCATTTGAAGGATTGTGGAATACTTTCACAATGGACTCCGCCAGGAACACCACAGTTAAATGGCGTTTCTGAAAGAAGGAATCGAACTCTACATGATATGTTTCGATCCATGATGAGTCTTGCTGATCTTCCTATTTCATTCTGGGGATTTGCACTTGAAACAGCGGCATTCACACTTAACAGAGCACCATCCAAAGTAGTGGAAAAGACACCATATGAAATGTGGACAGAAACCGTTCCAAAATTGTCTTTTCTAAGGATATGGGGTTGTGAAGCTTATGTAAAACGTTTAATTTCTGATAAGCTTTCACCCAAATCCGATAAATGTCTTTTTGTGGGTTACCCAAAAGAGACTAAGGGATACTACTTCTACAACCAAAGCGAAAACAAAGTGTTTGTTGCTCGTAATGGTGTCTTTCTGGAAAAGGAGTTTATTTCCATAAAAACAAGTGGGAGAAATGTATATCTCGAAGAAGTTCGAGATGAGCAACAAATGGATGAGGTTAACACCTCATCGAGGCGGCCCGGCATGAAAATGCTCGGGGAGGTGGTGCATTCAATTCACGTACCTCCTACCGTCCCACTTGGAGATACTCCATGCGAAGTCACTCAACCTAGTGAGGTAGAAACTTCTTCGTTGTTCCCCAACGTAGGTCTAGTAGGACCATCATTCCGTCAAAGAGATATATTGATTTCCTTTTGACCGAAAGTTCCAAATAACAATTTTAGAATCGAAGAGCCTACTAGCTACAAAGATGCTTTGGATAGTCAAGACTCCGAAAGATGGCTTGAGGCCATGAAATCTGAAATGGATTCCATGTCTGAAAATCAAGTATGGGACTTGGTTGATTTGCCTGATGGGGTAAAACCCATTGGATGCAAATGGATTTTCAAGTTGAAAACAGACAAGGATGGAAACATTAGTGTTTTCAAAGCAAGGTTGGTGGCGAAAGGTTTCAAACAAATTCATGGTATTGACTATGATGAAACCTTCTCACCAAGTAGCAGCTTGAAGTCCATTAGGATAATCCTTGCGATTGCTTGCCTTTCATGACTATGAAATATGACAGATGGATGTCAAAACCGCTTTCTTGAATGGGTTCTTGAAAGAGGATGTGTACATGACACAACCCCAAGGTTTTGAAGATCTAGAAAATCCAGGGAGGGTATGCAAGCTTAAGAAGTCCATTTATGGACTAAAGCAAGCATCAAGGAGTTGGAACCTCGAGATTTGATGAGGCGATCAAGAAATTTGGCTTTCTCATAAATGAAGAGGAATCTTGTGTATACAAGAAGTTAAGTGGGAGTAGTATTACTTTTCTGGTCTTGTATGTGGATGACATACTTCTCATAGGAAATAATAAGACCATGCTTGAGTCAGTCAAGGAATTGCTTAAAAATTGTTTCTCTATGAAAGACCTAGGAGAGGCTGAGTACATATTGGGAATAAAGATCTATAGAGATAGGTCGAAAAGACTGATTGGACTTAGTCAAGAGACTTATATTGATAAGGTTCTTGCAAGGTTCAAGCTGGAAAACTCCAAGAGAGGTTTCATTCCCATGCAACATGGCATAACACTTGGCAAGACTCGGTGTCCTTCGAGTCCCGATGAGGTCAAGCGTATGAGTAATGTTCCCTATGCTTCAAGTAGAGGATCCATTATGTATGCCATGATATGCACTCGACCGGATGTTGCATATGCTTTGAGTATATGCAACGAGATACCAGCCAAATCCAGGGAGATGCGCACTGGATTGCGGCAAAAAAACATCCTTAAGTACTTGCGAAGGACTAAGGATAATTTTTTGTATATGGTGGAGATGAGGAGTTAGTTGTTACTGGATACACATATGTAAGCAAGGTTCATACTGAGGATAACGTAGCAGATCCTCTGACTAAACCGCTTGCTCAACCTAAGCATGAGTGTCATACTAGGTCTATGGGGCTTAAGCATATGGGAGAATGGCTTTAGGTTGTTTACTTCATGTTTACAATTGTAAAGACATTTATTATGCTTGGAATGTTTATCAATAAAAAAAAATTTCGTTCTTATTTAATTGTTTGGTTTAGTATTAAATAAAATGTCCAAATAATTTGTGTTTTCAAATAGGATTATCGAAAACGTTTTGATATTGGAACCCTATAAAGTGAACTGAAAATCACAATTTATTTAAAGTCCCTAGTCTAAATCACTAGATTGGACATAAGTGATTTATTTAAAAGACTAGTATATAATTAATTGATAGCGCAGTTCCATGGGCTATGGAGACATAGAGATGTCTAATTGATTATATGGATGTATAGTTGATACATTGAGACTTGACCTAATTAGATTCTAAAAGTAGAATCGAACTACTATATTTAGTGGATTCCTTAGACATGAGTATGTCTTAATAACCACAACATAATTAGTTTAACTTTGACACTGTTAAACGCCGCGCCGTAAAAGGAGGTTATAAAGGCAAGTGATCGGGTGGGCTAAGAATTGAGTGGGAGTTATGGTCATACAAGAGTGGATAAGTCCTCCTATTAAATAGGAATGGTGTCCGGGCCTCTTGATGAGCGAGAACTGAAAATTGCATGGCCATGCGGAATAGGATTAAAGAGTTAATCCTCATTTGAGCGATTCGAACTCGCCGATCAAGGAACATAAATTTGAGAATAACATTGTGTTATCAAATTTGACATTAAGTGACTTAAGGAATTTAACATTGCGCTCTTGTCTTCGGACAAGTGGGAGATTGAAGGAATATGTCCTTAGACATCTCGGCAATTACTAAATATAAATAGGAATAATATTATGAAGATAATAAAGTTAATTATTTTAGTAATCTTATTTTCTTGCTAGAGAATAAATATGATTAATAGGACAATATTGATTGGGCCTATAACTAAAATATATTAATCCTATGAGGTCACACATTGTAGCACAAGTTGAACAAAGCAATCCAAATCCATTTAGGATTAGGGTTGGGCCGGTCTAAAGGGGAATAGGAGGAGAATTAGTTCTCCTAACTAACCTATGACTCTTTTATTATATATAGGATATAATATTAGAGTTTAGGTAATCAATTCATTAATCAGTTTCTTTTCACAAGAGAGAGAGAATTGAAACCCAAATCTATTCCCTCTAACCGGCGCCTATACCACCAAAAGCAAGGGATCTTTTCTCTTCCGTTCTAGCAGACGTTGGTGTTCAACTGGTGCTCGTGGACTGATTAGAGGAGCAACACTTGGGGCTCTCGGATCTTCAAAGCTTGCATACAACAGGGAAATCACGCTACAAAGGTTTGATATTTAATCCCTATTGAATGATTCATATGTTTGATTATGTTTGCGATCCTATGATAGATGTTAGGAAATTGTTTCCTGAAATTCCGCTATATGCATCTATATATTCCTACAACTTCCTCACTCTGTAATTATGTAGCGCGGAAATGGATGAAATTTTTTATCCTAAAAACATTTTGGAAACAGGGAAACCTCTGTTTCCGTCCATTTTCAGGGTTCATAGGCATAAAACACCTAGAGTTTCAACTTCCAGGAATAGAAATAAGACATCCTCATATCCTAGAGGTTTCCATGATACTAGGATTTCTAGTGTAGTAATGAATGTATAATGTAGTGTAGAAATAAGACATCCTCATATTCTAGTGTAGGATTTAGAGGCTTCACAACTCACAAGCATGAAAGTTGATCTATTGAAACTTTGCACAAAAACCTTGCAAGTTTCCCAAAACATGTGAAAACTTACCCCTTTTCTGTGTTCTCGTTAAATCTATAGGCGAGTACATTGGAAGACTGTCTCACTCAACCGAAGTGCGCTTTTCACATAATTTCAAAGAAGAAAGATGGGATTTGGAAACAATAGTAGTATACGAGTCTAATTTAATCCAATAATTTCGATCATTTATTCTAAATGATAATCACATGACAATACAACTTAAATCTCCTTCTTCTTCTTCCAAGATGTTAATACATCAGGATACAAAATGATAATCAGATCAGTCGAACATATGAAAATTACAATTAGCATTCGAAAGTTGGTCTTATTTAATCTCAACAAGGATTTTGATGCGTGCTTCACCCCTCTTTTTCTCTTCTTCTGAACAAGGCCTTCGGTTGTGCCTTAATCTATAGTATTTGGTAATGAGACAGGCAGACAAAGATTCATGAACTCCTCATCCGATTCAAGAGCTTTCATTGAGTCGGGAGGTAAACATATTTCCAAATCCACACTTCCTCCACCCTCATAACCTTCATAAGAAGTCACCTTTCCTACAAATTTATTCGCGTACCCACTACGAAGAGCAACTGCTTTTCCGAGCCCAAATTCATTCCCGTACATGTCAAATCTTGGCGAGCTTCCCATCAGCACACTGTATGTTAGAGATATATTAGGCATCTACATATTCTTGTATATATTACTTTATATTCTTTCCTATCTTTTAGGGAAGTTGATGATCTTCATTCCTCTTTGAGGATTCTGGTGTAATATATTACGTGAGAATCAATGAGAAAGCCCTAGGTTTTGTGCTGTATTATTATCACTTTATCATGGTATCCAGAGCAGGTTAGCAAAACCACATAAAACTCCATTTTTTTTCTTTCTTCCGCCATGGCAGGCGATGCTTCTTCTCCCCCGCCGGCAAAAATTGATTCCTCATCCCCTTATTTTCTTGGTCCTCAAGACCGTCCTGGGGATTTCATCACTCCCACACGTCTCACTCATGATAATTACGCTGACTGGGCCATCGATATTCAACTAGCGTTGGTGGCTCAACGCAAATTCTCGTTCGTCGATGGTACTATTACCTCTCCGGCTCCTCCGTGCACCGAGTCCGATTGGCTCACCATCAACGCCATGCTTGTCTCCTGGATCACAAACACAATTACTCCCGAGGTAAAAAGCACTTTAACTAAATATCGTGAGGCCAGTAGACTGTGGGATCATTTAAAACATCGTTTTTCTATTGTCAATGGACCTAGAATTCAACAGATAAAATCTGCCATTGCTCGTTGTGACCAAACCAAAACCATGCCCGTTTCCATCTATTATGGCAAGTTGAATGTTTTATGGGAGGAACTCTCTCTTCTTGAGCCATCTATTCGTTGTTCTTGCTGTTCTAAATGCAATGTTTCTGATTTGTATGCTCAACGTCGTGAAACGGCGAAATTACATGAGTTCTTAATGGGTCTTTATTCTGAATTTTATGCTCAATTGCGGACGAATATTTTGTCCTCTGATCCACTACCCACGCTGGACCGTGCGTATCATCTTGCTGTGCAAGACGAGCGTGTTCGGCTCTCTCACACTCCTCTCGTGGACTCTTCTGGCCCCGCTGACGTGCTGGGTTTCTCTGTTAGGGCCCATGGTACTGCTGGGCGTCACTCTTCATCTTCTGGTTCTCGGTTGGTGTGTGGTAAGTGCCACAAAAATGGTCATGATTCAACATCTTGCTGGGCACATTTAACGTGCTCTCACTGTCAAAAGAAAGGGCATGGTGTGGCTCATTGCTACGAGCTTCACGGTTACCCCGACAAAAACAAAGGCAGCTCTAGTCGTGGTCGCGCGCCACCTGCAGCACGCGCCAATGCTGCCACCAGCAGTCTTGGCGAGCCGGCAGCCTCCTCGACAGTTCCGGGCAGCAGTGCCACCCCGTCTTCTCTCTTCACTTCCGAGCAATGGAAGGCCTTAGCGGGTTTATTTGGTAATGCCAATGTTCCTACCAACCGTTTGAATGGTGAGTTTGATAAAAACTTGTGGATTATTGATACAGGTGCCACACATCATGTTACTGGTATTAATTCTTGGTTGCTTGATGCTCAAGCATTTGATTGCCCCGTTGGTCTTCCCAACGGTGCCACGGTTCTCTCCACTATGATGGGCTCGGTTTGTTTATCGTCCACTATCACTCTTAAGCACGTTCTTTATGTTCCTAATTTGAGCTGCAATTTACTTTCTGTCTCTCAACTTTGTAATGATTTGCAGTGTGTTGTCCAATTTAATGACTCTATGTGTGTTATTCAGGACCCCATGAAGGAGCAGATTGGAACGGGGAGTAGGACGGACGGACTATACTACTTTGCGGGCAACGATTCCATTCATCATGTGGCTGTTTCTTCTATTTCTTCTGTTATGGACCTCTGGCATCAACGTCTTGGTCATCCTTCTGAGCAAATTGTAAAACTCCTCCCCCCTTTTTGCCATCATAAAGGTCGTTTGGATCCTAATTGTGAGATTTGCTTTCGCTCAAAACATTCTCGTACTAAATTTCCTTCTAGTGATACTAAGACTACTAGAGTTTTTGAGGAAATTCATTGTGATTTGTGGGGTCCTTATCGTCATGTTTCTTCTCTTGGTGCTCGTTATTTCTTAACTATTGTTGATGACTATTCTAGAGCTGTCTGGACCTATCTTTTGGTTGATAAATTAGAAGTTTTCTCTATGTTCATGTCTTTTGTGGCCATGGTTCAACGTCAATTCTCTCAAACCATAAAAATTGTTCAAAGTGATAATGGCACTGAATTCCAATGTTTGCTTGATTTCTTTGCTGCTTCCGGTATTCTATTTCAAACTTCTTGTGTGCATACTCCTGAACAAAATGGGAGGGTAGAACGCAAACATCGTCATATATTAAATGTTGCTCGTGCCTTACGCTTTCAAGCTCACTTACCTATCTATTTTTGGGGGGAATGTGTTTTAGCTGCTGCTCATTTGATTAATCGCACTCCTTCTTTGTTGCTTAAAGGCAAATCCCCGTTTGAATGTCTCTTTGGTCGTCTTCCTTCTTATGATGCTATTAGAATCATTGGGTGTCTTGCCTATGCTCATAATCACAAAACCAAGGGTGATAAGTTTGCTAGTCGCAGCCGCAAATGTGTTTTTGTTGGGTATCCTTTTGGCAAAAAGGGATGGCGGTTATATGATCTTGAGACAAAAGAATTTTTTGTGTCTAGGGATGTTAAATTTGTTGAGCATATCTTTCCCTTCCTTACTCCTACTCAAGTTGATGTTTCTCCTGATCTTTTGCTTACTCCCTCTGATGACATCCATTGTGATTTTGAGGAATATTCATCTCCTTCACCAATTGAGCCCAACTCAGATTTGCCTCATCCGCTCTCTTCTTCTTCTTCTCTTGCCTCTCGTGCTTCTGAACCCCCACAAAATCTCGATCCACCTATTCAGCCCACACAGAATCTCGGCTCATCTAATTCCTCTCCTCCTTCGTCTGTACCTGGGCCCGCGTCCAGCCCAGTGTTTCCCCAGCCCACCGCTTCCACGCGCATTCCTTTAGCGCTGGATCCCCCCTCTTCCGTGCCAGGTCTTTCCGGCCCACCTCCTGTCGGCCCTATTCTCCCCTCTCACACGTCTTCCTCTCCATCCGCTCCTCCTTTCCCAAACACAGGCCCATCTCCTCAAACCACCGGCCCAGCTCCTTCCATTCCTGATCCAGTTCTTTCTTCCCCTTCTATTCCTTCCACTTCGGTCCCTTCTGCTGATCAGGCCTTGGGCCGCGGTCACCGGGCCAAACTTCCTTCCACTCGCCTACGCGACTTTGTTACCCATTCTGTCATTGCCCCAAAAGTGTCTTCGTCCTCTTCTGCCTCCGATTCATCTTCTTCTTCAGGTACTCCTTACCCCTTAGCACATTATATAAATTGTGACAATTTCTCTGCAAATTATCGAAAGTTTCTTGCAGCTCTTATTTCTACACAGGAACCCCGTTCGTTTAAAGAAGCTATGAAAAACCCTAGTTGGCGCGCTTCTATGCAAAATGAAATTCAGGCCCTCGAAGATAACGGCACTTGGACTCTTGAGCATCTTCCCCCTGGGAAACGTGCTTTAGGGAGTCAATGGGTCTTTCGCATCAAATATCTTTCTGATGGTCGTGTTGAGCGACTTAAGTCTCGTTTGGTTGTATTTGGTAATCATCAGCAGGTCGGCCTTGATTATAATGAGACTTTCGCTCCAGTTGCAAAAATGACCACTGTTCGTGCTTTTCTTGCCATTGCTGCCTCCAAACATTGGGAGCTTCATCAGATGGACGTTCACAACGCCTTCTTACATGGCGATCTTGAGGAAGAAGTTTACATGAAACTTCCTCCTGGTTTTACTCAGTCTGATCCCACTCTTGTTTGCAGGTTACGAAAGTCTTTGTATGGACTCAAACAGGCTCCTAGGTGTTGGTTTGCCAAACTTGTCACTGCTTTGAAAGGGTACGGCTTCTCTCAATCATACTCTGATTATTCTTTGTTCACTTTCACTCATGGTACTATTCAGCTCAATGTCCTGGTATATGTGGATGATCTCATCATTTCGGGTAACAACTCGGCTGCTATTTCCTTGTTTAAAGCCTATCTCAGTGACTGTTTCAAAATGAAGGATTTGGGTCCTCTTAAATATTTTTTGGGCATTGAGGTTGCTCGCAGTACTTCGGGTTTGTTTCTGTGTCAACGCAAATACACCCTTGATATTATTTCCGAGGTTGGTTTGTTGGGTGCGAAGCCATGTGGCTTCCCCATGGAGAAAAATCATCGCCTCAGTCATGATACGGGTGATCTGTTTGACGATCCGGAGCGGTATCGTCGTCTTGTTGGGCGGCTTATCTATCTTGGCGTCACTCGCCCGGACTTGGCATATTCGGTCCATATTCTTTCCCAGTTTCTTCAGGCGCCTCGTGTCGCTCACTGGGATGCTGCCGTTCGTGTGGTTCGGTACTTGAAGGGTACTCCAGGTCATGGGATCCTCCTTCGCGCAGATAGTGATCTCACTCTTCAGGGTTGGTGTGACTCTGATTGGGCTGCCTGTCCTATTACTCGCCGCTCTTTGTCTGGCTGGCTTGTTTTCTTGGGTCATTCTCCTATCTCCTGGAAGACCAAGAAGCAACATACTGTTTCCTTATCTTCTGCCGAGGCTGAGTATCGTTCGATGACCGCTATTACTTGTGAGCTTAAGTGGCTCAGGAGTTTACTGCTGAGTCTTGGGATTCATCACCCTAAGGCTATCCCTCTTTTCTGTGATAGTCAGTCTGCTCTTCATATTGCTCAAAATCCAGTTTTTCATGAGCGCACGAAACATATTGAGGTTGACTGTCATTTTGTTCGTGATGCCATCAAGGATGGGTTGATTGCTCCTTCTTATGTTCCTACTACAACTCAGTTAGCAGATGTCTTCACAAAGGCTCTTGGCAAGTCTCAGTTTGATCTTCTCATGTCCAAGTTGGGCATTTGTGCTCCAACTTGAGGGGGGGTGTTAGAGATATATTAGGCATCTACATATTCTTGTATATATTACTTTATATTCTTTCCTATCTTTTAGGGAAGTTGATGATCTTCATTCCTCTTTGAGGATTCTGGTGTAATATATTACGTGAGAATCAATGAGAAAGCCCTAGGTTTTGTGCTGTATTATTATCACTTTATCACTGTAACAATCAAACAGCTTATCAAGCTGGAAAACAACAGGTGATTTCAGCCATTCATTAATGAATTCTCGCAGTATTCTATCATCGTGCTTTATCACTGTCTGGTGTAACAATGACGCGGCCCACCCTAAGTTATGATCAAGTAGCTCACCAACTGTGGTAGTTGTCTTCAGCGCGCTTATACAATTACCAAAATACTCCTGAGGCAAAGGTGGATTTAATCTATGCCTGTTATTAGCTGCTAATCTGCAATTTGTGAATTGTTCAAAAGATAGACAGTTTGCTCGAACTATTGCTCGCCAGCAGAGTGCTGACAAAGCTTGAAACGATGAGATTTTGTTGGTTGTGTTGAAGTCCTTATTTGCTCTCGCTTTAAGTTGTGCCATAGACTCGGATGAGAAATGGAAGATCCTCTCTCTGAGTTTGGGTGCTTCAAATCTGCTAATAAATTCATCTGGTTCGGTGAAGGGGAGTAGGAAAGGCGGACCATACCCTTCAGGAAACCAACGTTTATGAATTGGAATACGCGATGAAGGAACTACTTCATCACATATTCCTAGATGGATTTTAGACCATATGTTCCAGAAGTTCCAGTAGGAGGTTCCATCACCGATGGAGTGATTCATAGAACAAGCAATGAAAATACCATCTAAAAGCTCAGTGACTTGAATGGTTAACAAAGACTTAAAATGACCATCATGGTTAACATTTTTGTCATGGTCAAAAAATGATTGAACCACTAGAGGAACATCGGTTGGTGAAAGTAAGTTTGATATGGTCATATCTAACGTAGCATGGATGAACCTCGCACCAGGGCCTTTGTTGCAGTCGACGAAGATGAGACATTTGTGCTGATCTTCGTCTACTTGTGTCGCAAGTTGACCAGCTAATGGGTAGAAATGGACGAGGGTGAGTGAAAGAGAGTCCTTGAGATTTTGAAGGAATTTGTGAATGGAGAATTGTTGGTTATCTAAGTTTGAAGGTTTGGTGAAGAGTAGACCCTTTTGGATGTAATGACCTGAGAGCATAGCTAAATCCATCGGAGATAAGTAGTATGGTTGTTTGGCTTCTTTCACTTCATACTTTGGCTTGATGAAGCATTCTGAGATATTTGTAACAATGGTTGATGCTGATGCTGAACTCATTTTTTGTGATTTTTAGATTGCTGAGTTTGTGATTTCTGAGAGCAGGTGAATGAAGGAAGATTCATCATATATAGTCCATAAGTAATGGTCTCTTTGGATGCATTTTGTTAGATTGGAATAATTCAATGACTTCAGACTGCCCAACGACCTCTATTTTTTATACTATTATTCAACTAGCTAGGAAAGTTCAATCAAGTTTCCATTCGTCTACCTAATACTCCAGTCAACTCCCTAGGTACTAGTGGAATATAACCCGTGCAGTGTGCATGATGCACGGCCACACGGGAGAATTAAATTAATAAGTGGATATGTTAACCATATGGGTCTGTCGAAAAAAAAAAACTATATGGGTTGTAGACTCATAACTAGTTTGTAGGCCCGGGCTATATCCCAGATACTTATAGTTTTCATTATTAATAATTTACTTGAAATGATATCATCAAATATCATTTGGTTCACTGGTTAACAGTTTAATACTTCCTTCGTTTTTTTTACATGTTATACTTTTGAAAAACACGGTTACCTAGGCAAAATTTTAATTGAAGATTATGCAAAAGTAAGGGTGGGGGATTAAAGGGAGTGGGGACCACCAGTGAGCCACCACCACCAAATGGATCACCACTGAGACCACCAACCCCCCACCACCCCCCACCCACGCAAACCCCCCTCCCACCACCCCCGGCCAGCAGCCTCCCCTCCCACACCCCCCCCGAATCCCGCAGCCCCCCCCCCCCCTTCGAATCCGCGACCCCTCCCCCACCCACTTCGATTCATGCCCCCGCCCCCTCCCTCCACCCCCTTCAAAAACCCCAAAAAATCGGCCAAAATGCGGGCAAGTTTGAAAACGCGCGGAGAGAGAGTATTTCGGTGAATGCAAATCAAAGGTGACGCCATCTATGCCATTTGCGATGGCGGAATCGATTAGCGGTGAGAGAGAGGATTTCGGTGGTTGCTCGGCTACGAGGGGAGGGGGAGGGGGGGTTGCGCGACTCGGGGAAGGGGAGGGGGCTGCGGGGGGGGGGAGGGGGGGCTTCGGGTGGTGGGGAGGGGGGGCTGCGGGGTGGGGGAAGGGGTTTGGCTGCTTGGGGTGGGTGGGGGAGGGGGGTGGTGGAAGAGAGAGAGGAGGTTTAATTAATTTAGATTAGTATATAATGAGGTTAAATTAAGTATGTTTAATTTTGGTTAATTGTTATAAGTAAGGGTAAATTGGTAATTTTGCAAGCATAAAACTTTCCATTTTGGGGAAGAAAAAAAGTGTAACATGTATTTTGCATAATTCCGTTTAAGGAAATGTAACATGTAAAAAAAACAGTGGAAGTATATAAATTTGAAGGTCATGGGGGGGGAGGGTTGGGGCTTGTTGGGCCTCTGGGAGAGTGGCTCTGTGCGAGGGCAGCCTAGAGGAAATTCTTCTTACCACGGGTTCTCGAAAGGGGGTCCAAAAAAAAAAGACTACTTAAGAAAGTATATACACTCATATCACTACAAGAACTTTTATATATATAGAGGCAACACCTTAAGGCAACCAAATTTTTATAGCCTCTAAAAGTGCTTTTTAGCTTAGTTAATTATGTTTGCCTCTAAAAGTTGTTTTAAGCATCAGTGAAATTTATGTTCCCCCTAAAAATACTTTTAGCGTTAATGAAATTATGGTTGCCTCTGGATTTTTTTTTTTAGCATCAACGAAATTTAGGTTGCCCTTAAAAGTACTTTTTTAGCATTAATGAAATAATGGTTACCTCTAAAACTTCTTTTTAGCATTATGAAATCAAGGTTGCAAAAACTTTTTTTTAGCATTAGCTTAATTATGATTGTCCCTAAAAGTTCTTTTTAGCATTAGTGAAATTGATGTTGCCTCTAAAAAATCATTATTAGCATTAGTGATATTGTGGTTGCTTTAAAAGATATTTTTAGCATTACTGAATTTAGATTGCCCCGAATTTTTTTTGCATTAGTGAAGGTTAGGTAGCCTCTAAAGGCTTTTTCAATCATTACAGAAATTTACGTTGCCATATAAAAGTTGTAACTATACTAAATGAACTGATTATATTAAATGACAGTGTACTAAATGTTCATCAGCCACATGATCAATGGACCTTAATCATATGTAGCTTTGTTATTTATATGGTTTGACTAAGTTGAATCTTAAAAAGTTAATATGATGCGAGTTGCCAATCAAGTAACTATCAATCATTATACTACAATAAAAAGGAGCTTTCATGGCCATTATATTGGTCTTTCCGTGACGAATATATTTGCTGCGAAAACCTTTAGGATAAAAATATTATTCGTTACAAGATCCATCGTTTCTATAGCATATCGAAGCGATTTTCACAATTGTTGGGGTAGGCCAAAATAATTGCCGCGAAAGGGTTGTAGCTATACCGACGATTATTGCAATTATAATTACCACTAATTTTGTATCGTGCTTTACCCTCCATTTAGCTTTAGCATCAATTGTAATCACCACTATTTCCTAGGAGGCGATTGTAATTGCTACAAAAGACAATGGTTTATCTTTACTTAAGTACTATTATGTCGATTACAATTGCCTCTAAAGAGACTATTAATAAATGACTACTATCCTTGTGTCGATTACAACTGCCACTTTAAGTGCTATGAATTGCCGATAAATAATCCCAATCATATTGCCGATACAAAAATGTATGCAAATGTCATATAATAGCCAGGCTAATAATTTCAAGACATAAAAGAGATGAAGTCTAATATCTTTTTCTTCACACACACGCGCGCACATATATATATATATATATATATATATATATATATATATATATATATATATATATATATATAATAACTTCAAAGTTGGCAAAATTTACATTAAAACTCTTATATCAAAAGAGAGTCTAATATCTCCATAACAAGATAAGCAATTACGTGCAAACCAAATGTTACTCATAAAGAGAAAAAAGTATATATCTTCCTAGTAGCTTCATACGCTCACCAAAAACCTGCTACTCTACTACTTCCAACCTATAGGCTATAGTAGGAAGCTATATAACAGAAAAGTGAGCCAATCATATGAACGAACATAGGAATATTAGTAAGATTTTTGGCACTAAAACTGAACGAAGTGCAAATACATAACAATATCAAATTTGATTCAACAAATGAAAATATAACCATTAGCACTTACTTTACAAGCAAAAAACAAGCGTAACATAAACAATCACCATATAAATCTCTACATATCCTAGGAAAGTATGAAAATGCTGTCAAAATATCAACAGTCCCAAATCCCATTTCACCAATCAACGTCATTTTTTTTTTCTAAAATTGTGGTGACATTTTAATGGCAAAATCAATTACATTGGCACTACTAGTAACACAATCACATATTTTAAATCAAATCCTACATACCCAATTAAATCGAAAACCCACAATCATTTCATTATCATGTACCCAAATTTCAGCTAAAATTCCCATTATACCAACCATAAATAATACAACTAATAATCCATCAACTGAAAATTAATTCATGCAAAAAAAATTCATTTCAAGCAAAAAGAGATAGACCCAATTTAATAAATCACAAATTCATGAACATCAAAGAAATACCGAAACTTGGTAGATTAATCAATTAAAACATCAGAAGAAGTCATAACTTCATGGTTGGGACTTTTGCTGATTAATGGTGATTGATAATATGACTAGTTGAGATGGCTGGTTGTGAGGATTTTCCATATTAGATAAAGGGGTCTGCAATATTGAAATTTGTTTGGCGTATACTTTTACGCATTGTACTGTGATATGTGTAAGAATTTTGTGTATAATGGATTTGTTACCGAAAATTTTATAACATTAATTGTTATTCAACATATTTATCATGAAGCAAAATTTGGACGTTGTTATGCGACACAAAATAATTTTGCGTTGACATAATAGAAACCGAAAATGCAATTCTCTACAACAAAATATTTATTCGTTGTAGTAGTATATATTGCCTCTAGTTATATTTCGTGGCAAAATCATATGGTTGCCCCTAAATATATGTGGTTTTTTGAAGCAACTTTTTGTATTGCCTCTAGTTATATTTCGAGGCAAAATATGTAGTTTTAGAAGCAACTTTTTATATTGCCTCTAATTATATTTCGAGGCAACATGATATGGTTGCTTCTAAATATATGTGGTTTTTAGAAGCAATTTTTTTTATATTGCTTCTAGTTGTATTTTGAGGCAAGAATATATGGTTGCTTCTAAATGCTTTACATTTAGAAGCAACAAGTTGTGTTGCCTCAAAAAGGGGCTTTTAGAGGCAACCATTAATTAGCGACGGATTTATTAGAGACAACCTGTAATTTGTTTCAAAAAATAATTAGAGGCTACATCTTTGTTTTCAGACGCAAATCTACCTTGCCCCTATAGGCGATTTTTCTTGTAGATAGTATACTCCAAGGGTTGCCTTTTCGTGATCATGATGAAAAATAAATTAAAGCTCATTGAGTAGATGTACTTTTCTTTCATTATTGACTCTTCTTTCACAACATGATCCCGAATATTCGAAGTTGTTTTCAAAATGGCACTCGGCAATTGTCAACTCACTTCTCCAGTTGTTCAAAAAGATATCATTGAGCTTGTGCAAAAGAGACAACTAAAGCAATACTTGAAGATATAAATGCATGGTGCTTTTTTTTGCTATTCTTGTTGATGAGTCCGCCGATGTTTCTAATAAGGAACAAATGGCTCTTTGCTTGAGATATATTAATAAAAAGGGAGACGTATGTAAGCGTTTTCTTGGTATTGTGCATGTTCACGATACTACTTCTTTGACTCTTAAATGTGCTATTGAGTCATTACTCATGGAGTACTCTTTGACTTTCTCCCAAGTTCGAGGGTAGGGTTATGATGGGGCAAGCAATATGCAAGGTTCAATCAATGGCCTCGAAACTTTATATTATAAGAATATCCTCAAGCATACTTTTGTGCATTGTTTTGCGCATCAACTTCAATTGACACAAGTTGCCATTGCTAAAAATAATTAAGATTGTGGTTGGCTTTTTGTTGATGTATGTGTGATCTAACTAACATGTGTGTTTGAGATGTGCATATTACATTAACATAGAATAAGTCATGGAAAGTTGAATATATCACATCATGAAGGAATTCCAATAAGTGAAGTTCTTGAGGAAGAAATCCAAAGAGAGAAGAAGTAAGTCGATTATACGAGATGTCTTTGGTAGACTTTATGTAAGTTCCTAAGTGGAACCAAATATGAAGAGTTCAAGAAAAATGATACGAAGCAAGCGAACAAAGTTCCTAGAAGGAACACAAATAGAGCGGTTCCTAGGTATATCCTAAGAGGAACATTGAATATGAAGTTCCAGAGCAGTTCTTGAGTGGGAGCAGCAAGATAAAGTTTCAGAGTTGAAACAAAAAGTTCCTGAGTGGGAGCACCAAGATAAAGTTTCAGAGTTGAAACAAGAAGTTCCTGAGAGCAGGAACTATGAGTGCGAAGTTCCTTAAAGACACTAGCACATTAAAGTTCCATAGGCGGAGCTATTAGCATGCAGTTCTTGAGTTGGAGCAGCATGGAGCATGATGGCAGAAATTATGAGTTATTTTCTAGGATTCATGTAAGTATGTATGTGGAAACAAAAAGGTAATAGAACAAGATGTCAAAAGGAACTCGTGGAACTTAGAGTCAGTGAGTCTGTTGCATATTATTATCTTAATCTGTAGGATTTATTTAGAGTTTTTTTCTTAATAAATCTCTACTTGGTTAATTGTTAATTAGATAATATGCATTAGGGCCTGTTCTCCCTAGCTTATTTTTAGTTCAGTTCAGTTCAATTCAATTCAGTTCACTTTAGTTGCAATCGGTTGGTTCGGTTCCAATCGCTTTAGTTCGATTCGATTCGCTTTCTAATTTATTATCATTACTATTAGTTATAATTTAATTGATTCGGTTCGATTGCAATCGGTTCGCTTCGGTTCGGTTGCAATCGGTTCGATTCAATTCGGTTCAGTTCAGTTGTTTTATGCCGAAAAGAACAGGCCCTTAGTTATTTTAACATAAGATTTTGTTTTAAATAAAAGATAATTTCTAAATAAAATAAGTTTTAGTTTAGGATTTCGATTTTGATATCTTTTATTTATTTATTTTTATCTTATCTGTTTTTGGAAAAAATAGCCTAAATTTATAATACGTATAATGAGTTTTTGTGAGTACTGGAACTTCTAAGTTCCCGTACGAACAGGAACTCATGTATTTATATCATGTTTATGAAAAAGTTTTCAGTAAAATATTTTTGAATAAGAAAATAAATAAAAAGGGAGTTTTGGAAAAATATCTCATGGATATATTTTGATAAAAAAGTTGATTTTTCTCCAAGTATTTATTTTCTTTTTGTTAATTTTGTGGGCGGTTCACCAAAAAGGAAAGAATTTTTTCGAAAGAAGGAAGCTCAACCAGTTGTAGAAGCATTATCTTTAGGTGAACTTGAATCGAGAACATGTTTAAATCAAGAATGTGGCTTGGGTAGACCTTGTGACACTCGTTGAGGGTCTCACTTTAAAACACTATTGAATGTGCGTGATTTGTATCCCTCAATTCTTGAGTCACTCGATAAATTTGGTGAAATTTCCGATGCAATCGATTCATATAAAGCACAAGCACTTACATACTTGTTGATGTCATTTGATTTTGTGTTTGTGGCACACTTGATGTTTTCTATATTTGGAATCACAAATGCGTTGAATGTGGCTTTGCAAAAACATTATCAAGACATTGTAAATGTTATGGCCATGGTTGATGTAACCAAGACTAATCTACAAAAGATGAGAGATGAAAGATGGGATTCTCATATGGAGAAAGTTACTTATTTAATGGCTAAATATGACATCGAGGTTCCAAACATGGAAAAAAGATATCATAGAAGAATGTTTAGAGGTAAGAGCCCACAAGTTACAAATCTTCATCATTTTCGAGTTGAAGTTTTCTTAAGTGTCATTGACCTTCAATTGCAAGAACTTGAAAATCGATTTTCGGAGATAAGTATGGAACTATTTGTGTGTATGTCTCGTTTTAATCCTACTAACCGGTTTTCTTCCTTCGACAAAAGAAAATTGATTCAACTTGCTAAGTTCTATCCCAATGAGTTTTCAAGTACCAAAATGATATTTTTTTATTGGTCACTTGAAAATTTCATTGTTGATGTTAGAGGAGATGAGAGATTTTGGAACTTAAAGAGACTTAACGAGCTTTCAGTGAAACTTGTTGAGACGGAGAAGTCCGAAACTCATGATCGGGTCTACTTGCTTTTGAAGTTGGTGTTGGTTCTTCCCGTTGCAACTGCAAGTGTAGAAAGAGTATTTTCTGGAATGATGCAAGTGAAAGATAAATTGCGTAATAGCATAGGAGATCAAATGTTGAATGATTGCTTGATTACTTATTTAGAGAAAGAATTGTATTTGAACGTTAGCAAGGATGACATTATAAATCGATATCAAAACATGAAAATTGCCGAGAACAATTGTAATATTTTCCAAGTACTATTTGGTTGTAATATGAATATATATTGCTTTTGGAAACTTTTATGAATTTTTTTAATGTATTATATTGGACATTGGTTGTATTGTGGATTCGGATTAGTGTGACCAACCATTCTCAAATTTCTGGATCCACCATTGTTCATCATATAGGAATATTACAAATGCATTTGAATAGGATGGGATGAAGTCATGAAATTATACACATTAAGGCTCTAATCTATTCAACTTATTTTAACTTATTTCAGAAAAAATAAGATGAGATAAGTTCAGATAAGATAAGATAAGATAAAATTAAATAAGTTGAATAAAATGGATTAACTATATGTTAGACAACACAATAAACTAGAATATAAGTTCAGATAAGATAAGTTTAGATAATATAAGATAAATTAAAATAGGATAAGATAAGATAAGATAAGATAAATATAAATAAGTTGAATCAAACAAAGCCTAACTGATACAGAGGAAGTGAAGAAGATGTTAATAAGATAAAACAACAAGAAAACTTGGAAGTTTTCATATTTGTGCACCTTGCACTTGTTGTGGTGCTAAATGTCATTGCTTGCCTTCTTCTTGTCAAACATCTCTCATCAGTTTCGTAATTGGTATTATTTCCATATCTCATAGATCAAGTCAGATCCTAAACTTTTTATAACTTAAAACAGGGATCAGCTTTTGGAGAAGCAACTATTCCTAGTTAGTATGATGTAAGTTCTTGAAAATTATTGAACATACTTCCAAAATATGGGCTTAATCTTGTTTACTCCATCCACAATAGAAATTTGCTAGGTAATAAAGGTAGCACTAGTGTAGGCGTGTTTTTATTTCGCCTACGCGGGATGAGCGCGTATTAGATTTGACTATCCCACTGTAAAGATTTTATTGAAAATTGTTTTGAAAGAAGTCGCCAACAATTCTTTTTAGGAAGAATCATAAACCTAATTGAATATGGGAAAACCGTAGGGACAAATTTCCAATGTAGATTTTCCCGTCCTGACTCCATATAGATGGTCAAAATGAACCAAAGATTGAGTTCGGGGGTGAGGGTACAAATATAGTCATAATGAACCACATCCGCCCAGAGTTGGCCTCTACTAAATATCGATTCATTGCAGATTTTATGCCAGAGAATAATCATATATATATTTTTATACACCCTAAAAATAATTAGTCTAGGTTGGTTCAGGAAACACATAAAAGACTATTTTTTTAGTGACAAGTTATTATGCAATCAATATTACAGGGAACCTAGCAGGTTGTCCAAATTAATCTGATTACTGTTAGAACAATTTTGTAGGTCTTGATTAATAATAAATAACATGTGGGTGATAAAAGCATTGAAACAGGACAATCATATAATAGGCATAGAATGATCAGGTAGGCATATAATATACAAAGGCATGAACAATAATAAAATAAAATAAAATAAAATATAGAAAAAGAAGGGTTAGAATAGATAGTATAGCGATTTTACATTAAATATCTACATCAGGAAAGAAAATTGTTAGTAACTTCAATATAAAAATAATTTATTTAAGCACCCTCAGGATCATACCGTTGCTTGGGTCTGCGAGATTGACAACCTTCGGGACGAGCAATCGTGAAGCCTGAAAATCTGAATGTATGAAAGTATGTAGGTTGAATGTATTTGTGTTTGAAAGGTATGAGTTTTGTAAAGAAGTTTCGTAGTTCGTAGAGAGAATTCGTAAGTATTCGTCGAGTGTTATATGTGAAAATCCGTCCTCTTATCTATATGGAAATCAGGCCTATTTATAGGGAAAACGAAATTGCGCTTCACGCGCCATCTACGTCTGACGCAGCTGACGTGGCAAGCGCATGACGCAGCATGACCAGTAAAAAGTGTACACGTGGTACGCGCTTTTTTTAAATGATAAGAAAGAAAATCTGCGTCTCAAGCAGAGAGTCGTGCTTGACGCAGGACTCTGAATGAGTCAGAAATCCACGTGTTAAGTGCAGATTAGTGCACCTGACACAGGTGGACAGATCTGTGCCTGACGCACAGACGTGTGCCAGGCGCAATGCCCTGCGCCAGGCGCACCAGCCTGGCTCCTGTCGTGCCTTTGCCAGCTTTATTTAAAACGTGTTTTAAAAGATTTATTTTATCCTTTAATTACAGATATCTGATTTTACGGGATAAAATTTGATTTTAACTTGTAAAAAATATCTTTTGAAAAAATTTATTTATTAAAATAAATCAATTAATTATCAATTAATTGGGCTTTTCAAAGAATTGGGCTTTTCAAAGAATTGGGCTCAAATACAATTATTTATCATGAATAAATAATTGGGCTTTAAAATAGGACTTAAACACTTTTCGAAATGGTTTTGAATAGCTTTTCGTTCGTATGCCCTTGGATCGGACCAATTAAGACCACGGTATGTTTCATCATCGGATCCTTAAATGGGGAGACACGATTATGTGTCTACAACTAGCTAGTAGCGACACATTATGAAAACCAAAGCCTCGATAAGCGTCCTGCACTTGCAAACCAACTGGTTTGGGCGTAACCGAATAAGATCTATTAAGAAGTAGAGAGTTTTGTTTAGTTAAGAAAACAAAAGGAGGAGTAGGCGAAACCGTGCTCCGTTCATTGGTTGTTGGGCCATGGAGGAATTTCCAGCCCAACTAGAGATTGAAATGGGGGCGCATTTGGTGATTCCTGCTGGGAGCCCAAGTACCATGACTCGATGGGAAGGCTGCAATTGGAACCCAACCCATCCAATTCTTTGGGCCCAACCTCGTTTGGCTATGGGGGGCTTGGCACTCTCCAACCCTCTGCAACTAGGGCATCAAGTGTATTTGGGGGTGGAATCGTTGCTTCCATGTAATACCCGTAATTTTATGAATTTTATAAATATATTTTAATGTATATTTATATTTATTTTAGTATTTAAATAATTTATTTCTTAAAATATTGACTATTGAAAGTCAAAAGAATTATCTAATGATTATAATTAATCAAATATTTTAATTAGTTATACTTTGAAAGTTATTTTATATTTAATTAGTTGAATGAGAGTGCAAAAGATTTTAATTATTGGGAAGAGGAGCCCAAAAACTTTTACTTCTTATGTTTCATGAGCATATATTGGGAAGAGGAGCCCAAAGACTTTTATTATGAGCATCTTTATTAAACTAACCCATCAAAGCCCAAACCATTATCGGACCCCTAATGGGGGAACCTATAAATACCCTTCATTAAACAATTTCCGACACATTAAACACATTCTTTTTTCTCTCTCTTCCTCCCCCAAATTTTCGGCCTTCTCCCTCCTCCTTCTCTTTCTTTTTCTTCGCCTCTCACTCGGCAGCCACCGGCATCAGCCACCGCCGGCGCCACCACCCGACGGGCAGTAGCAGCCGCCGACCGCCGCCGCCGCCCTCTCCTTTTCCGGCGTCCTTCCTTCCTCTCTCTTCTTGTGGTTATTTTCTTCCTCCTCAAGTTTTATTTAATGCAAAGTTTATATTTTTAAGGATCGTTTTAATATGTTTATAATTAAAGTTATAGTTTGATGATTTAAATATAAATATTAGATTATGTAATTTATATAATGAAGTAATTAAATTTCAGATTTAGTCATTATGTGTAAAGTAAGGTTTTAAGTATCAAAGCATGGATTTTTAGGGTTTTATGAGTTGGAAAATCATAGTAGTATATTATAGTTTATGAAATTGAGTACTCTTATGATTTTAATTATGTTTAAGTATATTTTAAAAGGGTTTTAATACATTATAAGTTTCTGGAATTTTATTAGTATGCTTATGATGGAGTTTTTATTATCAAAGTATGAGTTTTCAAGGGTTTTTAATGACTAGTATAGTAGTACTATACTAGGGAGTATTAATAATTGAAGTTTTAATGATGGGAAAGGTATTTAACCACTTTTAAAGAGGGTTTAAAGTATTTTAATATTGCTGGAAATTTTTAGAGTATTGAATTGTGGTTATGTTGATTTTTGTTAGGCGGAGAATTCTTTCTAGGCGACTTTTAAGCTTGTTAAAGTGGCCTCGAATTTTGTCTACACAAGGTACGTACATACCTATGTGTGGGTTGGATTAGTATCATGTCCTAAGGATGGGATTTATGTAGTATCATGTATAGGAAACTATTTATAGTTCATATGTGATTTATATTCAATTGAATTTGCATGTGTTATGCCGTTGTGTGAAGCATGTTGATTATGATGATTATATTATGTTTGTATGGATGATTGATGCAAGCATATGGGATTGAGAACTTTATTTTATTAATTCACATGAGGGATTAATATTTATGTTGGTATTGAATCATGAATGGATCATGTTGTTCCCTTTTGATTATTTAATTACTTTATGAGGACCGATGGCCTTATTTGGTAAGTTGGTTATTCACCTATGAAAGGTTGGTTGGTTGTTGACTTGGATCAACAAATAAATAAAGGTTATGGATTTAATATTGGAATTATTCTTGGGCTGTTAAGTTGATGATCACCTTATTTAATCCTAAGATAAAAATGGAAGTTTATGTATCTTTGATGATCATATTATTTGTCCTACTTGTAAGTCATAACAAGTAAATAATTTATTAATCACTTAAAGTGGAAAGTGAATAGCAATAACTTTAGACTTGTGCACGTCTGAAGTGTTGGACTAGTATGAGTTGGAGTATATGGTGGTAGCCCATGGCTTTTCTTGGGACCGGATTGATCATCGTGTTCTATTTTTATTTATAAGGTTCCTCGATATCGTAGGTCAGGGGAGTACGGAGTCGCGCCCATACTTCGTCTTCTAGATTGGAGACTTGTTTGGTTTGGACAACTCTTTCCATTATTGCCTATTCCATCTAAATTAATTAACTTATTAGTTGTGGAGTCTAGTTCAGTAAAAGTAGTCTGCTATGTTATTATATTATTATTTATCCCTGCTTAATGTTTATTAGTATCATGTTAGGTTTTACATTTATTTACTATGTAGTATTCAGCTTTGCTGATTACGTGCTCTATGTGTATGTGTTGATCATGGCTATGCCTTATTGATCATGTGATAACCCATTTGGTGAGCAGTCTCTCGGGATCAATAGAGCATCGTCGATTACAGGTTTGAAGATGATGCATCATGGGTTCGGGAAGTTGGAGAGCTTGTGTTGACTTTATATTTTATAGTTGACTTTTACTTTTGTGGTTGACTTTTACATTTGAGGTTGACTTTTGACTTTATGTTGGGTTGACTTTTGGCGTTGACTTTTGGTTGACTAAAGTTTTATTTTCAAAGTTATTTATTATTAATTCCGCTGCAAAATTCTGAATAAGTCGATACGTTATCACACGAGCGATAATGCTTTGATAATTCTCTAAGTTTTATATTGAAAAGGTATTTTGGAAAATAGAAAATTGTCGGGGTGTTACATTCCACGTGTTGATGAAGTGATGATTACGCTGATGAGGAGACCCAGGAGCATTAGGATGGTCCGACGGCGAGGATGAAGACGTCCACCTTCGATAAGTCACCCGAAAATACTAGTGGGCCCACACTGTAAAACCTTAGGCATGAAAGAAACCACATTGACGAGGCACTGCATGAGACTCAACATATTCAGAGCTTCGAAGGGTATTTCCATCCATAGGATCAGGGGTGGAGGTGCCTTCACATCTCAAATCTGGTTGTGGTGATAATCGACCTGTGCGGTCTGAACCTAGCCTAAAGCGTCTCCCTAGAGATGGGTGAAGTTCATGGATCGGAGGCGTGATGGGGTTAGGGGAGACTCCTACCTATTAGAGAAATCAGGAGGCGAGTTCGTATGAGTCTCCGAGCCTGGTGAACACCGTCGAGCTGTGATGACGTGGAAACATATATGGGTCGGGGTGAGGCTGATTTAAGTTGGGGATAATATATCGGAGATCCATATGAGTGTTCCTATTGACGATATGATCGTTCAAACCCCGAAACAGGTTCATGTAAAGATGGACATGACCCGGCCCATGCACCAGAGTAAGTCCACAGACTTCAAAAACGTGAAATAGGCGATGGAGGATATGGTGAGCATCGTAGGATGAGAGTTATAGCGCCCTGTGTGACGTCCAACACACCCACACTCCTTACCAAACTTGTATATCCCTTCATACCTAAAATAAACCCAAATTACTTCATCATCGGCGAGGGGGAGGAAGAATCCTGGGTGTTGAGGGGTTGTGAGATGTCAACGAGGGCTCGTGCCACAAAAAAAAGCTGGTAAGGCAAGCTCGGCCCGTGGTTTTCCACTTCCTCAACTACCCCCACATGGCTGAGCATGCGTGTCGTCCATTCATAATCTAAATACCTCCACGGCAGTCCAGGTATTCAGATCCATACGTGATACGTGCATCGTATTGAAGGTTATATTGCCTGGAACTTGAAAATTTGGAGCTTTGACGGAACATGACTAGTTTTTCGTCGTTGGTTGTTGTGTGTTGCAGGAGATCGCATCCCTGTCGCTACGTTTTTTACATTCGAAAACATAATAGCTGCCCATTCTATGGATGCGAATAGGCGCCTAGAGAGACTTATTTATTAAAGTATTTACGTAGTCAAGGTGTGTATTACTTTATTTATTATATTAAGCAAACATTTTTAAAACAGCTTTGTATAATTTTTTTCATTAGAGCATCTTTGTTTCAGGCAGGCCCTTATCTAGTGGGTATCATCTTATGAGAATAGAGTATGGTGTGGAAAACCAGAAGAGGTATGCATAAAAGTATTTGTTCCAAGGGGGGAATCATATAATTTCGTATGCTTTTAGGGTTCGGAAAGCGTCGATTTTCAAGAACGGGAATCTTACGATATGTTGGGAATCTCGTATGATAATCATCCAGGCCTGAACAGTATTTTAATGTCATAAAAAAATCCCATACATTTTCAACGAGTCAAAAAAGTAGTATATAAGCTGACACTTGCTACTTGGCGGAGGAAAAAAGAAAATTTAACGCATCCCAAATATTTAATCAATCATCCATATTTAGAAAATTCAAACAAAAAAAATACAGATACTACTCCCTTTCCTTTCCTATTCGTTCTTTCTACTTTGATTTTGTTTCAAATAGCCTAATCTTTAGCTTCCGTTTGTTTCTCTACTGATTTTGTTTCAATTATCTTTCTGTTTTCAAGCTTTAGATATGGATTTATATTTGTCGTTTGTGTGTGTTAACTTGAACAAAAATATGTTGCTATAGCACATGTATTACATGTCGTTAGCACCCAAAATAATTTATGTCTTTTCTTCTTTCTCCTTTCAATGTCCATCGTGTGTACCTAGTAACCATATAATAAGGCTGCAAAAAATTAATCAAACTTACATATAATTTTATAACACACAAAAACATAATTCAATTTTTGTTACTCACGAGTGTCCGCCAATAAAAAAATAACCTGTAATACAAACTACTAGTCATATTGACTACATTAATTTATTAATCTCGAAATGAAACTAAAACATAAAAGCAACTAAATGAGTCTAACAGAAAACCATTCATATGCCTTGAGTATGCATGTAATCCAACCAAGTCATCCTTGATTCATCATCATCCATTTTTATGAAAATTTCTCTTCTCGCATCGTCGTCGATCAAACGAACTAAAAAGCACCATAAGTCACTATTCTTTATAAGGCCACATCCAGATGCACACATGCCATTAATAATAGTCAATGATGTAGCAATACTAGTATCATTATATGTGCGTTGGGTGTTTACACTACCAAGATGATCAGCATCTGACTCCATTAATTCCAATGCTCGACTACAAGTGTTTACCATAGTGTTAATAATGTGACTAGATAACATAGCCGATCCACTAGATTGTCTTCCCTTACGTTTCATTGGTATGGATTTTGTAGTTCTTGTACCACATTTGAGGTTGCTTAGAGCATCTAGTACCATTTTTACCCTTTAGGTTGGAGGGCTCACTACCTGTAGTATCCGGAGAATCAGCACTTGGAATTTGAGTGTTAGAACCACCACTAACACCTAAATCAGGTGCCTGCGTACCCCAATCACCACTAATAGAAAAACTGGGTACTTGGGATGAGACATCATTTAGTAAATTGCTATAAAAATTTGGCCCTTGACTATCCACATTATCTAAGTCAGGATAATATTCAGGGTAAATATCCTGAGTGCTCTGATCATTTTCATTACCACCCTCATGGTTATCCTGACCACTTCTTTCATCTTCCATATTAACCACAATCACACTCGACGGGTCAATACTTGTTGACACAACATGTTCACCAGTAGCATATCCATCTTGATACACCCTATTCCATAAATCTTCTATCTCAGGTGCTAGTCCTTTATTTCGAAACTTTTTTACTTCAGGTTTCTCCTACAAAATGCAAAGGTAGTATTATAAATTTAACTTATATAAAACAAATCTATTCAAAAAATTAATATGATTTAGTCATATGATACTCACCATAATTTGCTTTTCCCACCATTCATTTGAAGCTTTGATCTTTCCCGTAGTAGGGTCCCACCCAAGTCCAGTTTCCCCTGTATTTAAGAATTTCCAAAGCTGCCAATCTCTCCTCATCCAATCATACTTATTCTTCATACTTTTTATTGGACATTTCCGCTTAATTCTTTTCTCAAACTCATCATGAAGTAATACCCACTTAATTGCACGTCCTTTTACTTTATCATCAGATGAGACGATCAAAATGTTACAAAAAACTATCATGTCATCATCTGTCCATATGAAATTCCCCACCTTTTTTTCATTTGTTGGCGTCATCTATAAAAAAAAGGGATATTCTATATCAAAATTACCACTAGCAATAATTTTCAAGCAATCCTAAAATGTCCAAAAATGATAGTGCTCCTGAGACTTGACTGAGATCTTAGTTATACTGAAGTCTGTGTAGACAAAAGCTATCAGGCAGACATGTTTGAACGTCACAAACAAGTATTGTGATAAAACAAAGTAGTAAAAAAAGGCAACATTACGACTACCAACCAATTGAATCAGGAATACACATGGTAAAAAATATACTATCCATCATACAATGTACTCAATTTCAGTTTGGAGGATAATAGTATATTAGGAGTATGCGCGCTGTATATCCGAGTACTGTAGATGCTAGTATAATTGCATCAAGAACACCATTATCAAGTGCCGTATATTTTTATGTCACTTTTGATCCACCAAAGTTGAAGTCCAGTATCAAAAGTGAGTCAAATCACAATCTAGTCTACTCCAGGATAAGTTGAATGCCATATTAGGAATACTGCCAGGACTAACTCAATTCCTCAAAGCCTCTTCAAAGACAGATCAAAACTGAACTACATCAAATTCATATACCAATGTACAGTACAACAATTTTTTCATCAAAATTTTAATCATTCCACTTAACTCTTAACCCCTACAGCTTAAAACCCCCAGATTATGCCCTATTCAATCGCAACCACCGGTCTGTATTCTATTTTATCTAGAGTAGGATCCCATCTTCTATTCAATCGATTCCAATAAACTTCTTAATCTCTATAGTTAATGTACTCCAATGCATTAAAAAAGATAATTTTATCCCGAATCATACCCAGCCACACATTTGCAATTGCACAAAATTGAAAGAAAAATCATATGGGGATTTCAAGGAGATGAAGAATGAAATTGGATGTGATATCTGATAGATGCAGTAGAGGGATGAAGCCAACGCAATAGAGAAGAGAGAATGAGAGAGAATTGTGGTTGTGAGCAGTAATATATTTTCCAATTAACGTTATTTTCCAAGATTTTAGGTACCTGATTTTCAAACGTTACTTTTTTTACCTTGTCAAAATCAGTCATTTTAGGAACTGAAATTTTATTTTAGATATTTCCCAAACACACCTAATTCATTTTAGCACCTAAAAGTTTTAGCAACTTCTCATTTTAGGCACCTAAAATACCTCCCCAAACAGAGCCAAGGTAAATAAATAAGCTTGAAAGGTATTTAGTTTGAAAGGGCTATGCAAGATAACTGGTCTTAATGGTGAAGAAAGGTATACGTGATCAACTTTGCTAAGCCCTTGTTTAATTTCATGCTAAGAATGTAATTTTGACTCTTCTATCATCTGCTCATAGGTTGAGCTCAGTGCTATAGAACTATAATCCCTTCAATCAGAACTTGCCGATGGAGAAGAGAGGGAGGCTCATTTTCAAAGCCTAGTATGAAATGCCTGTCTCTTTTTCATGTTACATGCATTGAACTGATAGTTTTATTGTTTCACTAACTTGTACTCTCTAATATAGGTTGGATCATCATGATAAAATTTTGCATTGGGCACGTCTAATAGGATACTTGTGTATGAGAAGGGTAGGGATCCGTTTAAAATACTACGGTCTCTAATGCACGCTTTGACCATTAACATACTTTGTTAGCAATAAATGCAATTTCTAGGACCTAGGGTTTGCTAGTTAACTTCAAGTTCAACAATAAATGCAAAGTTGTAAACTTTAATAAGTGAGAAAGGTAAGCAATAAAGAGAGACAAAGATTTAACGTGGTTCGGTCAATCTTGACCTACATCCACAAGCAAGAACCTTGGAGTTTTCTTTAGCCTCTCTAATGGAGGAATTACAATGGAGAAGAAGAGAGAGAGGAGGAGAGAGAGAGAGTTATCTTTTGTGGCTAATTTGAATCTTAGGGTTCTAAATGACTTTAGGATGCCTTATATATGACATCCTTAAGTTTACAAAATGACCCAAAACCCAAACCATTAAATCCGGAAAAATCCGGATTAAAATCACGAAAAACGCAAAACAGGGCAAGCTGCCCGCCCGGGCCAGACAGCCCGCCCGGGCCCAACACGTGCCCGCCCGGTGCAGACTTTCGGTCATGAAACTGCCTTGAAGGCAGATTGCGGCAGTTTGGGCTGGCCCGCCCGAGCACATGATCCCACTACAAGAAAAAGCATATTGGGCGTCAAAAATAAAAAATATGGGCGACAAAAAAAATTTGTGTGGCCCATAAATGATAAAGGGCGTCACTTTTATTTCGTTGCACAATGTGCAATCTTGGGCGACAAAAATGTTAGTTTGTAGCACAAACCGCAATTTGTGCTTCAGAAAGAAATTTTGTGGCACAAGGATGCACACTTGTGCGACACTTTTATAATTTCGTGGCCCAACCTCGTCAAAATAGAGGCGCGTTTCTTCCCTCCAATACCAATCTTCACCCTTTTCAGTATTTTGGTTTTTCACGTAAACCTAAAACCCCCAATTTTTACTCACGCCTCTCTTTCTCCTTCGTCTGCTGCAGGTCTGAATGGGCCAAACCATTTTTTGCTTTCTTTGCCATGGTAGAGAGACAAGTTTCCAATTTATCTGTCATGGAACAAAGACCATTCCAGTTCATGATTTCTCTATTTAGGATACCCGCTTTCCATCCATTTCTCAATTTTAGATCTCTCTCAAACTAAAGGTTTGTAGTTAATACTTCACTCCCTTGAGATGGTGAATGATAGATCCAAAAGCATTGTTTTCTTTTCCATATGGATTTCACGCAATTTCGAGTCAAATTTGCAGTTTCTCTTCAATTAAAGGTAATGAGAAATGTTGAGGTATTCAACATTCAGAGAAAAAGATTGAGAGAATTTCAGTGTGAATTTTTATTCAGTATTGCTGAATACAGGAGAATGAATTAAGAGAGAGAAAGGGTTGAGTTGAGCTATTTATATTATATAGCTGCAACTAACTAACAAACTATTTATTACAACAACTTTTATAACTAACTAAAAGCGTGTAATAGAAGGAACTAAAATACACATGTGATAAATAACTAAGCTCTTGCTTTGGGCCGAAGGTAGTCTCGATACCCCCTCAAGTTGGGAGGGGTTGAGAATGAGAAGGATCAAACAAACCCAACTTGTAGAGAAGATCTTTAAGGCGAGGAGAAGGCATTGGCTTAGTGAAAACATCATCCAACTGAGAATGTGTAGGGAGATAAGAGAGTTGTAGGAGACCTTCCAAGACTTTATCTCGAGTAAAATGGCAGTCTATCTCTATGTGTTTTGTCCGTTCATGAAACACGGGATTGCGTGCAATGTGCAAAGCACTCTGGTTATCACAATAGAAAGAAACAGGCTTCAATTTTTGAACTCCCAATTCTTCAAGTAATCTAACTGTCCAGGCTACCTCAGAAGCTGCTGAAGCCATGGCTCTGTATTCAGCTTCTGAGGAGGACTTGCTGACTGTCCCTTGCTTCTTGGATTTCCAAGAAATAGGTGAATTACCTAGGAGAAGAATGTAGCCTGTCACTGATCTTCTGGAGTCAGAACAAGAAGCCCAATCTGAGTCAGAAAAGGCCTGTAAAGAGAGAGTATCAGTGGCTCTTAAGAGAATGCCTTGGCCAGCTGTGTGTGAGAGATATCTTAAGGTGTGGTGCAAAGCTTGCCAGTGGGTGGTTCTTGGAGCATGCATGAACTGGCTTAAAGACTGAACTGTAAAAGCCAGATCTGGTCTTGTGCTAGTTAGGAAATTTAATTTCCCAACCAAGGACCTATAAGCTTCAGGGTTAGAAAGTAAATCACCTTCAAGAGCTTGTAATTTGAGATTCACAGGAAGGGGTGTGACTGCTTTCTTTGTAATATCCAGGCCACAATCATTAAGTAACTCAGAGGTGAACTTCTTCTGACTAAGAAGAACACCTTCAGGAAGATAACATACTTCTATTCCCAAGAAATAGTGTAATACACCAAGGTATTTGATGCCAAATGTGTTATGAAGATGAAGTTTGAGTGTTGCTATTGAAGAGGGATCTGACCCTGTGAGAATCACATCATCCACATAAACAGCTGCATAAGTGGTGTGAGATCCATCTCTTTTAATGAAAAGACTGTAATCATTCTTGGATTGATGAAATCCTTGAGAAGTGAGTTCTCCTACAAGCTTGGCAAACCATTGCCTTGAAGCTTGTTTGAGACCATAAAGTGATTTCTTGAGTCTGCAAACTTTTTGATTAGGATTAGGAACACCTTGTGGGACTGTCATATACACCTCTTCATGAAGGTCACCATGCAAAAAAGCATTGTTGACATCCAATTGATAAAGAGGCCAATGTTGACTAGCAGCAAAAGCTAGAAGACATCTAATAGTTGGCATTTTCACCACTGGAGAAAATGTCTCCTCATAATCAACACCATATCTTTGGTTGTACCCTTTAGCTACTAACCTTGCTTTGCATCTCTCCAAACTGCCATCAGCTTTTAGCTTGATTTTATAAACCCATTTGTTGCCAATAGGTTTCTTATTAAGTGGCAAAGCTACTAGATCCCAAGTGTGATTATCATTGAGTGCTTGGATTTCTTTGTTCATAGCCAAGACCCATTCAGGTTTAGAGGAAGCTTCTTTATAACTGGAAGGTTCTTTGAGCTGAAAAAATGGGAGTAGAAAGAAAAGCTTTGTATGTGGAAGGATAAGAATTAAAAGATACAAGGTTACACCAATGATCAGGAATAGTGGAAGCTGTATGACAATAATATTGATCAAGGTAGACAGGTGTTTTAGGAATTACGGAAGATTTTCTAGGAGCCGGATTGTGTTGCTAAGGTCAATGAGGGTACTGTGATCCGGTGGAGGTCTTTGTATTGACAATAGAATGTTCGGGAGAAGGAGAGGAAGAGAAGAAAGATTCGGAGAAGAGGAGGAAGAGAAAGAAGTTTCGGTGTAGGTGAAGATGCTGATGGAGAGGAAGAATCAAATGTAGGTGTTAAAGAGGGTGAAGGTGAATGTGGTAAAGAAGTTGGTGGATAAGCATCATCACTAAAAACATCATAGGTAGAAGTAGATGTGAAAATAGGAGGAGGAGAAGAATGTGTTTGAATATGGTAAGGAAAGTGTTTTTCGTAGAAGATTAAATCTCTAGTAACAAACAACTTATTGGTAGATAAATTCCACACTTTGTAACCCTTCTGTGTCACTGAATAACCAAGAAAAATGCCTGGTGATGCCCTAGGATCAAATTTGGTTCTAAGAACCTTTGAAGTTGAAAAATAAACTAAGCACCCAAAAGTCTTCAAGTGATCCAAAGAAGGAGGTCAGTCGAACAGTTTTTCATATGGAGTAACATGTTGTATACTAAACGAGAGGCATTCTATTGATCAAATATGCAGCCGAAACTACACAATCACCCCAAAATTGTCCTGGAACTTTAGAATGAAAAGACAATGCCCCGGCGATCTCAAGAAGATGCCTATGTTTGCGCTCTACTACTACTCCATTTTGTTGTGGAGTGTCCGAGCAACTAGTCTGATGAACAATTCCTCTCTTTAAGTAAATGTCTTTCATAGCTCCTTCTCCTAGCTCCTTAGCATTATCTGACCTTATACACAAGACTTTGGAAGAGAATTGTGTTTCAATGTAGGAAAAGAAAGCATCTAAAATAGAGACAACATCAGTTTTGAACTTGATCAAATGCACCCAAGTAAACCTTGTAAAGTCATCCACTATAGTGAGAAATTGTGTACAACCAGAATGAGTTTTGACCTTGTAAGGTCCCCAAATATCAATATGCAACATTTCAAAAGGTTTAGAAGTCTTTATTGTGCTATGAGGAAAAGACTTTCTAGGAAGTTTTGCCATTGGGCAAACCTGACATATTATATCATGTAAACAAGCATTGATATCACAATCAGGAAGAAGTAACTTTATTCTGCTAAAAGGCAAGTGCCCTAGCCTAAGATGCCAAAGTTTGGCTGTATCAACTGTTGAAAGACAAAAATTGTTATTTACAGCAACAGAGTAGTTTGTAGAACCAGTAGTACCACCACAGGAAGCTTCAGAGTGTATGTGATAGAGCCCTGACTTCAATTTACCAAGAAGCATGGATGGCCCTGTCTGACAAAGGCCCTGAATAAAACACTCATCATGAGTGAAAGAAATCTGACATTTCAAATCCTTGCATAACTGGTGCACAGAGATAAGATTGAAAGCAAAATCTGGCACATGAAGCACATTATGAAGTACTACATGATCATTCAAGGTCACTGAACCTATGTGAGCAACTGGAATTTGTCTTCCATCAGGTATAGTGATAGTATTAGGCCTTTGAAGAGTTTTATAATCATGAAACCAAGAAAGGTTGGTGCATATATGATCAGATGCACCACTGTCCAGCAACCATTCAGTACTAGAAGAAGTAAGAAGACAATAAGTACCTGTTAGTAATGCATGACCAGATGCATCAGGAGTACTAGCAGAGTCATTGTTGCTGGCAGGCTGGTTGTGAAGCAAAGAGAGAAGATGATTATACTGATCAATAGTAATAGATTCTGGTTTGATTTCCTGTAAATGCTGAGCTGTAGACTGATAATAAGTAGAAGCAGCAGCTACTTTCTTGTCCTTGAATCCTTTAAAACCAGCTGGAAAACCATGAATCTTGAAGCATCTCTCTATGCTGTGGCCTGGTATCTTACAATGAGTGCAGTAGTAATGTGAACCAGGTCTTTTGTTGCCAGAAATGTTCTTGTAAGAAGAATTTTTCTGAAATGTAGAGTTACTAGTATCATAACTCTGACCAGAACCAGAACTTCCATATCCTTGCTGAGTTTTATAGCTTCTGGATTTGTCTGCTGCAAATGCCAAAGATTCAGTGGATACAGAAAGTTGTGCAACTTCTCTGTGTCTTTCCTCCTGAGCAAAGATTCTGTAGGCCTGAGCAACTTGTGGTAAAGGTTGTGTCATGAGAATATTTCCTCTTACTGTTGAGAAATTTTCATTCAATTTCATCATAAACTGTAGGAGTCTTTGTTCTTGCTCTCTAGTCAGGATTCTCTTTGTAAGATTACATGTACACTTGTTACATGTACAGTATGGCAATGGACTAGCATCATTTATCTCATCCCACAGAGTTTTGATTTGTGTATAGAATTCAGACACACTAGAATTTCCTTGATGCATTTCAGAGAGTTTTTGTTCAAGTGAGTATATTTGTGCCATGGAAGAATAGCCAAAACGATCTTCTAAATCTTTCCATATTTCAGCAGCAGTGCTAAAAAACAACACACTCTTCTTGATTGTAGTATCAAGATTAGCTAAGAGCCAAGAAATGACTAAATCATTACACCTTTGCCAAGCAGTGTAATCAGAAGAAGTTACATCTGGAATTTTCAAGCTTCCATCAACAATTTTTAGCTTATTCTTAGCAGATAATGAGATCAACATTGATCGTTTCCAATCATTGTATCCTACTCCATTGAATTTTATTGAAACAATTTGAGTAGAACTTGAATCTGATGGATGGATATAGTAAATGCTAGAAGGATTCTGATTAAGAGAAACCTGAGTGTTTTCGATTCGGGCATTTTGACAAACAGTTGATGTTCAATCAATTTCAGGTTTCAGACAAGAATTTGCAACTAGAAATTTGCAAATCTAAGATGAGATTAATGACAATTTCAAAAAGAAAGAGGAATTGATTGAAGAAATGCAATAGAATTTTGCAATTCTTCAGAGAGATAACAATCATTTCAGAGAAATTTCAAGAAATTATTCAGGATGAATGAGAAGAATCAGATTCAAGTATGAAATTCAATTTTCAGATAGAAACGAAAGAAACAAATTCAGAGAGAAAAATTAAGAATCACAACACCTTAAGAAGATCGAGAAAGATTAATTTCTCACAGCTTGATCTTTCAGATAAACTTGCGGAAATCAGCGGAAAAGAAATTCGGATCAATTTCTGAGCTAGGATCAGATTCAGCTCTGATACCATGAGAAATGTTGAGGTATTCAACATTCAGAGAAAAAGATTGAGAGAATTTCAGTGTGAATTTTTATTCAGTATTGCTGAATACAGGAGAATGAATTAAGAGAGAGAAAGGGTTGAGTTGAGCTATTTATATTATATAGCTGCAACTAACTAACAAACTATTTATTACAACAACTTTTATAACTAACTAAAAGCGTGTAATAGAAGGAACTAAAATACACATGTGATAAATAACTAAGCTACTGCTGAACTGAAGGTAGTCTCCAATAGGTAAACATTACATATTTCTTCTGGATATATGCAGATCTATCTAATTACATAATTTTTGAAGAAATTTACTAAATTCTAAATTAATCCATATCATGTATGGCTAAATGAATGGCTTCATTTTTTTCATTCATTTGTTAAGTACGGAAATATGTTCTCGTACTTTTGAATATCTTTGGTATATAAATCTAGTAAATTTCATTTATAGGTATATTTTTCAGATCTATTAGTTTTTGGTTTTATAGATGAGATGAATTTTAAATTTTGTATATGATGGATAGATCTTGATTTCTATTTAATCAATCTTTTTTTTTTCAATTTCTTCTTGACGTAGCTGTTTTGCTGAGAATTGGAGTTGCATTTACACAAAAGCAATGTCTCATGGGCGTAATAATGGAGTTTGATCGGTAAGTGTTTGAAATGTTTTAGTCTAATTTTGCTGGATACATATGGGTGTTAAATTTAGTGGTTTTGCTTTGAATTGCCTTGTTTCAGTTATCTAGGCACTATATTAACAATAGTTATGCTTTAGGTGGAACTTTCATCTTCCTTGGGAAGATATTAGTTTCCTGTTGCTGCTTGTGCCTTTAATTTGTTTGCATAACTTTTACCCTTGTGTTTTCATTTTGGAGTTTACTTTTTGGCTCTAGTTCTTGAACTCCATGATTTTATTTCTCTTGTTATCATTTTCTATTAAATGACTTATATTGTGGGTTATTGGTAATGTCATCATTATTATACCCTCATATGTTTCAGCAGACGAAAGGCTTATTGTTTGAGATGCTTAAGAATCAATAGATGGTTAATGAGTGTTCTTGGATGTGACATGAGAAACCCTATTTCGTAAATGAACTTAGTTGCAAGTGCAAAATGAAGATGGTTTAAGGCTCATTTGACTGCCAATTTTCAGCTATTTTGGTTTACGATTTATAAGTCATTTGATATAGGTTGTATAGTTAACCTAAAGTTAGTCATACTTATACCAATCATGTTTAACTTTAATAGTTGGCAACATAAAAACTGAGCTAAAGGAAATAACTTTTTGATTTTGTGGGTTTTTGGCAAACTGTATTGGTTCTACAGGAGGCAATATTGCTCTATTGTCTTCATTTTAATTGTCGTCCAATTGATGATCTCTAGAGAACAATTGCTATTAAGGTATATGTATAATCCCCCCTTAGTTTTCTATTTACTATTACATGGCATGAGTTGTTCTAACTTCTAACAGTTTAATGGTGCTCCTGTTGTGTTAAGATTTGCAACTAAGAAGCATTTGGTTTTATGTGCAGGAGATTTGTGCAATTCAAAAAGATGTTATAATATGTGGAAGGATACAAGTATATGATGACTCTTCTCAAAAGAAAACAAGTGATACATGAAGACTTTGTACAATACATAATTCTTATTGTGCAATACAACAATAGATAGGAATTAGCAATCTTTCTTTCTATTTATTGTTTCATATCAACATTGTCATGTGTATACAATCTAGTCGAGATTGTTATCTATGTATCAACATTTAATTTTATAAATATATCAAGCTTGTGATGCCAAGAATTATGTATATCTTTTAAATAATGCCCAAGTGTCATTGGATTCAAATTAGGTGTGTCAAGTAACTAATAAATTTGACAGTAGTTAAGCCTTCTCCATGTGAAATGGGCGACAAAAATGAGAAAGTGTTGCTCAAAGGTGGAGCTATGGGTGACGAAAATTGAAAAGTGATGCTCAAAGTTCGAGTTATGGGCAACGAAAACCAAAAAAAGCGACGTTCAAAAATGTGTCTATGGGCGACAAAAAGTAGAAACTGTCGCCCAAAGTGTGTTATATGCCCAAAGTACGGGCAACAAATTTGGTTTGGTGGCACATCCTCCTAGTTTTGTGCGAGTAATTCACAAAAAGTGACGCCCTGATCATGGGCGGCGCCACTAGGGCGACGACCTTGTGTCGAAAAAAAAAGCGTCGCCCAAAGTTTGGGCGTCGAAAAAAGTGCCATGGGCGACGAATATTTTTGTGGCCCAAAGTAATTTTTCTTGTGCCCGCCCGGGCCATACACTGCCCGCCCGGGCTGCATCCTCACGGCCGGGTCTTGACTTGCTCGTTCGGGCTGAGCTTCGAAGCTCTTTCTCCTCTCCTTCTTCGCCACGAAATCAAGGCACCAATTAACATACTTCATTATGTATTAGTAAATATTATAAAAAGCTGACATCTTGGAAAGGCACATTACAAAGAATCTAACTAGATTCTACTTGATTATGACTTGATATGTATACTACCTCTTGTTTTTTTAAGTTGAAACATCTGATTATTTTAATACACTAACCAAAAAGTCAAATGTTGCAACTAAAAAACACAGAGGAAGTATTATTTAGAATTTACTGTCAAATTTGAACTTTGACCATAAATAACCAATTGTAACTGTTAAATTGAAACAAATTTGAACATAATCAAGTATTTGATGTTGTAATACTGTAAGTAGAGTGTAGTTTGATATGATCAATTCAAAAGGGCTAAGTGGAATTGGGCGTATTGGAGATGTCATGTGGGGGCTAAGCCCATTCTTAGTCCTTTACACACTGCTGAAGTTGGATGCTCTTGTGTGTGTTTTTTCCCCTTGTTTTTGGGTGTAGTGTTTGCCTGGGGGTATTGGGTTCTTATGTGTGGATTTGGTTTGGGTACGTGTTGCCAAAGTGTTTGATTGCATAGGAGCATCTTGCCTCTTTTTTGTTTGATGGTTTCTATGTCGGAGCTATTTGTGTTGAATTGTTTAATAACATTCGAACTTATTGCCTGATAATTATTAAGTTGTTGCAGATTTGAGTCCTCAAGATTCAACTCTTCTTTCCGATATTGTTGAAGTGGGCTCATTGCGATGCACAGTTTGAGAAAGTGAGGAAATATGGCATTGTTTTTACATTGTGACGCGTTATGGACTCAGAATTGAGTGTTCCAGTGGTTCTGAAATACAAGTACATTCAGTAACAACCGGTCTAGGCATGTCCATTCATATCTAGAGACTAGAGTACAGTAACTTCGTATTCTGTAAAAACCATTGAATCTACTGAGTCAACTCCGTGCAACGAGTATGCATAGAATTTCATATATGCAGTCACCTGATTGCGCCTTGTAGTACTCCAATGATCATAGGAACTGGGAAGGATGGTATAATAATGTCTACTACCTAGCACTCAAATTTGAGTTTTATGTAAAAATGTATATATGTTCAGCACAAGGAAGAGGATAAAATGACATTTATGTTAAACTCCTATGATCTAGACACGATTAGATGTGTATCCTAGGAAATGGGGTTAGAGGTGGCAGACAAGTCATTCTGTTTGGGTAATTTTGTTGGGGTAACGAGTCTCGGGGTTTGGTTTTGGTTCCGGTGATTGTTGAAACGGAAGCGTGGGCTAAAGGTTACCAGAATCGTTGCTCACAAAAGTATAAGACTCTCCTCACAAAATAGAATTGCAATGCAAAGTATAGCAAGAAATTATAGAGAATATAGACAAGTGTTTAATGAGGAAATTTGAATTTCCTCCCCTCAAGAATAATGTATTGTATTAATTGTATTCAACCTCACAACAATCATACAATCCCTCTCAGTTATTCTCCTCTATCTGTTTAGCCTAAAAGACTCCCCTATTTATACTAAACAACCCTAATCCTTTTTAGGAGAAGAACTTGATCTCCAAGTCTAATTCCTTAAAAGATTACTTACCAAAATTCTATCTTATTTCCTAAATACATCCACCTCTAGTAAATAGGAATAAAATAACAAATACGTAAAAGATAAACAAGGAAACAAAATAAACAAGAAAATAAACAAGATCGACTTCAAAGCAAGCAAGATCGCGCATTCCGTCGAAGTGCGCGACCCGGGCACTAGAAACTGACAAAACCCCAGTTTTGCCCGAAGTGCCCGACCCGGGCACTTTAGGTGCCCGACCCGGGCACAAGCTTCTGCCTGCTTGCTGTGCTCAATCTTCACGTTCTTTTCTTCTCCTTCCTTGTTCTCTTCCCCCTGCTACATGCTAACACATTGTGATTGTTTTCCAACAATTCTCCCCTCAAGCTCAATGTGTTACACGTCTCCCCTTGAGCTAAAATCCCTCCATGCTCCATTATGAAAAGATTTTGCTTATTCCTCTTACCGTGCATGATCACCACCTCCTCATTGGTAACCATTAGAAGTCCATTGCGCATATGAACCTCATACCCCAACTTATCCAACCTCCCTAAAGAAATTAGATTCCTCCGCAGCCTTGGGACATGTCTAACCTCGGCTAAAGTTGCAACTTGATCGTTTTGGAGCTTGATCTCCACAACACCGACCCCCTCAATCTTCACCTCCTCTCCACTAGGCAAAGAAACATGTAACCCATCAACATGCTCATAGGAATTAAACCACTCTTTCCTAGAACACATGTGTTGAGAACATCCCGAATCTAAGATCCATTCCTCCTCATGACCTTTTGATTCTTCCACCATGAGACACATATCCGCCTCATTAATAGCAATAGAAGCCTCACCACCTCTCACATTCTTCAAAGCTCTCAAGTCTTCTTTGTACTTAGAACACTTCGTTTGAATGTGTCCATCCTCCTCACAGTACCAACACTTGATGTTGAGGTTGTTTGCCTTCTTCTTGCCCTTCCTCTTGCTTCCTTCGGCTACTAACCCCGCTCCTTCATAGCTTGACGATCCTCCTTGCCTCATGAATCTCTCCGCCTCGATTAGGGCCACCACAGTATCGTCCAAAGCAATAGTTGTCTTCCCAACAAGCAAACTTGTAATTACCGGGTTATACTTCTTGGGAAGAGATGCCAACAAGAGTATTGCCTTGTCCTCCTCCTCAATCTTCACATCCAAACTCGCCAATTGGGTGATCAAGCCATTGAACTTGTTTAGATGATCTTGTAGCGATGTCTCATCCTCCATCTCAAGAGCGTAAAGATCCTTCTTCAAGAGCAACTTGTTGGCCAAAGACTTTGACGCATACATCTTCGTCAATTTGTCCCACAAATCTTTTGGATTTGTTTCATCCAACACGTTGTACTTGATTTCCGGCGCAAGGGATAATCGAATCGTGCTAGTAGCTCGAAGTTGCATATCCTCCCACTTGTCTTTATCCACCTCATCCGGTTTCTTGTCCTTCAAGGTTTTGTGGAGACCTTGATGAACAAGAACATCCTTGATTGTACTTTGCCACAGCGAATAATTCGTTTTCCCATCAAACAAATCTACTTTGTATTTAGCCTTAAAATCTTCCATTGCACGAAACTAACCAAAAGCTCTAATACCAATTGTTGAAACGGAAGCGTGGGCTAAAGGTTACCAGAATCGTTGCTCACAAAAGTATAAGACTCTCCTCACAAAATAGAATTGTAATGCAAAGTATAGCAAGAAATTATAGAGAATATAGACAAGTGTTTAATGAGGAAATTTGAATTTCCTCCCTTCAAGAATAATGTATTGTATTAATTGTATTCAACCTCACAACAATCATACAATCCCTCTCAGTTATTCTCCTCTATCTGTTTAGCCTAAAAGACTCCCCTATTTATACTAAACAACCCTAATCCTTTTTAGGAGAAGAACTTGATCTCCAAGTCTAATTCCTTAAAAGATTACTTACCAAAATTCTATCTTATTTCCTAAATACATCCACCTCTAGTAAATAGGAATAAAATAACGAATACGTAAAAGATAAACAAGGAAACAAAATAAACAAGAAAATAAACAAGATCGACTTCAAAGCAAGCAAGATCGCGCATTCCGTCGAAGTGCGCGACCCGGGCACTTTAGGTGCGCGATCCGGGCACTAGAAACTGACAAAACCCCAGTTTTGCCCGAAGTGCCCGACCCGGGCACAAGCTTCTGCCTGCTTGCTGTGCTCAATCTTCACGTTCTTTTCTTCTCCTTCCTTGTTCTCTTCCCCCTGCTACATGCTAACACATTGTGATTGTTTTCCAACAGTGATCATACCCGATGTTTAGGAAAAGTTAAATCTTATGAAATTTTAATCAATATTAGTCATTCTTATTTTCGGGTCTAATCAGTTTTTGTTTCAAGTGAACTGAATTCCAGTACAGTTCAGTTCATTTAGGAAGATTGCTAGTTCTTTTATTCTAGCTTACACTTGCATGATATTGCATAGCATGTATGTGATTGAAGAAATATCATTATACTGATGAGCTGTCATTATTAAATTGAAGATAGTTTGTAGGAGCATATTTAGGTCTACATTAAGCTAAAAGGGTATTTAGAGACTGAAAAACGTGACTTGTCAAGCTTTTGTTATACAGTGAATGAATATATGGTGTTCCTTCTTCATTGTGGTTGTATTCTTCAATTCTGAATTATAAGATCTTCTGTTTTATGTTCGAAAGCTTTGGATCCTATTGCAGTACTTGGCTGCTATGGTAGGGGAAAGGGTGGTGAGGCTAGGAGGGTTCTATCAATGGCTGTTGCTTGAATAGGTTCGGAGGTAATGGTGTTACTTAAGCATAAGAGCAGCTGACATTTTGGCCATCATCTTTTGTGCTGCAGCACATGGATGGTGAAAGTACCATTTCCTAGATCAAAGATAATAAGAATGGTGGAGGTGTTTTTATTCATCTAACCTGTCTATAATATTAAAACTTGTAAGTTTTACCCACACTTCCCTTTTTTCCACGGGGGTGGAGGGGAGATAAGGAGATATGCTATGGAGAAGGGGGTGGGAGTGGGGGTGGAGGCCTGGAGGGGAGATCAGGAGATTTGCCATGGAGAAAAAGGTCGGACAACCAAATTACACATCAAAATATGTGTTTTCTGGCAAACTACATGCCTCGGGTTGATTAAACAGGCTCCGATCTAGGTCCTTCTTTTTCTAACCCTGACCAATATCAACATCATAATGATCATGGGCTTATTTTTATGATCATCCTTTTGATATGGAGAGCAAGACTTTCCCTTCCTCTCATTAGTACCCCTTTAGGATTTATCGTTTATTGTAGAGGAGATTCTAGTGGCTGGGAAAACTACTACCACTACCATCATTTGTCTATCTCCTTTATTTCTTAGGTCTCTCCATTAGACTCTGTTTGCTTAAGGGTAAGACTTCATACATGTAACTGTTAGGGTTTTATTTTAATACCGCAAGTGTACGGTGTTGTAGCACATACGGGTCGAACTCTGGGAGGTGCAAGATTAAACACTACTTGATTTTAGATTACGAAATAGTTACACAATCCAAATATATGAAGAATAGTCTATAAACTAAAGGCTAAACTAATGACGATTTATGGCAAACTATATGAATATGATGATTAGAACACTAGAATTAAGTATCACCACTAATATGAATTGATCAAAACACGACTCACATCCCGCATTATTCAATTATAGCTTAGGCGAGATTGACATTTCCTTATGACTCAAGAATAAAGCACAAACCGCAAACCGAAACTAAATACTCGGTCACTCCTCAATACCTAGAGCTCACTTTCGTGATAGCAAAAGGCCTAACTAACATGCATGTCTCCTATTTTCATGGCTTACACACATAATTAGAAGCATTAAGAACCAATGTCAAATAATTCCCAATTCTAGTTCTCACCTATCATGGGAGAATTCAAATCAATAACAAGATTATTTAAATTAAGACCCAACTTTCGTTGATGAACTCAATTAATAAAATAACAATTTAACATCAAATAAATATTCCTAATCTCAACTTCAACTTTCGTTGATAATATAAAACTAGGGCTAAATCAAGATGCACAATTGACAATAACAACAATCTTATCAAACCCTAAACATATAACTCAATAACATGGGAATTGGAGAATAATTTACATGATCAATCCATACTAGGGCTCAACTTAATCCTAGATAAAAAGACTACTCACTAATCATGGCAATAAAAGCAATAAACATAATGGAAAACATAATTAAAATAATAATAAAGAGAAGAGGAGAGAATAAAACTTGATTGAATTGAAGATGAATATGAAAGCTTGAATCTTGAATCTCCAAAGTAGCAATAGAAACAAACTAGAGCATAAACTAGAGAGAAAACTAGAAGAAGAATAACGTGATATTGAAAAGTGAGTAATAGATGTCCTCCTCTAATTAGAAAACCTCTAATATATAGTTATAACTCCTAATAATAGTAGGAAACCAAATTACAAGATAAGGAAGCCAAACAAATCATTAAATGGCCGAAATTATCAAAACCGCGTGCGCGTAAGAAGTTCCTGGCAGACTGGGCCAACTTGCGAAACCCATATCTCTCAGAATACAACTCGCCTTGGGCCGTGCAACCTATCGTTGGAAAGCTCTTCAAGCCTACTTTCCAATGCCTCTGGAATCAACCCAATATTAGCATCGAGTCAAAAGTTATGGATAAAATAGTGAACATTACTCGATTTCCACAATTCTTTCAATGAATTCCAACTCCAATTTAGCTCCAATTTGCACTCAAATACATCCAAAATGATCCTTATCAATGTAGCTTGCTCCCAATTGCTCCTAAGTACTCAAACTTGTCCAATAATACTCCAATTATGTTCTCGATACCTGAAATTCATCAAATAATACCAAAAACGCACAAGAGGAGTAATATTTCGCAGATTAAGTAATAATATGCAATGATGAACTACAATGCATCTAAATGCCCCTAGAATGTAACCTAAATGCAACTAAAACCTATATAAAAATACGACTCATCAAACTCCCCCAAGCTAAACCATTGCTTATCATTTCCATGTTGCTTCATTGCTTATCATTTCCATGTTGCTTGGTTTTTGACTTGCTCTGTATGTGTCTAGCTTTGACTACTTTTTTGTATATGTTTAAGGTTCATACTGACTATGATTATTCTAGTGAAATTGTACAGGTACAATTGCGGAATATATTTTTTGCTGATATTATGATAGTGTACAACTCTTGAAGAATTGAAGACTGATTGGCATATTTAAGCATATTTATCTATGTAAAGTAGTCTATTTTAAAGCATTTGTACTTGTTGACTTTGATTAATTTTGCTTTTGCTTCTTAGTCACCTATTGTTTTTATCATCTATTATGCTCTTTTGGGTTTATGTTGATAATTGAGTTGACTCTGATCATGCAGCTTCTCTGGGATAATTTGACTTTGTGGACTTCCGACATGCAGCTTCTCCGGGATAATCTGACTTTGTGGACTTCCGACATGCAGGTAAATGATGATTAGATCTTTCCCCGTATCTGTAATACTAGGTCACCATTTTGTTTCTTGATGGGTCTATTTTTCCAATACAGGAGGATGGAGCTGATGAGATCAAAGAATCATCTAACAACAAGGATGAAGAAAAGTGATCCTTGTTCTTTAGAATTAGGATTTCCTTCCCTTCAAAAAAAAAAATAGAATTAGGATATATATCCTTTTTTGACTTGCAATGGTTTATTTTTGAATTGAGGGTGCTGCTGAATATTTGACAGTTTCTAGCCGTTGTCTTGATTTTAAGTTATATCGAACAATATCTTTTTCTTAATTTTAAGTTCAATTGAAAATGGTTGGCTGTCTATCTCCATTTATATTAACTATTACATTCTTGCCCTTCTCATTATTCTATCTCACTATGCTCACAGGAGGATATAACAGCAATAAGAATTAAGAAAAGATAAAAATTAAGAAAATTTTAAACAAAGTGAACTAATCTTGAATAACGACCTTGAATTGTATTGATAAAACATAAAACTTACAAAGTTTATAGATATCTTGAGAGAACTTCAGAAAATTTATACTAAAGGAGATTTTAGTGAGGGAGAGTACTTTGTGATTATAGAAGTAGTCGCTAATTTTCGCTCTGCCTTGAACAATGGCAGAATGAACCTATTTATAGAAATGAAAAAGTAAAAACTACAATTATGAATATAATTCATGAAGCCAGGTGTTAAAGTCTTTAAATTAAGACCGTTGCTTTATGAGATGCCAACTTTTTACTGGAGAAATATGAACCATTGCTTTATGAAAAGTTGCTTTTTCCTTTTGAAAATTTTGAACCCGTGCTTCTACTTTTGCACCGAAAGTAAAATGTCGGTAGTGGAGACAGAAGGCTTTGATGAGTCATCATCTGAGCTTAGGAACTATCTTGAAATCTTGGACTTAATAGTGAATTTTTGGACAGGCTCTGGACTTGACCTGAATTTGAAAACCTGCATAAAATATTAATTAGAATAGAAAAAAGGTGTCCCTAATTCTTGCCTAAGAAAATATCTTAGCGGGACTTCTTTTTTTTTTTTTTTACATTCATTCAAAGGGATCTTGAGAAAACGGATCCCCATGTGGATCTCAATAATCAGACCCGGATTTTGAATCATCAATTGAGTCATCTGAATCTTCAGATTTGAAAAGCTTGATTAATCTGCGTGCTTGAGAAAGATCTGCAATGAGCATTTGAAGAGCTTGATGCTCAGTTGGATCAAGTGGCTTTTCTTTAGAAGAAGAAGCCATAGAATTCTTTGGAGGGGAAGAATTCTTAAGCAACCATTCGACCTTTTTTCCATACTGAATAAAATTACGAACATTATCTGCAGAATAAATTTCTGTAGCAAATCTATCCCACCATTTAATCTTGAATTCCCGGACTAAAGAGAGCGGGTAAGGAGTAGGAAGAACTTATTTGAGTGTGTAACACCAGCATAAGATCCATGGGATCTTGAATTCAGCATGAAAGTGAACTTGTTTTGTATAGAGTTCATTCTTTGTATTAGTAACAAAGGCTTTGAATCCTTCAAAACAAGTTGGAGGGTAAATTTCTGAGGTTGGACCAAACAGGTACCACCAATGGTAGAACTAGATTGGAAATTCTGTAGGGCAGTATTTATTGAATGTGAAAAACCATGAATGCTCGAAGGCTTTGAGTAAAAAGGCCCTATACCAAGCCATCTTATAGTCAAAATATGAATAGGTCTGGGGAATGAATCTCTTAGTGAATGTTTTTTCGGCGTAAGGTGACGTCCATTCTTTAGAGGTTACCACCTTTTTGATAATGCATACATTTTTGAGTAAACAATCTTTCCAGATTGGTCCTTTTCATGTTTGATCTCAGCTGAATTTGAATCTACAAGGATGAATTCATAAAACCGTTGATTCTTAGTAGGAGTGTCAGGGAACCATTCGCAACCTTCTGGAAAAGTATTGCGATTCAGTTTTTGAATAGTATGAAGTGGCTGGGTTTCCTTATATGCGGTTAGGAAAAAGGTTTCGAAGGAGTTTTCGTGAAATAGGCCGATCTTGCCTCTGTTTTTGGAGCATTTGAAGAGGAAGGTGGTTTTTGTGAATTTGAAGGAATGGCTTCTTATTGAATGGTATGTGCATAGGATATTTGTGGAAATTCGAATCTATTTTAGAGAGGTAAAATTGTATTTGAATGAGTTCTAGAGGTTTGAATCTTCATCTCATAGTCATCAGCTGACTGATAACCTTTTGAATTCTTTTGTGTTTTCTGAGACCTCTTGGAGGTCATGTTTTCCCTGCAAAAATTCTCTCGTAAGGAAATCGGGAAGTGGATTTTTTTCTCCATTAATAAATTGAATTTCAAAATCAAAAGCTGCAAAGATAGCCTCCCATCTAGCAAACCGTTGTTTTGAAACTAAATTTTGAACATCTTTTTCTAAAACTTCTTTTGCGGATTTACAATCAACATGTAAAAGAGATTTTTTATTATAAAGATCATCTTGAAATTTTGAAATACACAAAACTATTGAAAGAATTTCTTTTCTAACTGTGGAATAAATTTTTTGTGGTCCGAGCCAGACACCAGAATGAAATCTAATTAATTGTTCCTTCTTTTCTATCTTTTGTTTGAGGATACTTCCGTAACCTATATTAGAGGCATATGTTTCAACTATCATGAATGCATCAGGATTTGGAATACCAAGACAAGGAAGAGACTTGACCTTTTCTTTTAGTAATCGAACAATATGAGTATGCTTATCAGACCATGCAGGGGGATTCTTTTGTAAACGTTGAAATAAAGGCATGCAAGTTTGTCTTAATTTAGGGAAAAATACAAAACATAATTAAGACAACCAAGAAACCTTTGTAATTGAGTCTTGTCTTTGATTTCATCAGGGAACTTATCTGCAAATTCAATAGCCCTATCAATAGGCTTAATTGTTCCATGATGAATATCATGTCCAAGAAATCTTATTTTTGTTTGGAAAAATTTCATTTTTGACGCAGAGACAACAAATCCATTTTTCTCAGTGACATGAAGAAATGTATGGAGATGTTTGAAATGCTGATCTAAACTTTTAGAAAATATGAGAACATCGTCAATATATACAATTGAAAAAGATGAATACGGATTCAAAATATCATTCATAACATTTTGAAATTCCGAGGGAGCATTCTTGAGACCAAATGGCATTACATTCCATTCATAATGTCCAAATGGAACTGTGAATGTTGTCTTAAATCTGTCTTCTTTAGCAATTTGTATTTGCCAGAATCCAGATTTCATATCAAACTTTGAAAATATTTTTGAATCATAAAGTCTTTTTAGAAGATCTCGTTTGTTTAGAATGGGATATCTAATCCATTGAAGAACCTTGTTAAGAGGTTTATAATTGATAACTAGGCGAGGAACCCCTCGTTCCTTCTCAGCTTGGTTCATGACATAAAAAGCTGCACAACTCCAAGGAGATTTGGAGGATCTTATTAGCTTTTTATCGAGGAGAGATTGGATTTCTTTTTTACAGAATTCTAAAAGCTCAGAATCCATTTGAATTGGTCTTGCTTTGGTAGGAATATTTTTCTCCGAGAAGCCTGGTTCATAAGGAAGTGTCACCATATGCTTTTTCCTATCCCAAAAAGCATTTGGTAAATCGAAACATACTTTATTTTTGAAAATATTTTCCAAATCAACAATTTTCTTTTGAATAGAAGGATATTGTAATTGTTCTTCAATTTTATGAAAAGAAATATCATTTTTTAAAATAGAAATATGATGTTTCTTGTATTGAATTAAGTTTATTTGTTGATAAACTGATGAAGACTATAGTAAGGAAATGTCCTTTTGTAAGATAGGACAAATAAATTTAAATGAAATTGTTTTTCCGAAAATTTATGTATGAACTCCTTCATTATTAACAAAAAACGGATAAATTTGAGTTAAAAAGAGCGTTCCAATGATAACTTCTTCTTTGATATCCTTTAATTTACTACTGTAAAAGTATTTTTGAAAGAGTATTTATCATTTAAAATATAGGCTTTAGAAATCATATGTTTTATTTGAAGCGGAGACCCATTTGCCCCGTATAATTGGGTCTTAGTACGTTCTTAAAATTTTGAAGGAACTAGTCCTTCTTTGATACAATTTTGATCTGCACCACTATCTACCAAGGCAAGATAATTTGCACAGAAGTCCTTTATTTTTAAGTTAACTAACACGTACTATTTTTGAAAATTGATTTTGTTTACTCCGCCGAACAAAATCAATTGAGGTAGAAGGAGAATCTTTTTTAGGTAAATTCTTCTGAGGATTTTCTATGAGTGAAAGCCTCGTTTCAATTTCTAAATCTTTCAGCTGTAGAGACTGGAGATTCTTTTGAATCTCTGAGACTTGTGCCTTAAGAGAATTTATCTCTTGTTGCACTAGATTGGTTGAAAGGGATTTAGATTCCATAGGAAATTTTGATTTTCCTGGAATCGTTGAAGGATACTTTTCTAATCTTTCAGGACCAGAGATTTAAGACGTAATAAGGCATCTTTTTTAATCTCAGGATCTTGAACCTTATCAATTTGGTCGAATAGGAATTGCTTGTCATCTTCCTAATTATTTTCAGAGATGACATTCAAGGATTGAATAAAAGGAGTAGAGGATTCTGAATTTTCAGAATCATAGTCTTGATGATCTATTTGATGAAGGAAAACATCATCATCATCTTTTTCAGATGAAGAAGGTGATGAATTGAGAAGTATTCTAGAAAGTTTCTTACAAAGATCAGAATTATCTTGAAATAATTCATTGATCTTCTTCTTGGTAGTACACTTATCTGCTTTGTGACCTGGTTTGCCACAGGAATAACAAACAATATTCTTTTGAGAAAACTTCTTTTTAGGATTCCTTCTCCGTTTGTAACAAGGAGGAGGATTTTGAAAATTCTTTTCTTTTCTTGAATAATACCTTTTTGATTTTTTAAACTCTTTTTTCTTTTTGGAAGAGGGAGCTTGAATTTTTCCAATACCAAAAGCTTCGCAAAAACAGCCGAGTTCTTTCCTAGATTGTTTTTTCTCAGAAGTATATTTAGCTTGTAATTTGAGTTCTTCACATAATGAAAGTCCTTCATTTTTTATAAAGGCAAAAAGTTGACTATAAGTAATAGTTTTGAATGGGATCTCTTCTGATCCTATTAATTCTCTAAGTTTTCAAAATATTCTTTGAGCAAATAGGCTTGGAAGACCAGAAACAAATTTTTCCTTCCAAAATGATTCATTACAGTCACTTCTTCTTAAAACATATGTTAAAAACATATCTTTGTACCAACGATAATCACTTAACGTTGGACATCGAAGATTTGTTAAAATAATTTTTTGAGCAGATAATTCTTCACGTGGATTTCCCACGAAGTACATACCAATAGTAAGGATTAGGAAGTCACAACAATCAGGAACTGTAAAAGAAACTCCCATGTCATCTTCCATGGTGAGAGTATGATTTAGAATGTCTAACTGATCTTGGAGGGTTAAAGAATTATCCCACCAATTCTTCAGTTGACCAGTAAATCCTGCAATAAGCATTTCGAAGATGACTTGCTCATTGCTCTCTCTTCTTTTATAGGCGGCTTTTGCCATTCCCATCTCTTGAAGAGTGTTGAGTATTTCATACTCAGATTTACCATCTATATTCCATTCATGAATAGTATCAGCTTGATACTGATTGGAATGGAACTTAGATCGTTCCTCATATTGAATATCAGGAGGTGTAGGCCTTGGATAATAATTCCTAGTGGAAGTATTTTTCCAAGAACTTCTAATCTTATTAAGCTGTTCTGGATTTTCGTCAAATTGACATTCCAGATTGGCGATAAAATCTCCTTCAGAATCTCCTGAATCAGATTCGGAATCTTGAGAATTCCTATGGATGGTGGAAATCTGCTTCGAGGAGGAAGAAGTTAATTGAGAAAGGCTATGTGATATCTTAGCAAGAATTTCATCTTGCGTAGATGAACTTGCCATTTTAGTAGTAACAGAATAAGGAAAATTCTGAGGCTTAAAATGAGGTTGAGAAATATCATTAGCAAACTTTGAAGAGCTCGTCTGAGAATATAAAGTATTCCCAGTGGATGGATTTTTGAAAGAATCTATTTTTGTAGACAAATGGTCTACCTGATTCGCAATTGTATGAAGAGTTTGATTGGTATAATTATTCTGCTGATAAACCTTCAAAACATCTTCAACAATTACTGGATCTTTTCCATGATCTTGTCTCCCTATTTTAAAAGGAGACGCAATCATTTCTTTTTCTCCTTCCTTTAATTTCAAAGGAGCTAAAGGAGGATGAATCGAATTTACAACTCGTCCATCAGATAAATTCCAATTTTGACGAAGTTGTGTTTGACTTAACTTAACTTAACTTAACTTCAGTCTTAAATGGGAACAGTGGGACGACCTACCGGGAACACCTAACAAACGACATACTAACGGACTTAACAGGCTGACCAGCACCTTACCAACACTTAATACATAAATCTGGAAAATCCGTCCAAATTGAATAGCAAACTCACGTTTAACTTTAAGCAAAAACAACAACTTTATTATTATTATGGCCGAAATCAGTTATAAGTATTACAAGACTCCTAAACCAAACTGAACTAGGAAAACACAAAAGATAAACAAAACAAAACTAGCAAATCTTATCCCTAATCACACGGCTATAAGTAATAAAACTCCTAATGCAAACGAACTCTAAACAACCAGCAAGACTCTATGATTAAGGGAATTAGACTCCTAATCATAATAGGATCCCTTACTCATTCACACACCTAAATAAAGAGTTATAAAGCAATGAAAATACATATTTTCCTAACAGAACAAGGGAACTACATAGTGAGTCTTAACAGAACTAGGACTTCTTGACAACCTTCTTTCCTAAGGGAGACTAAGCACTTCCAATCCACATCTTGATATGATTCCGGGAACGAAATCTGCTTAGCTTCGAATAACCTTCACTCGCTAATATCCACTAAGGGTTCTAATTCATTGTTAGGGCTTCACTCACCTTAACCTCGGAATGTCAATCTGGATTGTCAATTTGACGAAAAACCGTAACAACCTTAATAAGATTAGAAGTTCTTGGAAAAATACTTCCACTAGGAATTATTATCCAAGGCCTACACCTCCTGATATTCAATATGAGGAACGATCTAAGTTTCATTCCAATCAGTATCAAGCTGATACTATTCATGAATGGAATATAGATGGTAAATCTGAGTATGAAATACTCAACACTCTTCAAGAGATGGGAATGGCAAAAGCCGCCTATAAAAGAAGCGAGAGCAATAAGCAAGTCATCTTCGGAATGCTTATTAAAGGATTTACCGGTCAACTGAAGAATTGGTGGGATAATTCTTTAACCCTCCAAGATCAGTTAGACATTCTAAATCATACTATCACCATGAAAGATGACATGGGAGTTTCTTTTACAGTTCCTGATTGTTGTGACTTCCTAATCCTTACTATTGGTATGTACTTCGTGGGAAACCCACGTGAAGAATTATCTGCTCAAAAAATTGTTTTAACAAATCTTCGATGTCCAACGTTAAGTGATTATCGTTGGTACAAAGATATGTTTTTAACATATGTTTTAAGAAGAAGTGAATGTAATGAATCATTTTGGAAGGAAAAATTTATTTCTGGTCTTCCAAGCCTATTTGCTCAAAGAATATTTCGAAAACTTAGAGAATTAATAGGATCAGAAGATATCCCATTCAAAATTATTACTTATGATCAAAAGATGATGATGATGTTTTCCTTCATCAAATAGATCATCAAGACTCTGAATTCTGAAAATTCAGAATCCTCTACTCCTTTTAGGGGTGTGCACCGGTCCAGGTTTGGACTGGACCGGACCGGTGGACCGGAATCCGGGGTTTTCTTTTTTTCCGGTCCGATCCTAAAGGAATCTTTTTTATTTTATTTAAATATATTTATAAATTATATACATTAAAAATTAATACTTTTAATGTCAATAATCCTAAAGGAATAAATAGTAGGTTTTTAAGTTTCTAACTTTCTACCTTTTAATTTTATTTTAACATATAAAATTTTTTTTTACTAAAATAATATAAATTCCGGTCCAACCTGTCCGCACCGGAATCCTGATTTTCGGCGGACCGGGGACCGGACCGGAATCTCCGGTCCGGTCCAAATTTCGGTCCGGTCCGGTCCAAATGCCGGTCCGGACCGGTTTGTGCACACCCCTAACTCCTTTTATTCAATCCTTGAATGTCATCTCTGAAAATAATAAGGAAGATGACAAGCAATTCCTATTCGACCTAATTGATAAGGTTCAAGATCCTGAGATTAAAAAAGATGCCTTATTACGTCTTAAATCTCAGGTCCTGAAAGATAGTCCTAGATCAAGCTCTCAAATTCCAGTTACTGAGCCTTTTAGTATTTCAAAACTCTTTGAAAAGTATCCTTCAACGATTCCAGGAAAATCAAACTTTCCTATGGAATCTAAATCCCTTTCAACCAATCTAGTGCAACAAGAGATAAATTCTCTTAAGGCACAAGTCTCAGAGATTCAAAAGAATCTTCAGTCTCTACAGCTGAAAGATTTAGAAATTGAAACGAGGCTTTCACTCATAGAAAATCCTCAGAAGGATTTACCTAAAAAAAGATTATCCTTCTACCTCAATTGATTTTGTTTAGCGGGTAAACAAAATCAATTTTCAAAAATGGTACGTGTTAGTTAACTTAAAAATAAAGGAATTCTCTGCAAATTATCTTGCCTTAGTAGATAGTGGTGCAGATCAAAATTGTATCAAAGAAGGACTAGTTCCTTCAAAATTTTACGAACGTACTAAGACCCAATTATACGGGGCAAATGGGTCTCCGCTTCAAATCAAACATAAGATTTCTAAAGCCTATATTTTAAATGATAAATACTCTTTCAAAAATACTTTTACAGTAGTAAAGGATATCAAAGAAGAAGTTAGCCTTGGAACGCCCTTTTTAACTCAAATTTATCCGTTTTTTTGTTAATAATGAAGGAGTTCATACATAAATTTTCGGAAAAACAATTTCATTTAAATTTCTTTGTCCTATCTTACAAAAGGACATTTCCTTACTACAGTCTTCATCAGTTTATCAACAAATAAACTTAATTCAATACAAGAAACATCATATTTCTATTTTAAAAAATGATATTTCTTTTCATAAAATTGAAGAACAATTACAATATCCTTCTATTCAAAAGAAAATTATTGATTTGGAAAATATTTTCAAAAATAAAGTATGTTCCGATTTACCAAATGCTTTTTGGGATAGGAAAAAGCATATGGTGACACTTCCTTATAAACCAGGCTTCTCGGAGAAAAATATTCCTACCAAAGCAAGACCAATTCAAATGAATTTTGAGCTTTTAGAATTCTGTAAAAAAGAAATCCAATCTCTCCTCGATAAAAAGCTAATAAGATCCTCCAAATCTCCTTAGAGTTGTGCAGCTTTTTATGTCATGAACCAAGCTGAGAAGGAACGAGGGGTTCCTCGCCTAGTTATCAATTATAAACCTCTTAACAAGGTTCTTCAATGGATTAGATATCCCATTCCAAACAAACGAGATCTTTTAAAAAGACTTTATGATTCAAAAATATTTTCAAAGTTTGATATGAAATCTGGATTCTGGCAAATACAAATTGCTAAAGAAGACAGATATAAGATAGCATTCACAGTTCCATTTGGACATTATGAATGGAATGTAATGCCATTTGGTCTCAAGAATGCTCCCTCGGAATTTCAAAATGTTATGAATGATATTTTGAATCCGTATTCATTTTTTTCAGTTGTATATATTGACGATGTTCTCATATTTTCTAAAAGTTTAGATCAACATTTCAAACATCTCCATAGATTTCTTCATGTCACTGAGAAAAATGGATTAGTTGTCTCTGCGTCAAAAATGAAACTTTTCCAAATAAAAATAAGATTTCTTGGAAATGATATTCATCATGGAACAATTAAGCCTATTGATAGGGCTATTGAATTTACAGATAAGTTCCCTGATGAAATCAAAGACAAGACTCAATTACAAAGGTTTCTTGGTTGTCTTAATTATGTTTCAGATTTTTTTTCCCTAAATTACAGTTAGAAAAGAAATTCATTCAATAGTTTTGTGTATTTCAAAATTTCAAGATGATCTTTATAATAAAAAATTTCTTTTACGTGTTGATTGTAAATTCGCAAAAGAAGTTTTAGAAAAAGATGTTCAAATTTAATTTCAAAACAACAGTTTGCTAGATGGCAGGCTATCTTAGCAGCTTTTGATTTTGATATTCAATTTATTAATGGAGAAAAAATTCACTTCCTGATTTCCTTACGAGAGAATTTTTGCAGGGAAAACATGACCTCCAAGAGGTCTCAGAAAACACAAAAGAATTCAAAAGGTTATCAGTCAGCTGATGACTATGAGATGAAGATTTGAACCTCTGGAACTCATTCAAATACAATTTTACCTCTCTTAAATAGATTCGAATTTCCTCAAATATCCTATGCACAAACCATTCAAAAAGAAGCCATTCCTTCAAATTCACAAAAACCACCTTCCACTTCAAATGCTCCAAAAACAGAGGCAAGATCAACCTATTTCACGAAAACTCCTTCTGAAACCTTATTCCTAACCGCATATAAGGAAACCCACCACTTCATACTATTCAAAAAACTGAATCGCAATACTTTTCCAGAAGGTTGCGAATGGTTCCTTGACACTCCTACTAAGAATCAACGATTTTATGAATTCATCCTTGTAGATTCAAATTCAGCTGAGATCAAACATGAAAAGGACCAATCTGGAAAGATTGTTTACTCAAAGTGCATTATCAAAAAGGTGGTAACCTCTAAAGAATGGACGTCACCTTATGCCGAAAAAACATTCACTAAAAGATTCATTCCCCAGACCTATTCATATTTTGACTATAAGATGGCTTGGTATAGGGCCTTTTTACTCAAAGCCTTCGAGCATTCATGGTTGTTCACATTCAATAAATACTGCCCTAAAGAATTTCTAATCTGGTTCTACCATTGGTGGTACCTGCTTGGTCCAACCTCAGAAATTTACCCTCAGACTTGTTTTGAAGGATTCAAAGCCTTTGTTACTAATACAAAGAATGAACTCTATACAAAACAAGTTCACTTCCATGCTGAATTCAAGATCCTATGGATCTTATGTTGGTGTTACACACTCAAACAAGTTATTCCTACTCCTTACCCGCTCTCTTTAGTCCGAGAATTCAAGATTAAAGGTCGAATGGTCGCTCAAGAATTCTTCCCCTCCAAAGAATTCTATGGCTTCTTCTTCTAAAGAAAAGCCACTTGATCCAACTGAGCATCAAGCTCTTCAAATGCTCATTGCAGATCCTTCTCAAGCACGCAGATTAATCAAGCTTTTCAAATCTGAAGATTCAGGTGACTCAATTGATGATTCAAATCCGGGTCTGATTATTTAGATCCACATGGGGGTCCGTTTTCTCAAGATCCCTTTGAATGAATGTTAAAAAAAAAAGTCCCGCTAAGATATTTTCTTAGGCAAAAATTAGGGACACCTTTTTTCTATTCTAATTAATATTTTATGCAGGTTTTTAAATTCGGGTCAAGTCCAGAGCCCGTCCAAAAATTCACTATTTAGTCCAAGATTTCAAGATAGTTCCTAAGCTTAGATGATGACTCATCAAAGCCTTCTGTCTCCACTACCGACATTTTACTTTCGGTGCAAAAGTAGAAGCACAGGTTCAAAATTTTCAAAAGGAAAAAGCAACTTTTCATAAAGCAATGACTCATATTTCTCCAGCAAAAAGTTGGCATCTCATAAAGCAACGGTCTTAATTTAAAGATATTAACACCTGGCTTCATGAATTATATTCATAACTGTAGTTTTTAATTTTTCATTTCTATAAATAGGTTCATTCTGCCATTGTTTAAGGCAGAGCGAAAATTAGCAACTACTTCTGTAATCACAAAGTACTCTCCCTCACTTAAATCTCCTTTAGTTTAAATTTTCTAAAGTTCTCTCAAGATATCTATAAACTTTGTATGTTTTAAGTTTTATTAATACAATTCAAGGTCGGTATTCAAGATTAGTTCACTTTGTTTAAAATTTTCTTAATTTTTGTCTTTTCTTAATTCTGATTGCTGTTATATGCTCCTGAGTTGCTATTATCCTCCTGGGTTGCTATTTGGTATCAGAGCCAAGTTTCTAAGTGTCCATAATAGTTGCATTACTTTCTGTATTAAGTGTTGGTAAGGTGCTGGTCAGCCTGTTAAGTCCGTTGGTAAGCCGTTTGTTAGGTGCTGCTGAATAATTGACAGTTCCTAGTTGTTGTCTTGATTTTAAGTTATATCGAACAATATCTTTTTCTTAATTTTAAGTTCAATTGAAAATGGTTGGCTGTCTATCTCCATTTATATTAACTATTACATTCTTGCCCTTCTCATTATTCTATCTCACTATGCTTTCGAGCTCCGTAACTAGCAAACAAAAAGAGACCCAATGGGTAGCGAAACAGCCATCGCAACAACATCCTAATAACAGGTTGAGCTTCCTTAACGACACCCTTGATTAGGATGCTTGAACCCCAGACTCTGTCACGGTATACTACCTCTATTTTATTAAGATGCAATATTTGCCTTTTTGTGAGTAGATTAAAATAAGGAAAATTTATCGAAACCACCTTTTATAATCACTTTTTTTGTGAGAAACCACCTTTTAAAAAAATTGGTTAATTAGCCACCTTTTTAGTTCTTTTTTTGTTGGAAGCCACCACTTGCCGAATCCGGCGTTGACCTCGATTTTCGGCGTTGACCATCGATTTTCGCCAATTTTTTTTTCCGTATTTTCGCTATTTCTTCCACCGGGATGCCTGGGGATGCGAGGGGGAGAGGGGCTTAGGGGCGGGAGGGTGGGGATGGTCGTGGGGGGGTGTTTGCCGGCGGGTTGCGAGGGAGGAGGGGGTCACGGGGATGCGAGGGGGAGGGGTGTTGTCGGGGGGATGCGAGGAGGGAGGGTGGGTTGCACGGGGATGCAAGGGGGAGGGGGGAGAAGGATAAAGGGGGAAGAATGGCGAAAATCCGATGGTCAACGCCGGAAAATCGAGGTCAACGTCGGATTCCGTAAGTGGTGGCTTCCAACAAAAAAAAGAACCAAAAGGTGGCTAATTAACCAATTTTTTTTAAAAGGTGGTTTCTCACAAAAAAATGATTATAAAAGGTGGTTTCTGACAAATTTTCCTTAAAATAATCTAATGTTGCATTTAATGAAAAATTGAGGCAGTATATATCTAACACCTTCTGCAATTGTGTTGTCGACTTTATATGATGCCAGTTTGTTGTATAATTCATATAAAAGAAATATGTTCTTATAGTGGATGGAGAGAACACATATCTTCTATTAGAGCTTGGAATCCTAATATTAAATATTGAAGACATGTTTATAGAAATATCAATTTATGCATATCACCCCAAATAAAGTTCTTTTGACGAGCCTTGTATGCTATGTGTATTATATATTTTACCCTCCCTCAACAAAAGCTAATTTCACATAATACTACTAGGATATAGCTATAAGCCTACAACAGCAAAAGGATATGGCCATCATTGTGTTTCGGTTGTTCCAAGTACAAGAAAACATAGTTTAAAAGTATCCCTTTGGTCATTTGGTAAATTTTTTTTTATAAAGGTAAGAAGAAAAGAAGGTTAGGAGACCCTCCGCACGAGGGGATCTCCAACCTTATCGTTTACAAGAATAAAGTGAAGAACAGAGTGAGTACAAATATCTATATTAAACTGAGAATCAATTAAATGTTCAACATTGGCGATCCAATCTGCTGCTTTGTTGCTTCCCGGTAGACATGACGTATAGCCGACGAAGTGAAAGAACGAAGTAGAGCTTGGATATCCTGAATGATATAAGTAATCTGCCAAGGAGGAGACCAAGTACCTTTAACTGAGTTGATGACAATAAAATTATCGCCTTTTATTTGGAGGTGGCGAATATTGTTCAAGATAGCTAGGCGAATCCCTTGTTGAAGTGCGATAGCTTCGGCAATGAAGACAGAAGAAGAACCAAAGGTTGAAAGTTGTAGCTTTGTGAAGACGCCCATTAGAATCCCTAATGATAATATCTGCTGCTGCAGAAGTACCACGAACCGAGCCGTCAAACTTAAGTTTGAAGAATGGGGTGGGAGGTGGCTCCCAAGCAACGATGATGGAAGAAGCACTAGTGGAAAAAAGCCCATTGGATCCGGTCAAAACCGGGCTTACAGATCCGATTTTGGTCAAGATCGGATGGGCCCGCAGCAGCTTATACAAATAACGGATCAGTTAGGAATTAACTGATCCAGTTCTGTGCCATGACCGAACCAGTTAAGTAAGTTGTGGTTTTAAAAAAAAAAGGCACTCCGTACAAAGCACAACACTCTGCTTTGTACTCTTAGCTTTCCACTTTTCGTAGCATTTAATATTTTTCGATTTGTTGGTCTAAACTTCCATCAAAATCAACCAGCATATTTCTAGATTATTATACAAACAAACCTGTTTTAGGGGATTATACAAACAGACTAAGAATCAAAATTAAATATATTAAAGATAAGAAAAACAATAGAGATAGATTAAAAATAAAATTTCCAATGTCACTAAAACATAAAAAAAGAAGAAAAAAATACAGAATCAGAGATTACGGGAAATAGGAAAAATTGACGAAAATAAAAAAAAACACAAACTGACGAATATAAAAACATGATTCAACAAAAGAAAGAAATTACAGGAAGTTATAGAAAGAAATTACAATATAACAAAAACTTAATTGAAAATAAATTACAAACTACTCTAATAACACAAGAAATGAAAATCAACCAATAAATGAATTAAACGAAATTACAAAAAGAAACTAAAAAAGACGAAAATCAAAAAGAAATTACAAGAAATTACGAAAGAAATAAAAGACGAAAAAATCGACAAAAAATCAAAATAATTATAAAAAACTAAATTTACGAACCCAAAATTACAGATTTGTCTTTTCGTTCTTCGTCTTCGTCCTTTTTCTTCGTCTCTTCGATTTTTTCGTCTTCTTCCTCATCGTCTTCCTTCTTCGGCTTCGCCTCGCGTTTCTTTTCGCAATCTCTTTAGGTTTTATTCTTCGATTCGTCTTTGATGGTGGCTGAAGGATGAAGGATGAAGTTTTGAGGACCGATGAAGGATACACGCTAACATCGAAGAGATAAGACGAGAGAGATGGATGAAGGATGAAGTTTTTGAGGACTCGATGAAGGAGGAAGAAAAGGGAGAGAAACGACGTGCGAGAGGGATTAGGGTTAGAGAGGAGGATTGAGGTGGGTTAGAGAGGAGAGAAAACCGCGTGAGAGATAGAATGGGATTAGGGTTATGAGGGATGAGAGGAAAACCTGCGTGTGAGAGATTAGAGGTGGGGAGTCACCGGGCCGCGCGAGAGAAAAAGGGGTGGAGTCACCCGGGCCTCGCATTTTGTAATGAAATTGGGCCAAGCCGATGCGCGTTTTGTAAATGGGGTGGAGTTCACCGGGCCGCGCGAGAAAAGGGGAGTGAGTCAGGCCGCGTGATTTATAAAGCCCAAATTATTCGATGCGGATTAACCGATCCGGCCATGTGAACCGAATCGCTAAACTAAAACCGGATCGGTTTTCTGTTAACTGATCCGGTTCACTAAAGGAACGGATTAGTTAATCAGCCCAGTTTTCCCTCCCAAAAAATCGCGGATTTACGGATCCGGTTTTGTAAAAACCAAATATGTTACTAAGCGACATATAGCGTTTTTTCCACTAGTGAAGGATACACCGGAGTGGAATGAGGATGAAAGGAATGAGCAAAACGGGGAGCCGGAGGAGATACAGATGTCAATTACATTCCTAAGACTCTATTCTGTAAATAATTATTTTGATTTGTGTAGAATCCTGTAAACATTATGAGAAGCATTATGAAAGATAATATAATTTCTTTCTTTCCAGATACTCCAAATAAGGAAGACAAATTTGATAGTGGATGACCTATAATGTCTGATTTTAGAAAAAGTATTTAATAGAGTAGTTCGGTGTAAGATGTGAGGTATCCAATTCTGAAGTTCTTGAAGCTGCCAAAGGGGGATGAGATGACTGCACTCCTCAAAGAGATGATCCAAAGACTCCTCGTGGGTGTTACAAATACCACAGGGATTGAATGGAAGCAAGAATATCTCTAACCCCAAGAGTGTTAGTTGTGACAAATTCGCCACATGAAAATTTTAAGTTTGGGTGGAATGTCAAGCTTCTAGATCCAACGATGGGGCCATTTTTCGAGATTTGAAGTGAGATTATGTGCTAACCAGTTAGCTGATTTGACCGTAAATAAGCCTGAAGAGCTAGGACCCCAAATAGGCTTGTTGTGTTCATTATTTTGATGGTGACAAAATATAATTTTATAGCATAGTGTTATTTAAAAATAAATAAATAAATTTTATTTTATGTGTTTTATAATCTTCTATATGTTCTAACTTGTGGAGAAATGGTTAAAGGTTTGTTTAACCTAATCAAGTTATTATGTTTGAAGTTTATATTTTGACACTCGAAATAATTACACTATTGTTCTTAACTGATCTAATAACTTAGGATCTTTGGAGAAAAAGATTCCCTTGTTATTAGATAGAAGTTGTTGCTTGTTTTGTGGAATATAGGTTGAATGTATTTTTGCCTAGAAAATAGGAAAGCGGGCTTGTGGTTAATCGACATCTCGTCTGGGTATATACACACCAACGGCTAGTGGGCAACCGTTATGTCGCTTGCAAAAATCATGGAAGACATGCAACAAGATCGTGGGATGAGGAGCCTAAAAACAAGCTCGAAAAAACGTGGAGTTACTACACTTGTTGAGCAAGAATTAGCAGCTAGTCTATATAAGAAGATATTGCTGCTCGAAGAATAATAAGACTTTCCAACATTTACAAGCGAATTATCTACTTAGAAAGTTTTTGTTCTTTTACTCCTCTTCATAGCAAATATAGTTGTATTTCTTTTGAGTGTCAGGTGAGTGAAAATCGAGAAAACTTTTGTAATCAAGAGACAAAGAGAAAAAGAGAAAGAGAAGACTTCTAGAGAAGTCAAGAGAGAAAGTCACTTATTCAGGGAGAACTGAGTGACTGGGAACTGGTTCCTAGAGGAACTAAATGAGGTCCATTAATAGGTTGTATTGAGTCGTTTGGCCTATTATTAATAAGAGAAGTCAAGAGTCAAAATCCCTAATGGTCAAGATTTTTCTTCCTATCGGGCCTAGGAAGATTTCCTTGTAGGTTAATACTTTTGTGTCTCTTCTCTTTAATTCGATATTTCTTTTTATTTGATTTAAAGTTCCACTTATTTCGCAAAATAGTTTAAAATTCCCTACAACTACAATTCACCCCTCCTCTTGTAGTTGATTACGTGTTCATACAAGACCAACAATTGGTATCATAGCCTAGTTCCTCCAGGATCAGCTAACACCGAGGAGATAATGCCTGGAAGATATGAATACCACGGGAGAAAAACTAGACGAAGGGTGCTCAACCCAACGCCCACCCATGTTCAATGGCAAACACTATCCATACTGGAAGAATCGATTAGAGATCTTCATAAAAGTTGAGAATTACCGAGTATGGAGAGTCATTGAACTAGGTGACTTTGAAGTTACGAAAAAGAATGAAAAGGGTGAACTAGTTCCTAAACCACATGAAGACTATGACTAAGATCACTTCGACAAGATGGAGATGAACAACATGGCCAAGAAACTTCTCCACTGTGTCTTGGTCCCCAAGAGCATAACAGAGTCATGGGATGAAAAATAGCCAAACAAATATGGGAACTTCTCCAAGTGACCCATGAAGGAACAAGCGAAGTTAAGAGATCTAAGATTGACATGCTAATGCATAAGTATGAGCTGTTCCAAATGAAGCCAAAATAGCATGTTCATGATATGCTTACTCGCTTCTCAAACATAATAAATGAACTTGACTCTCTAAGCAAAGCCATTTCTCCAGAAGAACAAGTACGAAAAGTACTGAGAAGTCTTCCACAAGATGAAAAATGGATGGCCAAGGTGACGGCATTGCAGGAAACTAAGGACTTCACAAAGTTCAACATTGAACAACTTGCTGGGTCCTTGATGACTCATGAGTTGCATCTAGAAACTCATGATGCTGAAACTGTTAGGCCCAAAGCTCTGGCTCTCAAATCAGAGGAATAAGAAGAATCAGAAACTTATGATGAAGAACCCGCTATGATTGTGAGAAGATTCAAGAAATTCTTCAGCAAGAATTACAAAGGGAAGAATACAAGAAAACCATCTAAACCGAGTTGTGATAAATGTGGAGGTCTTGATCATTTCATCAAAGAATGTCCCCTATGGGAGAACGACAAAGCAAAAGGCAAATTCAAGGAAAAGGGCAAGGAACAACAAAAATCTTTCTAAAAACCGATAGGAAAAGAGCCATGGTAGCAACATGGGGAGAGTCAGGCTTAGACGAGGATCAGGATCAACATGAAGAAGACATTGCTCATCTCTGTCTCATGGCAAAGCTAGATGACAAGGAGGAACTATCAAACCCTAAGGTATATTTAAGTACTATTGAAGATGTAACAACCCTGAATTTCCATTTTCTTTAGAAAACATAACATAGTACAAAACATGGACAATTCAAGAGCTGTTATGCGGCGATTATTAAACATTTAATAACCGCAAGGCGAAAGATATTAATATTAATACTAATACATAAATCCATTATTAACTATTACAACTAAAAGGAAATGTAATCAGTTAATACACTCCTATAACAAACCATAATTCTAAATTATTACAGCGGAAGTCTTAACTTTAATAAATCTACATCTAGGTGAAGTCAACGCTCTCACCCCAATATAAGCTAGTCACCATCAAGCCCTGCACATTGAAGACATGTAATATCAGCCAAAAGGCTGAGCAAGATTTCATACCAATTACAACTTTGAACTATCCAATGTGCAGGTGGAATACTATGTATGACACAACAACAACAAAAAAAATAAAAGGGAGTGCCACTTTGAATGGAATAAAGGCTCACCCTTATCCACAATAATAGTTCGTCCTAATGCGAAAATAAAATCCGACTCCTTGACACCGACAAATAAACAGTAATACTTTACCAGGGTCAAACGGTTGACCCTTAACATGTTATGAGCTGACTTTGACTAGTCACGGGTATGCTACGAGAAACCGACCCACTTGGACTAATTCCCTTTTCCTTTAGCTATCCACTTCACCACGAATACTCCATGAAAGTCAACATAACACGACAACTTACAGTAGACTAATAGATCATAAGTTGAAACTAATGAATTTAATAGAAACTAAGGAAGTATAGTGGACCATATCTATTTCATGAACCTTGAGAAGTGAGTTTAAGTTAACTCTTGATTGCTATGTTTGGAGTGTTGAGTATCGGTAGGCAAGGGTAATACCACCATTATTGTTGATGGAGTCGTTAGTTTATGTGATTCACGTATCCATGCATGACTTGAAATTTTATTTCGTGAAACTATAGTTTGTGAACGGTATGATGTGTTATGAATGTGTGTTAGTTTTGAGACATGGTTCTAAAAAGGAGTTTTGTATAAAGTAAGCTTTAGTTTCATGTAAATAGAGCATATCATTTTATGTACTACCTTAGTAGCTCGATTTGGCCCTGTTTGGTCAACGAGTATGTTACCCTACCAAAGGCTATGTGAAATTGTTCAATTTGTTTGTGTAGTGTGTGAAAGTAAGTTAAACACGATTCAATTAAGGTTGCGGATTCGTTCTCGAATCGATCTAGAAATAGTTTTTCTACAATGATTTGAGTGAATATTGGAAAAGTTAAGAACACGTTTTTGAAAAAGCTTTGAAAGGGAGCAAGTCTCCCACGGATTGTGAGCCTTGAAGGTCTCTCAATGGAGCTTTCTACCGCTCTATAATGTGTTTTGCGTGTTGCCAAGTAATAGGAGACTTGATGTTTTGTACTATGTTATGTTTTCTAAAGAAAATAGAAATTCAGGGTTGTTACATAAGAGGAACTTATAGAACTAAATAAAAGCCAACTTCTTAAACTGCTCTTAGAAACATTAAATGACTATAAGGAAGTTTGCTTAAAAAGAGAACAAGTAGAAAACTCCTTGAAAGTCACTAAAGAACATTCTACTTGGTTAAGCACCTTAAAGTCCAATACAGAAAAAGGATTCTCTGAACTTTTTGACAAAAACAAAAGCTATTCAAGAAGCATTTGAAAAAGTGAAAAATGAGAATTATCTCTTGAATATGGAACTGGCAGAGTTAAAACAGTTTGTTCCTGAAGGAACATTCCTTCCCCAAGTACTACAATGGATTTTGAAAAGTTAAAACTCGATTATGAAATTGTTTTAAAAGAAAATCTGGTACTAAGAAAGGAACTGGGATCCTCGAGGAACAAACTTCCTGATGTTGTAAGTTGGATTAAAAAGTATCAGAACAAAGGAAAAGAGGGTCTTGGTTTCAACCATAAAAAGAAGAATAAAAAGAAAAAATATGTTGATCCGCCAAGTAACAAAATCCGTACTTTTAGTGGGAATAAGTGGTCACTTTCAGGATTCGGACTGTTCCTCCAATGAGGAACGAATTGAAAGAAATACCTTCTTAGTCAAAATTTGTACTAATTGTTGTGGATGCAGACTGAAGTGAGAGGGAACAACCTGTGCTACCTTTGACAGCGGTTGTTCTAAGCACATGACAGAGACAAGTCAAAATTTATCTCATTTATAGTTTACGATGGAGGAACCGTGACCTTTGGAGACAATCTTACAGTAATATTGTAGCAAGTAGCTAAGATTGGAAAATCTCAATCACACTCCATTGACAATGTATTTTTGGTCGAGGGTTTAAAACATAGTTTACTTAGTATCTGTCAATTATGTGACAAGGGTAATGTCGTGAAGTTTACTAAAGATCTCAACCTAGTTCCCAGGAACAATCTCACATGTTTGAGCGTGATAGAAGAGGAACCGTTGCTATGACACAAACGATGTGGCCATGCAAGTCTGTCTCTATTGAACATATTGAGTGCAAGAGACTTAGTTGTTGGATTACCATCAATTAAACCTACCAATCATGGTGTTTGTAACGCTTGTGTGAAAGGTAAGCAAGTGAGATCCTCGTTCAAATCAAAGAAAATGGTAAGTACACAAAGTCCATTGGAACTAATTCATATGGACTTATGTGGTCCCGTACTGAATCCAAAGCAAAGTTAGATAAGATATATGTCTTGGTTATTGTAGATGATTTTTCAACATACACTTGGGTTATTTTTCTCCATAGCAAAGATGAAACATTTGATGAATTTATAACCTTTGCTAAAAAGATTCAAAGAACTAGCGGTTATAAATTAAAACATTTGAGATGTGACCATGGCAAGGACTTTGAAAACTCCAAGTTTGATGAATTTTGCAGCAATGAAGGCTTAGATCACAACTTCTCGGCTCCAAGAACACCTCAGTAGAACGGTGTAGTTGAGAGAAAGAACCGGACCCTGGAGGACACACTAGAAGGAAAAACGCAAAGGGTCATGCGTAGAAACGACTGCGCAGTTATCCGAAAAAACGCACCTTGCGGTTAGCTAAACAACCGCAGCTCAACCCAAAACCGCAGCCCTTTATGATAATGGGCTGCGGTTTTGGGCTAACCGCAGCCCTTTTTGTTTTTTAAAAAAAAAAATTCGCATCTCTTCCTCACTAACACTGAACATTCTAATTTCTAACCCTCTTAGCCTCGCTCTCCCTCTCCCTCTCCCTCTCTCACTCCCAGCCCTAATCCTTTCAAAGTTTTCACCGATTCTCGCACTTCGAGCCAATTACCAATGTGACGAACATTACGACGGAAAATTCGTTAATCCCATTTCTTCTTTTCATCTCCTCCAACTATTCAAATTTTGGTTTTTGATTTCTTTGCTTCATATAATCAAATCATAGGAAGTTTTAGTTTTTTTAGGTAGAATTGTTTCTCTCTTCTCCAAGAAAGGTAATTTCCCCCTTTTTTTGGCGAATTCACTGAAATTTCGGTCGAAGAAGATGGATTCGGCCATTGAAGCCCGAGCTTCTCCTCTCTTCGTTCATTTCGCTGTGCGCCGGTGGCCTTCGTCGTCGCTCCGCCGCCAACCGACGTTGGTGCTGGTGTTCTTTGCAGCTTGTTGTCGTTGTTGTGTTGACCGGTGGTGTTGGACGACCGCCGCTTCTTCTTATCCCTTTTTGCTCTATGAGGTACAAAACCTAAGTCCTCTTCATCTTGTTTTTCCGATTTCAGGACTCAAATCCAAAGATTATGTGAATAGTTGTCCGATAATTTTTAATAGTTCGCTTTTGATGTTAATGTAAAGTTGCACAATTAATGGTGATTTGCTATTAAAAGAGGATTCAGAATCATTCCAATTCTCTTTCCCTTCCTTTCCCCCATGTTTTATCCAAATAAGAGAAGAATCCATACATTTCCCTTGTGTCCCTTTCCCTCCAAACTCCCCTATCTAAACCTTTATTACTCAAGAGCTCATTGAATTCCTTTCATTTATTTGTCCTTTGGAATGCTTGGGGTTGATTAGACTTTCTTTCGTCAACGATAGGTTGTTTGTGATTGTTGCTTTGTTTTGCCGATCATATCACGGGCTTCTTCACCTTATCACTTTCCGTAGTGTGTTTTGATGGTGAAATTTGGAGGGAGTGCCAGAGGGCATGGAAGGCCAAGTGAGTGATCCAATACTCCTTATTTGGCCGTAAAATGAGGTAGGGAAGGAGACGGAAATTGAGAAATTATTTTCCTTACCCCATTTAGTAAACTAAATCTTTTAATAGTTGGAATTTGTGCTTCCTGGACTCGTAAAGTTGCTCATTTTTATTTGCTAATTTTCATTGATTTATTGCTTTTTCGTGGTGTATTTGTGATAGACATGATGAAATTGCTCTACTTTGGTATATATGTGATGTTTTAATTATACTATGTTTAAAGCTCAATATTTAAGTTGTCCCCAGTTGAAATTATATCCTGAAATTCATTTATGTATACTAAATGTGAAGGCTCGTGCAAAGATCATAGTCGTTTGTGGCCCCTATCATCGAACAACTACTCGGTGCCTATAGTCTTCTTGCCGTAGTGTTATACCACACAGGGACTTCAATCGAGGTGAAGTAGCTTATGTTAAAATTTATGGTATCTATTCTCACTGGCATATTTCATTGATATGACTAATCATTGTCATTTTCAGCTACCATATATCAGCAAAAGGCATTAGATATCAATGAAAGAGAACTTGGGCCTGATCATCTTGATATCATGAAGAGTTATGGGAATCTTTCAGTGTTTTATTATCGTCTACAACACATTGAATTAGCACTCAAGTATGTATTTTTTCTTTTCTAGCTTGCGTGCTTTACTAGATGATTTTTATCCTTCTGTTGTCCTCAACTCTAAGTACCAAATTTGATGCTCTATTGTTAGGTATGTCAATCGTACTTTACTTCTGCTTCACTTCACATGTGGACTATCACACCCAAATAGCGCTGCAACTTATATAAACGTAGCCATGATGGAAGAGGGGATGGGAAATGTCAACTTTGTTCTCCGTTATCTCTATTTAATTACACGACCATTTGATTCACTTTACATGTTTGGGATGGCTAATGTGTCCATTTTTCCAAATCTGATCTTTTTTTTATGCCCATGAGGTGATGTTGCCCACAACGAGGTGATGCTGCCCACAAGGAGGTGATGTTGGTGCTGCTGCCCACAACGAGGTGATGCTGGTGCTGCCCGTAACGAGGTGTTGCTGTCCTTGACGAGCTGTTGCTGGTGCTCTTCCTCAGCATGAATATTTAAGGACTAAATGATACCTAATGTGTAATATTCTCTATATTTGTATAAAAAGCATAATTTGCAATGAAAAATGATACTTTATATATATAACTGTTAGGGAATCATTTAGGACAAAAAAAATGAAAAAAAAATTTATTTTTTTTTATTTTTTTGGGGTCACAAGGGCTGCGGTTTTGTTTATGCACATTAAGGGTTGCGGTTTTGATCAAAACCGCAGCCCTTGGGAGTGAAGGGCTGCGGTCAAAAGCCGCAGCCCTTTCTTTATGCCTAAGGGCTGCTACGCCAAGGGTTGCGGGCCAAAAACGCAGCCCTTAGGGCTATTTTGACCGCAACCCTTGACGTTTTTTTTCACTAGTGACATGGTTAGAACAATGTTAATAGCAAGTGGTCTTCCAAAGAAATTTTGGGCAGAAGGAGTGAACACATCATGCTACATCATCAACCGGGTTATGCTAAGACCAATCACATTAAAAACACCGTACGAACTCTTTAAGGGGAGAAAGCCTAATATCTCTTGTTTTCGAGTCTTTGGATGTAAATGCTTCGTACACAACAATGGTAAAGATAATTTTGGAAAAGTTGATGCTAGAAGTGATGAAGCTATATTTCTAGGATATGCTTCAAATAGTAAAGCTTACCGAGTCTTTAACAAGAGAACCATGTGTGTAGAGGAAAGTGTCCATATTATCTTTGATGAAACTAACTCTCTAGAGGAACCAAGTTATCATGATGAGTTTGAAATTGGCTTGACTCGATCTGAATAGATCAAACCATTGTGATGACGAACTAACTCCTGCAGATAAAGAAAATAGGCATGTTCCTAAAACAGAGACAACCTGCTCTCGATCCTCAAGGGGAACAGACTAAAGAAGGAACACATGAAGAAGAAGAACTAACTAATCAATCATCTCAAGAATCACCAGAAAGAGCTACAGCAATAAGGAGATTTGAACCAAAGCCTTGGAAGCACCAAAATTCCCATCCCTTGGACTTAATCATAAGTGACATTGAAAAGGGAACTCAAACAAGATCCCATGAAGAACTTTTGTGCATTTCAAGCTTTTATGTCCAGGAAAGAACCTCGAGATCATACTGAAGCATTAAGAGAGTCTGATTGGATAAATGTCATGCAAGAGGAACTGAATACATTCCAAAGGAACAAAGTCTGGCACCTTGAGCCTAAACCAAAGAACCAAAAGGTGATTGGCTTAAAATGGGTCTTCAAGAACAAGCTAGATGAACATGGCACAGTCATAAGGAACAAGGCCAGACTTGTAGCAAAAGGGTATAATAAACAAGAAGGTATTAATTTCGATGAAACCTTTGCTCCTGTTGCTAGAATAGAAGCTATAAGAATTTTGATTGCCTTTATGGGATTTAGGTTGTACCAAATGGACGTTAAATGTGCATTTTTAGATGGATATTTAATGGAAGACGTCTATGTGGAACAACCTCCTGGATTTGAAAATCCAGATCTTCCAAACTAAGTCTATAAGCTTGATAAAGCTCTTTTTGGGATAAAACAAGCTCCTAGATCTTGGTGTGAGGGACTTTCAAAATTCTTGCTTTTACATGACTTTATTAGAGGAAAAGTTGATAGGACCCTGTTCCTTCTATAAAAAGAAACAGACATGTTAGTAGTTCAGATTTATGTTGATGATATTATATTTGGAGCTACTAATGGTTCTCTATGCAAGGAATTTGCTGATCTAATGAGCAATGAATTTGAAATGAGCATGATGGGAGAGTTAAACTTCTTTCTCGGCTTGCAAATCAAGCAAACAGAAAGAGGAACAATGATCCATCAACAAAAATATGTAAGGAACTACTTAAGAAATGTGGACTGGAACATTCAAAAACAACCACACTCCTATAGGAACAGGTAATAGGTTGGATGAGGATTCAAATGGTAAGAGTGTGAATGAGAAAAAATATAGAGGTATGATTGGATCCTTATTATATCTAACTGCTAGTAGACCTAATATTGCATTTAGTGTTGGATTATGTGCTAGATTCCAATCAAATCCAAAGGAATCTCATTTGACAGCTATCAAAAGAATCCTTAGGTATTTGAAAGGAAGTGATGATCTTTGTTTGTTCTATCATTCTAGTGATATCTTTGACGTGGTAAATTATTCTGATGTTGACTATGCTGGAGACTTAGTGAATCGAAAAAGCACTTCTGGAATTGTCCAGTACCTACAAACAAGCTTAGTTTCTTGGAGTTCAAAGAAACAAAATATCGTCGCCTTGTCCACTGCTGAAGCAGAGTACGTGGCTGCAGCTGCTTGTTGCTCCTAGGTATTATGGATCAAGCAACATGTACGTGATTTTTGAATTAAATATAAATGTGTTCCTATATAATGTGATAATATAAGTGCTATTTGCATCTCTAAGGATCCAGTACATCATTCTCGGGTCAAGCATATTCATATTAGACATCATTTCTTGAAGGACAATATTGAAAAGGGTATAGTTAAAGTTGAATTTTGTCCAACTGAGAACCAAATTGTTGATATCTTGATCAAACCACTTCCTAGAGAAAAAATTAAAAAGATTCGCTTAGAGCTAGGGATGATCAAGATAAATTAAAATTGTTATAATAACAACTCCCTATGTCACAAGTTTTACTCTAAGTGACCTGCAATTTTTTATGAATATTTTTCATACAATTTTAGTCAAGATAAAGGACTCACATTCGTTTTCATAATATTCCTCTTATTGTCCTCACATGGATATTGAGCAGAAAATGATGGAGCATATGTATTTTTTGACTGAGCATGACAATTGCATGAGTTCATTTTTTTATTTTTCATTCCCATTTTTTCCGTAATTATCTCTCTCAAAAATCCTTTCTTATCTCTCCATAAAATTCTCCACCAAATTATATCTCTCAATAGTTGCAATGGTTCACCTAAGTCTAAGTTCAGAGCATAAAATTCGAAATTTAATGAATTAAGAGAAAGGGAAAAACCATAATTAATTCCTCACAATCTCCCAGAAACCCATCCCATCATAAAACCTCTCCATCCCATCACTCACCTCTACACGGCACCCCTCACTTTTCAAAAACCATCAACTCCAAAGAAAACCACTCATCTTCTCCCAAAATCAAAAACCTCCAACCTTCAAACCCTCTTTCAACAATGGCACCAAAAAGAAAAACCTCTAAAGGCACCAAAACCCAAAACAATTTTCCTGCCCCAGCCGAAAAAATCTCGCCACTGGTGGAATATGATGAGAGCGATAATGAGTCCTCAAATTCAACCCAGAATCAATGGATTCCATGGAAAATTCTACTGCGCATAAGGAACAGTCTCCAAAGAAGACGGAAGAAGCAAGCGAAGAAGAGGTAGAGAAAGAAAAAATTGTTAGGGTTCCCACAAAAAGAGGTAAGAAAACCAAATCTTCGACATAGTTAATTGGTTTTTGTGTTGATCTTGCTTGGTGCAAAAAGGTCAAATGGACCGAGTTTCTTGATTTTCTGCATTTTCAAAAATGGTCAAAAATAATGTGTGTGGATGAAGGGTTGTATGAGGATGAGATGAGTGAATTCTGTTCTAAGTTTGAAAATAATGACGGTTTGTGCTTAAGCATTGTTAATGGCCGTTTAGTGAAGTTTGATGAGAAAAAACTGAGTGCATGGTTTGAGTTACCTGCTGAAGGGTACAAATAATACATTAAAGGAAAAGTAATATTGAATGTGAATGGAGCCTCAAATGAAAAAAATTTGACTTTCTTTGGTGGAAATTCAACTGACCAATCTCTTGACCAGAAAGACCTAACCCCCTTTCATAAATTGCTTTTTCAACTTGTTCGGCGCTTTGTTCTCCCTCGTACCTCAAAAAGAACCCAAGCTAACCTAATGGACCTTTCCATTATGTACTGTTTAGCTAACAACATCAAAATTAATCTTACTTCCTTAATGATTACCCACCTTACCCACTGCATAACCCATAAAAACATAATTGGGTATGGAAATCTCCTTACCTACACCTTCCAAAAGTGTAAGGTTAAACTCCCCTTCAAACCATCTTTTGACCTTGAACCTGAAAATTATCTCACCAAAGAAACCCTCTCAAGGTTGAGTTTGAGAGTTATGAGTGGTAGTCTTGAGTTTGATGTGGAGGAAGTCAAGGCAAAGGGGGAATCTACAGTGAAGAGGAAGAGAGGGGAGGAACAAAGTGCGACACCAAAGAAACCGGTGAGAAAGAGTCGAGACCGGGCGACACCAAGTTTCCCGGGGGACTTAGGAGAGGGTGATACTATTAAGATTGATCTGGAGGAGGATCTGGTTCCTCCAGAGTCATCCTCACAGGTTGTTGATTTTCCTCTCCTATCCACTGCCAGTCTCCATGCTTTATTAAGGGACATTCAGGGATCTGTCTCTGCTGAATTTAAGGGTCCATGGTCTGGAGACTAGAATTGCTCGTTAGGATGCTCAGCAACAACAACTTCATGAAGCTGTGAAGAAAGGAGAAACCACCATTCGCGAGAAGATTGATTCTATTGCAGCTTCCTTCATTGTCCGCAAACACCCATGATCCCATTCCCCTTTGATTAAGACATTAAAACTTTGAATTTTGGTTTGTCCTTAAACAGGTTGAACAGTTGCACACTCTCTCTTTTTCCTGTGTTCTTCTGAAACACAAGATCTTTTGGACAATTTTCTTTTTATTTTCTTATGTACTCAAGCTTTCATGCTTGATCTACACATTTTCTTTGCCCTCTTGAACTCTACTTTTGCTTATCTCATGCCTAGTTATGTTTGCTCCTCCCATTGCATGCTCTCTTTGTGTCTGGATGGCTAATATTATTCGATGCTTTATTTGAGCTACTACTACTTGATTTCTTAACATTGTTAACTCTTTGAGTGCTGCATGATTCACTTGGTAGTATTTGATGATGACAAAAGGGGGAAGTTATGTGGCATAGATAAATAATTTTGATTTTCTTCTTAGTTTCTAATGTGTATGCTTTTCGAAAATTTCTCTAAGTCATGGTCATGCATTACTCTTTATCTTCTTTTTATTTTTATTTCATGCGTAGATTTATTTTCTTTCCCAATATAATTTTATTTTAATTTCTGCAAGTTAATTTCATTTTGTTTTTCTGCCAAATATTTGTCATCATAAAAAAGGGGGAATATTGTTGTGTTCATTATTTTGATGATGACAAATAATAATTTTATAGTATAGTTTTATTTGAAATAAATAAATAAATTTTATTTTATGTGTTTTATAATCTTCTATATGTTTTAACTTGTGGAGAAATGGTTAAAGGTTTGTTTAACCTAATCAAGTTATTATGTTTGAAGTTTATATTTTGCCACTCGAAATAATTACACTATTGTTCTTAACTGATCTAATAACTTAGGATCTTTGGAGAAAAAGATTCCCTTGTTATTAGATAGAAGTTGTTGCTTCTGTTGTGGAATATAGGTTAAATGTATTTTGCCTAGAAAAAAGGAAAGTGGGATTGTGGTTAACTGATATCTCACTGGGCATATACACACCAACAGCTAGTGGGCAACGGTATATCAGTTGCAAAAATCATGGAAGACGTGCAACAAGATCATGGGATGAGGAGCCTAAAAACAAGCTCGGAAAAAACATGGAGTTACTACACTTGTTGAGCAAGAATTAGCAGCAGCCTATATAAGAAGATATTGCTGCTCGAAGAATAATAAGACTTTCCAACATTTACAAGCGAATTCTTAGAATGTTTTTGTTCTTTTACCCCTCTTCATAGCAAATATAGCTGTATTTCTTTTGAGTGTTGGGAGAGTGAAAATCAGAAAGAACTTTTGTAATCAAGAGAGAAAGAGAAAAAGAGAAAGAGAAGACTTCTAGAGAAGTCAAGAGAGAAAGTCACTTGTTCAGGAAGAACTGAGTGACTGGGAACTGGTTCCTAGAGGAACTAAATGAGGTCCATTAATAGGTTGTACTGAGTCGTTTGGCCTATTATTAATAAGAGAAGTCAAGAGTCAAAATCCCTAGTGGTCAAAGTTTTTCTTCCTATTGGGCCTAGGAAGTTTTCCTTTTAGGTTAAAACTTTATTGTCTCTTCTCTTTAATTCGATATTACTTTTGTTTGATTTAAAGTTCCACTTATTCCGCAAAATAGTTTAAAATTCCGTACAACTACAATTCACCCCATCTTGTAGTTGATTACGTGTTTATACTAGACCAACCACGCCCGGCCCTGAGGCATGGCCAGAGGGGCCACCGCCCAGGGCCCAAACATTGAAGGGGCCCATGACTCCATCCTAGAAAAATAGATAAGTAAGATATCTGGAAAACTTGAATAGTATAACATCTGTGAGAGCAGACGGTAGAAGCGCTTGGTTAATTCCACAGCGTCACGTGTTCGATTGTAGCGGAGTCTATGATTTTTGGCTTTTTTGCTTTCTTGTTTTCAACGCTGGCTTGCTTTCTTATTTTCAACGCTAGCTTGCTTTCTTATTTTCAACGCTAGCTTGCTTTCTTGTTTTCAACGCTAGCTTTCTTTTGTTCGTAGTTCTTTTTCCCTTTTATTTAGGCTATACATAATTGCTTAAAATGTTTCTCTGTATTTGGTTTTCCCATTCTAGATCCTGTCATTATCTTTACTTCTTAGTAATATAGGAGTAATAAATTTTGCAGGCATGAATATTATTATCATTACATAATATTGAATATTCTCCCCTTAATACATAGTCTTATTACTATTTTTATTACTTTAATGTTCAGAATGATCCTTCTATTACCTTAACACATAGTCTTTCCACTACTAAAACGTTAAGGTCACATACTCTCTCACTCAAATAAATGTATCCTATTATTTCCTTATCATATCTACCCACTCAATCGCAAAAATAGTATATACCATATTTAATGCATGGTTTTCTAAACCTTAAATGGGCCCAAGTACGAGAAAACTTTTGCAGCTTGAGTTTTTTAGCTTTTACTAATTTATCACCAACTTTTAATTTTAAAAGAGTCGTATTTCCCCATTCGATGCCATACCATGCGAGTTCCAACAAATATTACCTAGTATTTTAATACTTAATATATTATCTCATATGTTTATTTTTAAGTGCAACACTTTGACTTTTGCACTATTCACATACTCCACCTTAACAGTAACTTTTTACTAACATATAAAAACAATTTTGTTCATATAAAATATTATTGGATTTGTTTCAACAAATATTTTCATACTATCAACTTTTTATAATTTTATCAAATACATAATTAGTTAATTACTTAATTAGTGATATTAATGGTCAAAATTGTACGTTGGCAAGCGTATAAGTCAAACTGCTACACTTATTTAAAAACAGAGGAAGTATATATATGTGATTATAAGTTCTGAAAAGTTATTCTGATTTTTATTAATGGGCCCTTCAATCTTATTTTGCCATGGGCCCATAAAATGTCAGGAACGGGCCTGAGACCAACAAGGCTCATCCGGTAGAGGGTGGAATGGAATGGGGATGCCTTTGATGCAATTAATAAAGGGGTCTGGTAGCAAAAGTTTTAGCTTATCAATGTCCCAAGTTCTATTGGGGAAAATGAATTCCTTTAAAAGAAGATTGGGATCAACCTGATTATGTGATAAATTTAGTTTTTCCATTAGATTTTCATCAGAACACCAGTTGTGAAGCCAAAAAAGTGGTCATTTGGTAAATGTCGTGTGGTTTACCAAATCTAACTGGTGCCAGGTTTATACGCCCATGTCTTTACATACACACCCATTTTAAAATACACATGTCTTACCAAGGTTGTTTACAATTGTTTAGCAACGTTGCATTACATTTCTTACTTCTTCCTTTGTCTCCTATAGTTGGTTGCTATACCTTCTTCTTTTTACTTTCTCGACCTTTGATGGCGAGTGTCTCACAATATGCACATGTTATTCTACTAGAGGGCATAAGTTATCGTACATATCCTCACCAAAAAAAAAATGCAAAATTAGATATGACCTTGTGTTAAGGTGTTAACCCACATGTGAGCTTGTTCCACATTGAAGAAAAATAGAGAGGATGACTAACATATAAGCTTAATGGGCTACTCCTCTTATACCAATTGGATGGAACCTCATCAGGGCTTGTGAGTGGTCACTCTCTCCTCCGGTGTGGGCCTGTGTGTGCAAGCCCAATGATGTATATGTTACCTTATGACCTACACATAAAAAGGCTCAATATGTATATAACATGCTTTATATTTAACATATCTTGTTATATAACACGTTTACATGCGTTTGTTACACATTTTACTTAAATAAGCAAACATAGGAGGGGGCTTGTTATGGGGTAACATTCCAGTCCACATGGCAGCAATATAGTGGCAGCGTATGTGTACAGGTGGCAGCAAGCTATTGGTTTGAAGATGGAGACACGGATTGCTGATGTGGCAGGAGGTTAGTTTTGACCTTCCTAAGAAGAAGGAAGGCGGTAACATCATGGGGAAGACCAGCAAGGAGGTTACAACAACCTAGTAAAGATATGGGGGAATCCCTAGAAAAGAGGATCTAAAGCTTACTAGTGGGGAAGTGATTAAATCCTCCAACGGCAACATAACATTACACTATAAATAGCTCATTTATGTAGCGTTTAATCATCTCATCTCATCACACCAACCCTTTAGCTCAATCACTCTCTCTCTCTCCATCATTTTTCTTTCATATTCTTAAATCGCCATATCTCTTTCTCTCTAACTTGAGTTGCTCGTCCAACTTGCCAATCAGGCAAAATCAGTGTACTTGTATTGCAACTTGATATTATTATAGTGGATTGGCGGAACACCGATTCCCCCGTGGTTTTCTCCCCATTTAGAGGGTTTCCACGTAAAATTGCCTTGTGTTATTTCTTTATTTTTGCACTACATTTCGCTCATTTATTTTGTCAAGTATTGCATTAATTGTTAACCCCTTCTCCAAGCAAATTGACCCTTGTGTGAAATTTGCCCTAAACAATTTGGCGCCCACCGTGTGGCTGATAATTAAATAAACAATCTTGCCAAAATCACCAATCTCAGCATCTTGCCAAAATCGCCAATTTCAGCAACTTGCCAAGCATTATGGCCGAAATCAACAGCGAAGTCGGGACCCTAGCAACTCCCAAGTCTCCCTTCGAGGTGCCAGGGCAAGAAGCCATGGACCAAATCATGGGAGCCATTGACAAGATGAAACAATCTCTTAGAGACGAGATTGCTGCGCAAGGTGCCCAACTCAAGAAAGAGACCGAGGAACTCCGGTCCCAAATGTTGTCCAACGCGTCCAATTCTCGCAAGCAACGCCAGAGCAATATTGGCAGCGTAGCCAAGCAACTTAACACGGAAGGGCTCCTTCCAGTCAATGAAGATGCCAGATCTGACAATCCGCCAAGTCAAGTTGCCCGTGTTGGAGCCATGCAAAGATCAGAGGGATGGCACCAGCAACATCATGCAAACATCCCATATATTCTGCCTAGGCAAACTGCATCTGGTTCTACTTTTGCAGGTACATCCGCCCATGTAGATCCGTTGTACAAGCGACTCAAATACGTTGAGGAGATGATATTGAAGATCCCGGGAGTCCCAAGGCCCGTCGAGAAAGCTACCCTGACTAGTTATGCAGATTCGCCATTTGCAGATGCCATTGCTCTAGTTGAAATTCCGAAGCGTTTTGCCGTCCCTGCCATGCAGCTATATGATGGAACGACAGATCCCAACGAGCATGTTGCGCAATATAAACAAAGGATGATTATCTTTCCAATACCCCGCGAGATGCGTGAAGCTTGCATGTGCAAGGGATTTGGGTCGACTTTATCGGGTCCCGCCCTTCAATGGTTCATTAATCTACCTAATGGTGCTATTTCTAGTTTTGCAGGTCTGGTGGACATGTTCAACCTCCAATTTGCCAGTAGCAGACGCCTTGAGAAGCAAAACAGCGACTTCTACCGAGTTGTCCAAAGGTATGGCGAGCCATTAAGAGATTACCTCAACCGGTTCAATCGTGAGAAGGTTTCCAACCGAAGATGTGACGCCCCAACAACCACAGAGGCCTTGCGAAGAGGTTTGCTCGTAGAATCAGATTTGTACAAGGAACTGACAAAATACCCTTGTCCGACGTTTGAAGATGCCCAAGCCAAAGCTCTTGCGCAAATTTGGTTTGAGGAAGATTTTGACACCAGAAAGGGAGCAACTCCCTAGGCAACTTTCCACGCAACTTCCTAGGCAACTTTCTACGCAACTTCCTAGACAACTTTCCGAACAGCTTCATAGGCGGATCCCAGCAAGATGGCAACTCAACAAGCATCTTCTCGTGGCAAACTCAACAGGCATCTTGGCATGACGAAATCAAACAGACATCTTCCCGTGGCAAACTCAACAAGCATCTTCTCATGGCAAATTAAATAAGGCATTTTCCAGTAGCAAATCAAACATGCATTTTCCATATGCAAAAAGAGTAACATGTTATTTATGTATTTTACTTTCATTTCTATTTTTATGCAAGCGAATAGTCAATCCTTTGACTAAATTTGGTTTTGCAAGACTCTTGAAAACCACCATCTAATGGCAATTTCGCCTGATCACAAAACAATATCTAATGGCAATTTCGCCCGATTACAAAATAATATCTAATGGCAATTTCGCCCTATCACAAAACATGTGCAAACAACGATTGGTATGCCCTTTCAAAAGAAAAGGAAAAATGCCTACACAAATTACAAAACAAATGAGTACGAAAAGCAACTTCAAAACGGGTCGACGTTTTAGTTTGCTACAACATGCATGCATGATACAAATGAAAAACGTCATTTCAAGCGAAATGACAAGAAAAACAAAGCAAATTTCAAACAAACATATACAAATTGCTTCCAGCAAGCAATATAAGAGAAGCGTATACAAAGTGCTTCTAGCAAATACATGCAAATGGCAAATTATTGAGGCATATTCACTTTCAAATTGTCACATAAAGAATTTGCAAACGTCTTCTCGACATGCATCTTGCAACAATCTCATAAGCAAACCAAGCGACACTTCAAAGCATAATTTCCTAATTCGTCATCATTGCTTCAACCAAATCAGGAAATTTGGGGCTACTGTTATGGGGTAAAATTCCAGTCCACATGGCAGCAATGTAGTGGCAGCGTATGTGTACAGGTGGCAACAAGCAATTGGTTTGAAGATGGAGACACGGATTGCTGATGTGGCAGGAGGTTAGTTTTGACCTTCCTAAGAAGAAGGAAGTCGGTAACATCATGGGGAAGACCAGCAAGGAGGTTACAACTGTAATACCCCTCATGATTGCTTTAAAGGGATTTAGCAGGCTACTCATTCCAACAAGATGCATCTTTCTTTTAGGGAGCTCATTTCCTTAGTTACTCCACGCTTAAGCGTGCTTGGGTGGGAGTAGTCCGAGGATGGGTGAACTCTCGGGAAGTTTCTCGGGGGTGCGCATGAGTGAGGACAAAATGCGCCGAAGAACTTGTGTTGGTTATTGAGGACGATTGTTGGCCCCTGGATGCGCATTGATGACAATATACTCGACCCTGGATGGGTCGGGTGTTACAAATGGTATCGGAGCAACCCCGCGACCGCGTGTTGGGCGACCCTAAGGCCGTCGGGCCGAATATTAGGAGTCCTCGGCGCCTAGTAGGGGGAGGATTCACGGGCCGCATCGTCATAAGGAGCGCGACCCGGAGGTCGTCGCGGACCCAATATCCTGGGAGTCTCCAGCGATCGGTCTTCAGCCGGGGCGACCCCTAAGCCGTATGCCGAATATGTGGAGTCCTCAGGCGCAACGAGGGCATTGCTGTTCTCAAGTGGGGGTGTATGTAATACCCCTCATGATTGCTTTAAAGGGATTTAGCAGGCTACTCATTCCAACAAGATGCATCTTTCTTTTAGAGAGCTCATTTCCTTAGTTACTCCACGATTAAGCGTGCTTGGGGGGAGTAGTCCAGGATGGGTGACCTCCTCGGGAAGTTACTCGGGGTGCGCATGAGTGAGGACAAAATACGCCGAAGAACTTGTGTTGGTTATTGAGGACGATTGTTGGCCCCGGATGCGCATTGGTGACAATATACTCGACTCCGTATGGGTCGGGGTGTTACAAATGGTATCAGAGCAACCCTAAGACCGCGTGTTGGGCGACCCCTAAGGCCGTCAGCCGAATATTAGGAGTTCTCGGGCGCCTAGTGGGGGAGGATTCCGGGGCCGCATTGTCATAAGGAGCGACCCGGAGGTCGTCGGACCGAATATCCGGAGTCTCCGGCGATCGTCTCTTGGTGGGGTGACCCACGCCGTATGCCGAATATGTGGAGTCCTCGGGCGCAACGAGGGCGTTCTTTGTTCTCAAGTGGGGGTGTATGTAATACCCCTCATGATTGCTTTAAAGGGATTTAGCAGGCTACTCATTCCAACAAGATGCATCTTTCTTTTAGGGAGCTCATTTAAGCGTGTTTGGCTGGGAGTAGTCCAGGGATGGGTGACCTCCTGGGAAGTTTCTCAGGGTGCGCATGAGTGAGGACAAAATGCGCCAGAAGAACTTGTGTTGGTTATTGAGGACAGTTGTTGGCCCTGGATGCGCATTGGTGACAATATACTCGACCCCGGATGGGTCGGGTGTTACAAATGTATGGGTTGGGGTGTTACAAATGGTATCAGAGCAACCCTGCGACCGCGTGTTGGGGCGACCCTAAGGCCGTCAGGCCGAATATTAGGAGTCCTCAGGCGCCTAGTAGGGGAGGATTCTGGGGCTGCATTGTCATAAGGAGCGACCCAGAGGTCGTCAGACCAAATATCTGGAGTCTCTGGCGATCAGTCTTCAGGCTGGGGCGACCCACAGCCCGTATGCCGAATATGTGGAGTCCTCAGGCGCAACGAGGGCGTTGCTGTTCTCAAGTGGGGGTGTATGTAATACCCCTCAAGATTGCTTTAAAGAGATTTAGCAGGCTACCCATTCCAACAAGATGCATCTTTCTTTTAGAGAGCTCATGTCCTTAGTTACTCCACAGTTAAGTGTGCTTGGCTGGGAGTAGTCCAGGGATGGGTGACCTCCTGGGAAGTTTCTCGGGGTGCGCATGAGTGAGGACAAAATACGCCGGAAGAACTTGTGTTGGTTATTGAGGACAGTTGTTGGCCCTGGATGCGCATTGGTGACAATATACTCGACTTCGTATGGGTCGGGGTGTAACAACAACAACCTAGCAATGATATGGGGGAATCCCTAGAAAAAAGGATCTAAAGCTTACTAGTGGGGAAGTGGTTAAATCCTCCGACGGCAACATAACATTACACTATAAATAGCTCATTTATGTAGCGTTTAATCATCTCATCTCATCACACCAACACTTTAGCTCAATCACTCTCTCTCTCTCTCCATCATTTTTCTTTCATATTCTTAAATCGCCATATCTCTTTCTCTCTAACCTGAGTTGCTCGTCCAACTTGCCAATCAGGCAAAATCAGTGTACTTGTACTGCAACTTGATATTATTATAGTGGATTGACGGAACACCGATTCCCTCGTGGTTTTCTCCCCATTTAGAGGGTTTCCACGTAAAATTGCCTTTATTTCTTTATTTTTGCACTACAATTCGCTCATTTATTTTGCCAAGTATTGCATTAATTGTTAACCCCCTCTCCAAGCAAATTGACCCTTGTGTGAAATTTGCCCTAAACAGAGCTCATGGTTCTAAATTTCTAATAAGTAGTCGCGGGAGCGTAATACTTGTGAATTTTGTAATAGTTTGGCTTTTCCCGTACGAGGAATAGATTGAAAAGACAGTGAGGGTCTGAGGAACGTAAAGTAAAGCGAAAAAGCGGTAATGGTCTGCCATATAAAGTAAAAGCCTCTAGTTTTTACAAAAGAAATGGAGTATTGTATTACTAACTACTAGGATTCTAAATCAACCAACCCATGTTTGAAAGAGTCTCTCTCCTAGCCTCTGCTAGGGTTTGAGTGCATAGTCCTCGTTCGGCGAGCCGTCAGCCCTAATTGTGGGGCCTGTGATCAGTCATCATGGCTGATGACATAATCAAAAAGTGCTCGAATCTTAGAATAACTGATGATGAGGACAAAATTGTTACTTTCGATGGTGATGGAAAGGGAAACGAGGATGATGTTATTGGTTTGTCTTTGGTAGGAAAAGTTTTGTCAGAAAGGCCACATAATTTTGAAGCATTAAAGCGCACACTTAATCAAATCTGGGCAATTTCGAAGAGTGCGTTGTTCCGGCAGATTGAACATGGACTTTTTGTGGTTCAATTTGCGTCGATGAGAGATAGGGCTAAGGTGCTGGATGGCAGGCCCTGGTCTTTTGATCAAAACTTGGTACTTTTAGGCGAGATCGATGATGATTTCCAGCCATCGAAAATCACTTTGGTTCAGAGCCCTTTTTGGGTGCGCATGTATAATTTGCCTCTCAATTGCAGAACCAATCACCATATTAGATCTTTTGCGGGGAGTATCGGTGAAGTGATAGAGATTGACTCGGATGGCGTAACCTGGGACAAATCCGCACGAGTCAAAATTATGATGAATGTGACTAAACCTTTGCGTAGGGTTCAGAAGTTTAGAGGAAGAGACTGAAAAATTTCCTTGATTGAACTTAAATACGAAAGGTTGCCTACGTTTTGCTATGCGTGTGGTTTCCTTGGACACATTGAACGGGATTGTGAGAATGTGCCTGAGGATGAGCTTGATGAAGAAAAGCAGTGGGGCTCTTGGTTACGTGCGTCGCCAAGACGGGGAAGGATCAAGATGCAGGAGGAGACGAAGGCCTTCTTAAGTTGCTGTAAAGCACTGCAGTTTAGTAAGCAGGAGTGGGAGTCTAGACCTCCATCAGGTATTAACAACCCTCTACTTGGTGTGGTCAAAGTTAATGAATTTGTAAAGTCTGCGCGCCTGTGGGTGAGATGGTGGGGCAACATGTATTGGGGAACAGTGCATTACGGTTGGGGCCGGGTGGAGAAGGGGACAGTTGGAGAGCTGGAGGTGGAGGGAAAAGAGGAGGGCAGTATCGAGAGGAGTGATGCGGAGGGCGAGAGGGGAATGACACAGATGGGAATGCAAAGAGAAATGAGGGGAGAGGTCTTGGAGACGGGAGTAACCGATGTAAGCAAGCCTTGTTAGAGAAAATGAGAGCAAGGAAGGACGGGTGAGTGGAGAAGCTATTGAGGCCCGGCGGGGAAAGAGGTGGTAGATGTTGAAGTGTTGCGGGGGGGGGAAGAATGTAGGGGGAAACTGGTTAACGGATACTCATATTAAAGAGCAGGGCTTGAAGTTTGCAGTAGGTAAAGCACCCTTGAAGAGCACTAAGGGGAAGAGGGGGGTGGGCGTTGGGATCAAAAACGGGAGGAGAGACTTTTGTTGATGAGGGGGGGAGGCGAGATAAAAGAAAATTTCATGAGGAGGGAGGGGAGGAAGCGGATGGAATGGATATTGTGATGGCTGATATGGATGTGTCGTTGAAGCGAAGAAAGGAGAGTAATGTTGCAGATAAGAGTGTAGTCTCTTTGACAGTAGCGGAGGTTGGCGATGTCCAACCCCGCGAAGCACAATGAAAATACTGAGTTGGAACTGCCGGGGGATGGGCAATCCTCGGACAGTTCATACCCTCCAAAATTGGTGTTGGAGGGAACGCCCAAACATTGTGTTTTTGATGGAGACTATGATTGATGCAAAAAAGTTGATGTTGGTTCGTGATAGATGTGGCTTTCATGATGGTGTATGTTTTGATAGTAGAGGTTTGTCGGGAGGGATTGGTTTTTGGTGGCGGGATTTGAATGCTAGGATGATTTCTTTTTCAACTCACCATGTTGCACTGGAAATTTGTGATGATAATGATGTTCCAATATGGGCGGCTGTAGGGATTTATGGTTGGGCAGAGACGGCGGAAAAACATAAAACTTGGAGCTTTATGAAGAGTCTCAAACAGTCCATAACTATTCCTATTCTCTTTTTTGGGGATTTTAATGAGATTTTGAGCTTGAATGAGAAGGGTGGAGGGACGGTTCGAAAGGAATATCAAATCGATGCGTTTCGAGATGTGTTGGAGGTGTGCGAATTGCGGGATTTGGGTTATAGTGGATGTGTTTTTACATGGAAGAGGGGAAATGAAACCTCTACTATGATACGGGAGCGGCTCGATCGCTTTCTTGGTGATGATGGATGGTGTGATCTTTTTCCCGACTATCAAGCTCGAAACTTTCCGATTTACAAATCGGATCATGCCCCCATTCTTTTGCAATCTGATGGGCGTGCTGCTGGCCCGAAGAGAAAGAAACGCTTCCATTTCGAGGCACTTTGGTTGTCTAAGCCCGAGTGTAGTGATGTTGTAAAGCAAGTGTGGGCGCGGAATGCTGCGGAACCCGTTACCACAAAATTGGGAAACTGTACACGCGAGTTAACAGCATGGGCTAGTACGACTTTTGGGGATATTAAGGAGAAAATTAAAGTTAAAGAGAAGGAGCTGCAAGAATGGCAAGCTAGGACCCCTAATGTAGTGATGATTGACAGATGCAAGTTGGTATCTATGGAGTTAGATGATCTGCATAGGTTGGAGGAGTCTTACTGGTTTGCAAGGGCGCGAGCGAATGAGTTGCGGGATGGCGACAAGAATACGTCTTACTTTCATCATAAGGCAAATCAAAGAAAACAACGCAACACTATCAAGAAGGCGAAGGACGGGGGATGGAAATTGGTGTGAGAATGAGAATGGCATGGCAAAGAATCATATCGATTATTTCACACAAATGTTTTTGACCTCGTATCCCACTAATGTGACGGATGCGCTTATTGGGTACGGAAAGGAAGGTGTTGGTCGATGATAATGTTGTCCTCATGGCGGTGCCTACGGCGGAGGAGGTTCATTGTGCTCTTTTCCAGATGCACCCTAACAAAGCCCCAGGGATTGATGGTATGCATGCTATTTTTTATTAGAAAATGTGGCATATTATTGGCCCTGATGTTGTTTCTTTTATTCAATTGTGGTGGAATGAGGGGGGGGATCTTTCGGAGATTAATAAGACTTGTATTGTGTTGATCCCTAAATGTGCAAAGCCGTCAGAAATGGGGGAATTTCGTCCTATTAGCCTTTGTAATGTGGTGTATAAAATTATTTCAAAAGTGATGGCGAACCGTTTGAAAGTAATTTTGCCCGGGCTTATCTCATCTCATCAGAGTGCTTTTGTGCCAGGGAGATTAATTACTGACAACGCCTTAGTTGCTTTTGAGATTTTTCATGGTATGAAGCGAAGGGGTGAAGGGAAAAAGGGGTTGATGGCTTTGAAACTTGATATGAGTAAGGTCTATGACAGGGTGGAGTGGTCTTTCCTCAGGGAGGTGATGTTGAAACTTGGTTTTTGTGTGGATTGGATTGACAAGATTATGATGTGTCTGACTAGTGTCACTTATACTTTCAAGCTGAATGGGAAGATGACAGGGCAGGTTATACCAGAGAGGGGACTTCGACAGGGAGATCCGATGTCCCCATACTTATTTCTCCTTTGTGCAGAGGCCTTTTCATCTATGTTAGTTCGAGCAGCAGACAGAGGGGAGCTTCATGGCGCGAGAGTTTATAATGGAGCTCCAAGGGTTTCTCATCTGTTTCTTGCGGATGATAGCATATTATTTTCCAGAGCTACACTTCAGGAATGCTCTAAGATTGCTGATATTCTCAGTATTTATGAAAGAGCATCTGGTCAGAAAATTAATTTCACTAAGTCTGAAGTGGCTTTTAGTAAGAATGTAGATGCAATGAGGAGACATGATATTCGTCAACTTCTTGGGGTGCGGGAAGTGGATAGGCATGAGAAGTATTTGGGTTTACCAACTGTCATCGGGAGATCCAAGAAAGTGGTGTTTTCTGTGCTTAAGGAGAGGGTATGGAAGAAATTGCAAGGATGGAAAGAAAAGTATATCTCTCGTGCTGGGAAAGAAACTCTTATTAAGGCGGTTATACAGTCTATTCCAACATATATGATGGGATTGTTCAGAATTCCGGATGGTGTGTTGGATGAGATTCATTCCATGTGTGCTAGATTTTGGTGGGGTGCTCGTGGAGGGGAACGGAAGATGCATTGGGTTAACTGGGAAAAGCTATGCCTCCCTAAGGCTTTTGGTGGAATAGGCTTTCGAGACTTGAAGGTATTTAACCAAGCTTTACTTGCGAGGCAAGGGTGGCGCCTTCTTTGTTATTCGGACTCAATGGCCCATCATGTGTTGAAAGCTCGTTACTTTAAACATGGTAATTTTCTAGAAGCTTTGAGGGGTTTTGATCCCAGCTATGTTTGGAGGAGCATTTGGGGGGCAAAAGCTCTACTTTTGGAGGGCTTGAAATGGAGGGTGGGAGATGGACAATCTATTTCCGTGTGGGGGGATGCATGGTTACCGGGGGATAATGCGGTGAGGGTGCCTACTCCAAACTTGGAAAGCACGGTTGATTTAAGAGTGGCGGATGTCATTGATAGCGAGAGGATGATATGGCATGAGCAAGCCTTGCATACTCATTTTTTGCCGGAAGATATTGAGTTGATAAGGGAGATTCCATTGAGTGAAAGATGCCCAAAGGATATGTTATTTTGGTGGCCAGCCACTAACGGGCTCTTCTCGGCCAAATCATGCTATTGGTTGGGACGAGTAAGGCATATCAGGGGCTGGGCTCAGCGGTTAGGGGAAGATGGAGAGAGGTGGAAGTCCATATGGTGCGTTGGGGGTCCTCCGAAGCTGCACCACTTTCTGTGGAGGGCGTGTAGTGGGTCTTTGGCTACCAAAGGGAGGTTGAAGGATAGGCATGTTTTAGAGGATGGCAGTTGCGATCGGTGCCAAGGGGGTGATGAAACTATTATTCACGCTATCTTTGATTGTACCCTTGTGTCACCCATATGGCAGAATTCACCTTTCATGAGTTACCTTGGTGATGCTCCAACAAACTCGTGCATGGATCGATGGCTATGGATGAAAGAGAGGCTCGAAAAGGATGACCTGCTATCCTTTGCAGCGTTGATGTGGGCCGCATGGTCTTTTAGAAATTCGGTGGTTCACAATGACCCATGGAAGAGTATGGAAGTAGGGGTGGTGGGCTTCCTTCGTCTGGTTGAGGACTATAAGAGGTATGCGCAGGCGGTTTTCAAAAGGGCAAGCGTGGAGGGTGGTGTTGTGTCGAGGGCTGGATGGCAGCCACCTGCCGCGGGGAATATGAAGATTAATACAGACGCAGCTGTGATGGAAGGTGGGGGTGTGGGACTAGGGGCTGTGCTACGTAACGCGGATGGAGAGATCGTTGCTGTGGGGGTGCGAAGGCATGGTGCTAACTGGTCGGCTGCGCTAGCGGAAGCTATGGCAATGAAGTGGGGGCTGCAGATGGCTCGCGATTTGGGTTATCGAAGCATTGAAGTGGAGAGTGATGCTCTTAATCTGGTGAAAGCGATCCATAGACGAAGTTGGGGTCGAACTCCTGTTGATCTTATCATGGAAGATATATGCTTCCTTGGGGATGGTTTTATTGATTGTTTATTTTCACATGTTTAGAGGGTGGGAAACACAGTTGCTCATCTTTGTGCTAGATTAGTCCCTCCTATCGGGGGGGAGCATGTTTTTGTTAACGATTTCCCTCAAGGTGTGCTAGCCTTGGCGGAATTGGATTTTGATGATCATTAATATATTTGTTTGTGTGGTTCCCCTCAAAAAAAAAAAAAAAAAAAAAAAAAAAGTAAAAGCCTCTAGTGTCTTTATACTTCTGATTTTTGAATGACTCGTCTTGTTAAAGTATTATTGTTAAAGACTTAAAGTATGACTCGTCTTGTTAAGTTGTTATAAACGATCATTCTTCTGAATTTTTTCTTCACTACAAATTCAGAAAAGTAAACTCTTGAGCTGACTGAGAGCAGAAAACGATGGGGTTATGGGATTGGATATACTCAGCCACTGACGCCGTTAAACAGAAAACTCCCGACTTAACACCGGCGACAGAATTTGTCCGGAAAAACTACGATTATTGTCGTGACACCACTTCTTACGCCGGCGGCGCCGCCACTGCCAAAGCACGTGATCTTCATCAATATTTGTCTGACGATCAAGTTCGTGACAACCTCGGACGTTTCGCCAAAAGTGCCTCCAAAAACAGCGCTCTTTATATAGCCCGATCTTATGGTATAATCATTTTCTTCATTTTTTCGCCTATTTTTACAATTTATCGCCACTAATCAAATATCTTGATCTTATAATTATGGTATAGAAGAAATGCTGTTTGTGTCTGTCGATGAAGATTGCTGAATGCTAATGCGGAATGCCTATTGTTGTTGGTAGAGCAAGTGGTTTAATTAATGTTTTGGGTAATATTATAAGTAAATTATCAATTAGAGTTTTGGAACACTCCACTTGCTTAATTGTGGTTAACTTTTCTGCATGTCAATTCTAAGAACTACTGTATATAATGCTAACTTTGTTAGCTATCATTCTGTGACTGATAAAGTGAAATTGGGTCCAAGGTCATATGACGTGTTTGGGTCTATTCAGGAAATATACAGAGGTTGGATTCGCTAAAAGAAGGTAAAAGCGAGGTAGGAGATGATCAAACTCAGTAAAGATAAAGGATTTGTTTATGATGCCCAAGAATTTTGGGGTATTATAAGTTTATAACTTACAAGAAATTTGGAGCTTTACATGGTTTGTTTAGACGGTGTGGAGTTATTTAAGAATTGGTTTGGTTATATAAGATGTGTTTAATTTACTAAGTTTGGGAATTTGGTCGATTGATAGGATATCTCTCTAGGTTTGTGAAGCCTTGGGTTCTTGATGTCGTGGTGGCTTAAGTATCGAGGGGCTGCAGGTCTTGCCTCTAGGAGTAGGGTTATTGAGAGCGGCGTTTTATTAAATTTGCCGGTTGTATTGACTCAAGGTGTTATTGCAATCAAAAATTTAGAGTCATTAGTGCTTGATGCAGGGTATGTTTGGGTGCTTATTCTCATTGCTTTTGGCATGCATGCGATGTTTTGTTAAACATGGTGAAAGACCCTACTTATCAGGAATATTGTGCAAGGAATCAGAATGGAGTCACCACTAAGCCGTTAATTACCTATGTGAGAAGGGGTAAAAAGGGCAGGGCACAACAATTAGCCACCTCACCTACTGCAACGTCACAATTGGTTATGGGCCAGGAATATTCTACAGGGTAGTGCTGTGATGATTTACTGTCACCACTGACAGATTGGTTATTGTACATAATATCTGAGGATGAGAGTATAAATAAGAGCTGAGGTGAGAAATGGAAAAATCATCTGAATTTTGTAATAGAGAGTGAAAGAAATTGGAGTCCTTGCCTCTCGAAGAGTGAGGGTTGTAATTGGTATTTACTTCTCTGGTGTTTATCAATACAACTAACTATCCCCCCCCCCTGATCCTATTTGATTTTCTCTGTATTATTCTTGCTGGATCCTTTGGTTTCTACCATATTGGTCAAGGATTAAATCTTGGTTTGTGTCAGAAGGTTCTTATATCGAAACACATAATGGTCCAGTTGAAACTGTTGGGTTTTCGCCACATTTGCTGTTATACATTGGTCTTTTAGCCCTATGTTTTTATACAGAATGGAATTTTCTACTGTGGACAGTTTCGCCCAACCGGTAACATGAAGGGCATTATTGCCTCTCTTTGGCTTAGGCCTTAGGGCATCTCGAGTGTTGGTTTTTTGCTGGTGCTTGAGATTTTCCAGTAGGATGGACGAACATGCTTAATCATTGGATAGTGTAGCTATACAGCTATACTCAGCTATCTAGCCACAAACAAGCTACCTTGCCTGCCTCCATTCAGGAAAGAAAGCTGATTATTGATTTACATGTGCCCATCCTAGCTACAATGTGCCCATTCAAGTTGATAATTGAGCAGCTCACTGTTAGAGAAGATTGTGGCTGGAAACGTTGATAGTGCAAATCAAGGTATAATTTTCCTGCAGTATGACCTATGTTGCACTAATCAAGTCGACCTACCATGAGGCAAATAATCGACTTCTACTACAGTTTGCTAAATTGAGTAACGAAGAATGTGCTAATCACCAGTGTTGGTTGGCCTGGTGCAGTTTTTCTTCTTCGTTTTTTTCCACCAAAAAAGCACTCATAGGCAAATATTTGTACACTAGCAGCCTAAGTAATGAATTTGCTATTGCTCATTTCTCAAGCTAACCAAGCTTATTGGTTTCCAATTTATATTAATCACTTTATTGGTTAGCTTATCATTTCACTTGTCTTATTTGATCTCAGTGCCTTGCGTTTTAAATTGTTTTTTGCAAGTTTATGAGTTTTACTGCCTTACCTAACTGCAGTTTCACGTTGTTATTTTATATGTAAAGAAAAGCTGTTAGTTAATTTGTATTGCTCTGGTGGTTGGTTATGTTGAATTGAATGTCACTAATGAAAAAAAAAAACATGTAACTACTAAGCCTTTGATTTCACTAACTTCTTAACCATGACATTAGCTATCTTTCAATTTTTCTGGGTTGCAGCTGCTAACCTGTTGGTCATTGCATTCTCTATAGTCCAGTATCATGAGCCAGTTTCTGGCTTCTATGTGGTGGACTGTGTCGACTATATACTGGCTAACTCTCAGGCGTGGGGAAACTTTTCACTAGTCCCATCCATTTACCATACTTCATTTTTCCAAAGGAAAAAAGTTATATAGAGAACATATTCTCTACAATACGAGAGAGAGGAGGACGATGGGGCTCTCTTCGACCTTTTTCTATTTGATTACCCTTCTCTATTTTCATATATGGAGAACAGTTTGGGAAATAGCCAAACTCCTAAAGCCTCTATTGTTCTCAGTACTTCTGTATAAGCCGTATGGGAAGGTGTACATCTAGGGGAGAGATTAGCTGACAGCCGACGGAGATTTGTTGACAGGAAGTGAAGAAATTTAATATGTAATGCATAGTTTCGCTTCCCTTGATAGAAGCTCAACTTATGAAAGTGAAAGTTGTGCAACACTCTCCAGTGTCCTCCGTCCCATGTAAAAAGTAGCTTCTTTTGAGAAGGCTGAGTCGTGCCTCAATTTTGCTTACTAGTTTGTAGATGTAGGAAATTAGCCGGTGCAGATCGAAGAGGTGAAATGGCCCGACCAACTGAAGGGGAGGCACCTCCCATTTAAGTATAACACTCTAAACAGTACCATTAAAGAGTGATTTCACGCTTCTAGTATAGTCGCTCAAACCTCATATTTTTGGTTCTAGTTGATTGCTTGTTTTTCAATTCATTTGCCTATATATGCTGTAATTCACTCATCAGGACTCTGTTATATGTGCAGGGGGCGGTCCGATTATTGATATTGTTTCACGGTCAGTGCAAGAAAAAAAGGCCGATTTAGAGAAGGACAGAATAAAGGAATTAGAGACTAAAGTAGCTAAACTCGAAAAGGAGTTAATCTGTAGGAAAATACCTGAGCAATCAGAAATGCCAAAGGTGGTCACAGCATCTAAATCTCAAGATGAGCCCAATGTTGGTGCAATTATGAACCAAAGGCCGGAGGATGTGCTGAAGATCTTTATGATGAAGCAATTTGTCGGTATAAAACTTTTCGATAATCTGATGAATCCTGTTGGTGCTGAATCTAAGAGGAAGGAGAAGCCAGTTTGCAGTATAGATGGACAATGTGAGTGATAGGATAATGATAAGTAATTGTCGTTTTATGTGTTATTTTAGTGTGGGCCTTGTATGTGGTGTATGCAAAACATCCCTCTCCCTCTCCCTCTCCCTCTCCCTCAATCCCTCTTTCTGCTTTTCCTAGGTCGACCCGTCTATGTTAATTTGCTATCATGAAAGAGAGCAAAGCAAGCTATCATGCTAAATTGTGTCATGGAGTCGCACTTGATTGGCGATTAGTTTCAATTTTTCAAACATGCCAAAAGTCGAAGCTATCAGACTTTGGTTTTAGTATTTTTAAGATGCTTCTTTGATAAGATAGGGAGGCATTTTAAGCTTTGATCAAAATGGACAATGATGTTGCTTTCACGTCATTTTTCAGTCTCTCATGAGAGTCTGAATATGCTCATTGGTTGATCCACACAATAATTCATGAGGAGAGAGAGTTGAAAAAATATATTTTTAAAAAAATAGGAAAGAGAAAAGAGGGGGGAGAGAGAAATTCAGATCATTGCGATGATTCAATTTTTGGTGGCCACGGACTAAAACCTGCAGCCAAAAAGTAAAAAGTGCAAGTAGCTAGACATGTGGCACATTGGAAGCAAAAGGAGTAAAACAGGCCCAAATTGTAGGGGAGAGAATGTGAAGATCTAAAAAGTGTAAATCATCCATTGGAGATATAGAAACCATAAAAAGTAAATATTAGATCATGAGTGAGGTGGAAGAGAGAGGAAGTATCAAAATAGTTGATGATCCAACATTTTGGATCAATCGATGTGTAAGCTTTTAGGCTTATCCTTGATTACCAAGAAAATATCGTGTTGTTTAAGTGTTTCTTGGAAGAGATTTTTTGTTAGAGACTTTTGTAGGAACATATAGATGCATATAGCGTAATTTCTGGAAACAATGTCCTAACCTCCATTATAGGATCGCAATCATAATCAAACACATGAATCATTCAATAGGGATTACATAGCAAACCTTTGAAGCGTGATTTCCCTGTTGTATGCAAGTTTTGAAGATCCGAGAGCCCCAAGTGTTGCTCCTCTAATCAGTCCATGAGCACCAGTTGAACACCAACGTTTGCTAGAACAGAAAAGAAGAAATCTCTTGCTTTTAGGTGTTATAGGCGCCGGTTTGGAGGGAATAGTTTAGGGTTTCACTTTCTCTCTCTTGTGAAAAGAAACTGCTTAATGAAGTGATCACCTAAACCCTAATATTATATCATATATATAATAGAAGAGTCATAGGCTAGTTAGGAGAACTAATTCTCCTCCTATTCCCCTTAGGACCGGCCCAACCTTAATCCTAAATGAATTTGGATTGCTTTGTCCAACTTGTGCTACAATGTGTGACCTCATAGGATTAATATATTTTTATTATAGGCCCAATCAATATTGTCCTATTAATCATATTTATACTCTAGCAAGAAAATACGATTACTAAAATAATTAACTTTATTATCTTCATAATATAATTCCTATTAATATTTAGTAATTGTCGGGATGTCTAAGGACATATTCCTTCAATCTCTCACTTGTCCGAAGACAAGAGCGCAATGTTAAATTCCTTAAGTCACTTAATGCCAAATTTGATAACACCATGTTATTCTCAAATTTATGTATTCCTTGATCGCTGAGTTCGAACTGCTCAAATAAGGATTAACTCTTTAATCCTATTCCGCATGACCATGCAATTTTTCGATTCTCGCTCATCAAGAGGCCCGAGACACCATTCCTATTTAATAGGAGGACTTATCCACTCTTGTATGACCATAACTCCCTCTCAATTCTTTGCCCACCTGATCATTGCCTTTATAACCTCCTTTTACTGCGTGGCGTTTAACAGTGTCAAAGTTAAACTAATTATATTGTGGTTATTAAGACATACTCATGTCTAAGGAATCCACTAAATATAGTAGTTTGATTCTACTTTTAGAATCTAATTAGGTCAAGTCTCAATGTATCAAATATACATCTATATGATCAATTAGACATCTCTATGTCTCCATAGCCCATGAAACTGCGCTATCAATTAATTATAGGCAAAATTAGCCTCAACACCCTGAACTATAGCTCGGGTGCACCCAACACCACCAACTACGACTAATAGCCTAAACACCACCAACTATGGGGTGGGGTGCATTCCGTACCATAAATGAGGCCGGAAGATTAAAATGTTGCTGAAGACGGTGGGTTTTTATGGTACAGACTGCACCCCACCTCGTAGTTGGTGGTACAGACTGCACCTCACCCTGTAGTTGGTGGTGTTTAGGCTACTAGTCATAGTTGGTAGTGTTGGGTGCACCCGAGTTATAGTTCAGGGTGTTGAGACCAATGTTGCCTTAATTATATACTAGTCTTTTAAATAAATCACTTATGTCGAATTAGTGATTTAGACTAGGGACTTTAAATAAATTGTCATTTCAGTTCACTTTATCGGGTTCCATTATCAAAACGTTTTCGATAATCCTATTTGAAAAAACAAATTATTTGGACATTTTATTTAATACTAAACCAAACAATTAAATAAGAAACGAATTTTTATTGATAAATATTCAAAGCATAATAAATGTCTTTACAATTGTAAACATGAAGTAAACAACCTAAAGCCATTCTCCCATATGCTTAAGCCCCATAGACCTAGTATGACACTCATGCTTAGGGTTGTTCAGAGTGTGGTCTGGATCGCACCAAACCGCAACCCAAACCGTTTTTTCGCGGTTTGGGTTGGTTTCTTGATTTCAAAATTGCGGTTTGGGTTATGATTTCAAGCAAACCGTTGTTTGCGGTTTGGGTTGGGTTTTAATTTTTGTAAACCGAAACCGCACCGTAAACCGCAATTTTATATGATTTTTTTTTAAAGTTTTTTTTATCTATTTTTTATTTTTTTTAAAATACACTTGACAAGGTGGCATACAAGTATACAACTGAAAAAAGAAATTTGAGGTAAAGAACTTGGACACTTTTGATAAATTATTATTTATGTTTAATTATGAAGTCAACTTCATATTTATTTGGACTCTTTATATTTATTAACAATTTTTTTTACTCTTAGATTACAAAATTAATATCGCGGAGGAAAAAATGGTTAAACCGCAAACCAAACCGCACCAAACCGTTTTGCGCGGTTCGGTTTGGGTTGGTTTGGGCAAAAGTGTTGTGCGGTTTGGGTTGGGAAAATGTCAAACCGTATATTTGCGGTTTGGGTTGGATTACATCCCAAACCGCACCAACCCAAACCGTGAACACCCCTACTCATGCTTAGGTTGAGCAAGCGGTTTAGTTAGAGGATCTGCTATATTATCCTCGGTATGAACCTTGCTTACTTTCACATCCTCTCTTCCAACGATCTCTCGAATAAGATGGAATTTCCTGAGCACATGTTTAGACCTTTGATGCGATATGGATTCCTTAGACTGAGCAATGGCACCATTATTGTCACAATACAACTCAATGCCATTCTCAATGCTATGAACTACACCAAACTCACCAATGAACTTTTTGATCCAAACAGCTTCCTTTGCTGCATTAGCTGCTGCAATATACTCAGCCTCTGTTGTATAATCCGCGATGGTACTCTACTTAGAGCTCTTCCAGCTCACAGCTTCTCCATTGAGACAAAATATGAAACCATATTGAGATCGAAAATCATCTTTGTCACTCTGGAAGCTTGCATAGGTGTATCTAGTAACAACCAACTCATCATCTCCACCATAAACCAAAAAATTATCCTTAGTTCTTCGCAAGTACTTAAGGATGTTTTTCGCTGCAATCTAGTGCGCATCTCCTGGATTTGACTGGTATCTGCTGCATATACTCAAAGCACATGCAACATCCAGTCGAGTGCATATCATGGCATACATAATGGATCCCTCTTTGCGAAGCATAGGGAACATTACTCATACGCTTGACCTCATCGGGACTCGAAAGGACACTGAGTCTTGCCAAGTGTTATGCCATGTTGCATGGGAATGAAACCTCTTTTGGAGTTTTCCAAGCTTGAACCTTTCAAGAACCTTATCAATATAAGTCTCTTGACTAAGTTCAATCAGCCTTTTCGATCTATCTCTATAGATCTTTATTCCCAATATGTACTCTGCCTCTCCTAGATCTTTCATAGAGAAATAATTTTTAAGTCATTCCTTGACTGACTCAAGCATGGTTTTATCATTTCCTATGAGAAGTATGTCATCCACATACATGACCAGAAAAATAATACTACTCCCACTTAACTTCTTGTATACACAAGACTCCTCTTCATTTCTGAGAAAGCCAAATTTCTTGACTGCCTCATCAAATCTGAGGTTCCAACTCCTTGATGATTGCTTTAGTCCATAAATGGACTTCTTAAGCTTGCATACCCTCCTTGCATATTCTAGATCTTCAAAATTGAGGTCGTGTCATGTACACATCCTCTTACAAGAACTCATTCAAGAAAGCGGTTTTGACATCCATCTGCCATATTTCATAGTCATGAAAGACAGTAATAGCAAGGATTATCCTAATGGACTTCAGTATGGCTACTGGTGAGAAGGTTTCATCATAATCAATACTATGAATTTGTTTGAAACCTTTCGCCACCAACCTTGCTTTGAAAACACTAATGTTTTCATCCTTTTCTGTTTTTAACTTGAAAATCCATTTGCATCTAATGGGTTTTACCCGATCAGGTAAATCAACCAAGTCCCATACTTGATTTTCAAACATGGAATCCATTTTAGATTTCATGGCCTCAAGCCATCTTTCAGAGTCTTGACTATCCAAAGCTTCTTTGTAGCTAGTAGTAGGGGTCTTCATGGGTGGTTAACCATCCCGAAATGACATTTCGGTTTGGTAACCGGAAGTATCGATTCATCAGTTTTGTGAACCGTAACTGTAACTGTTCAAACCGGTAACCGCCTAAGCGGTTAACCGGTTCTTCGGTACGGTTTTGCGGTTAACCATTAACCGTTACTCAAGTTTTATTAATTTATTTTACTAAATTTATAAATTAGATTTTTACTTTTTCTCAACATAAATAATATAACATTAATATTATACTACATTACTACTCCACAAAGTTTAATGCCAACATAAAAATAACATACTAATACTACATTACTACTCCACAAAGTTCAATGCCAACATAAAAAATAACATAACTAGCTATTACTAGGTGAAGGATGACTTCTTTTTTGTGAACTTACTGATTTTTTTTGTTCTTTAGAGAAATTACTAACTTACTACCCTTAGTAAAAAAAAACTAATAATTAATTATTGTAATTATTATGATAAAGAGAATAATAATAAAATAAAATCAATATATCCGTTTTTTCGGTTAACCGTTTTATAAAAAATCATAACCGTAACCGTACCGTTTAACCGTAAATTTTACCGGTTCGGTAACCGAACCGTTTAATCCCTATTTTTTCGGTATGGTTACCGCCCGTTTTGACTGGTTTTTCGGTTTTTCGGTACGGTTTTTTCGGTTTTTTGTGAACACCCCTAGCTAGTAGGTTCTTCTGATTCTAAAATCGTTATTTCCGAACTTTCAGTCAAAAGGAAGTCAATATATCACTTTGACGGAATGATGGTCCTACTAGACCTACGTTGGGGAACAACAGAAGAAGTTTCTACCTCACTAGGTTGAGTGACTTCGCATGGAGTATCTCCAAGTGGGACGGTAAGAGGTACGTGAATTGAATGCACCGCCTCCTGAGCATTTTCATGCCGGGCCGCCTCTGATAAGGTGTTAACCTCATCCATTTGTTGCTCATCTTGAATTTCTTCGAGATATACATTTCTTCCACTTGTTTTTCTGGAAATAAACTCATTTTCCAGAAAGACACCATTACGAGCAACAAACACTTTGTTTTCGCTTTGGTTGTAGAAGTAGTATCCCTTAGTCTCTTTTGGGTAACCCACAAAGAGACATTTATCGGATTTGGGTGAAAGCTTATCAGAAAGTAAACGTTTTACATAAGCTTCACAACCCCATATCCTTAGAAAAGACAATTTTGGAACGTTTCCAGTCCACATTTCATATAATGTCTTTTCCACTGCTTTGGATGGTGCTCTGTTATGTGTGAATGCCGTTGTTTCAAGCGCAAATCCCCGAATGAAATAAGAAGATCGAAGACTCATCATGGATCGAACTATATCAAGTAGAGTTCGATTCCTTCTTTCAGAAACGCCATTTAACTGTGGTGTTCCTGGTGGAGTCCATTGTGAAAGGATGCCACAATCTTTCAAATGATCAACAAACTCTTGAGATAAATATTAACCACCACGATCGGATCGCAATGCCTTAATTTTCTTCCCAAGTTAGTTTTGTACTTCATCCTGGAATTCCTTAAATTTTTCAAAGGATTCCGACTTATGCCGCATGAGGTAAACAAATACAAATCTGCTCACATCATCGGTAAAAGTAATGAAGTAACTGTACCCTCCCCTAGCCAACGTACTCATAGGTCCACACACATCCGTATGTATGAGGGCTAAAAGGTCATTGGCCCTTTCTCTTGAACCTGTGAAAGAAGACTTTGTCATTTTCCCCATCAAGCAAAACTCACAAGTATCAAATGATTCAAAATCAAGTGATTTGAGAATTCCATCTTTATGAAGTTTCTCAATGCGCTTTGAGCTTAGGTGGCCTAATCGACAATGCCATAGGTATGTAGGGTTTGAATCATTTGTTTTATGTTTCTTCTTTGTCTATGTTATAAATGTGGGTTTCTAAGTCTAGCACATATAAATCATTTGATAACTTAGCGGAGACATAGAACATATTATTCAAGTATGCAGAACAATAATTGTTATTTATTGTAAATGAATAACCTTCGGAATCCAACACAGGAATCGAAATAATATTCTTTGTGATAGCGGAAACATAATAACAATTATTAAGTTCTAAAACTGATCTTGAAGGTAAAAGTAGACTATATACTCCCACTGCCAATGTAGCAACTCGTGCTCCATAGCCAACACGAAGATCTACTTCTCCCTTTCCTAATGTTCTATTTCTTTTGAGGCCTTGCATATTACAAATAATGTGCGAACCACAAACGGTATCAAATACCCAAGAGGCAGAAGTTGCTAAGTTAACTTCTATAACATACAAATCTGAACTAGAAACTCCTTTCTCTTGATCCTTCAGATACTTGGGACAACTTCTCTTCCAATGACCAACCTTGTTATATGTGTAACAATAGTGCTCATCAGCAACTTTTGGTTTTGGTGTAGTCATTTGCTTTTCAGAAGTTTCAGACTTGGCAACTTGTTTGCTTTCGTCCTTCTTAATAGCAATCCCAATCCTATTGAGCGATTGCCCTTTACTAACCATAAGAACATCCTTATGTTCTTTTCCTGGCTTGTTAGGGATGTTTCGCTCGGTCTGAGTTAGCATTTCATGCATCTCTTGCATCGTTGCTTCCTCGCCTTGCATGTGAAAGTTGTTTAACTTTCAAGTTATGGGAACAATTCTCATATCCCTTTTACTTGCAATGAAACGTTCAGCATTCAATTTGTCCTTCGAAAGAACGGAGCGCAAATTACAAGTAGAATTGTTGGTGTTGATATTGTTGTTACTAGACATAATTACTATAACAAATAATAAAGCAAGATTCAATCAATGTTTATCAAGAAAGCAGCAATTAAACAAATTTTAATTAACTACTACCCTTTATTTAAAATGAAAGTCCCCTATTGAATAAAGAAATAACCAAGATTCCCTCCCACTACAATCAAACGGACTTTGGTCCTGCCTTCAATTTATAGTGGTTGAGGTAAGTAAACACTTTACTAATTATAACTAATTATAATTCTTGGTAGACAGGTTAGCAACTCCTTGTTTACTCCTATCTATTCGCTTCAAAATCCAAAACTTTGTCTTTTGATGATTTTGTTGAGTTAAACCAAACATTAACATGTAAGTTTCAAAAACCTACCCTACTATATGTGTTGGCAGAACCTGCTTTGGCAGAACCTATTACTCATTATCTAAGGCGTTATAGGTGTTGTTTGGAAAAGCAATTAAAACTCAATATTACTTTTGGGGACCTAAGTTTACTAATATGGTCAATTAAAAGTGAACACATGAATCAATTAACCACAAACAAACTTAGAAGCAAGCATTTAAACAAAATAAATGCAAAAGCAATAAAAGCAATAATAAAAATGGTCTAGTATGGTCCCTATACTTAGGAAAATAACTAATCTTCATGAATATTCCCTTGAATCTCCATGGATCACCATCCTTGAAACTCCTTGGATCCTCATACTTAATTACATAATTTGAATTAAATGAATAACGAAAATTTTAAAATTACAAAAAAATACAAACGATTCGCAGATCGTATTTAATTTACATTCAAATATAACAATTCGCAGATCGTATTTACTATCCTAATTTGGGCCATACTAGTCATAACATGCAAAATATAATATCATACATATTACATTAAACATCCACGCATTTATAATATCAAAATAAAATAAACACAAACTATTTACTTATTAACAATTAATAAGCAAATAAAACTTTCCATAATAATCATAAAACTTAACCAATTTAAGTTGGAAATTATTTAGGAAAATTATTATTTTATTCAATTACTTATTTAAACATGGCAATAATCATTATTATTCACAAATTTGCAAAATAGGAAACTTTTTTATTTATGCTCAACTTTGGAAAATCAGATTTTCCTAAAAATAATTTTTTTAAAATTTAAATGGAGGTTTGACTTGTTGAACGTTGACCAGCAGCACAAGGCTGCCAGTCAACAGCCAACCAAACCACGCTTCATAGACTTGCTGGAAACACCAGCCACGCCTCACACTACTCCACGCACACAAACGAACACAGGCAGCACGAGTCTATGGCCCCGCCCAGCAGTCGAGAACACTGGCCAGTCGACAATGCGCCACGCACCCCAACCCCCGCTTCGACACCCCGGCAGGAGGAACCCACCAGCGCCAGCAGCCACACAATTCGCAAGTGCCCTGCTGGTCGCGGTTCACCGGCGATCTTCACCCTTCGCCGCCACAAACCCCCTTTTGCCGTCGACCCAAAACCGCCTCCACCATGGCTCCACCGATGCAGGTGGGGACACCCAGCCATGGTGGGCAAAATCTTTGAATTTTGTAACAATTTACAAAATTTCCATAAAACTTTAACAAATAATTTATTTAAAGTTTTAGGATCTAATTAGGTTTTAATAATCCGAAAATTATGGCCAAATTTTTTGAATCACTTAACAAACTCAAACAAAATTTTAGATTTGTTAAGATTAGATTTTCACTGCTTAATCTATATTAAACATTAAATCTAACAAAAATTCAAAATTGGGGAAAAAATCAAATTATATCCGAAAAAATTCTAAAAATTAATAATTAAAATCTGAAAAATTCAAAAATAATTTTTAAGGTGATCTATTGAATTATTATAACAAATAAAATCAATTATTTTAATTGTTATCCTTAAAATTTATGAATAATCAAATTAAACATAAAATTTAACTAAAATTCACAAATAATATGATAAAATTCGAAAATTAGTGCGAAAAATAATCAAATTATTTTCAGCCATCATATTATTCTAGATCTATGTGGGTGATGAACATTAGATTTATTTAACAAATAAAAAATCAAATTTTTTACTCCCTCCGTTCTCTTTTGTTGTTCCTATTTGGAATCGGGGAAGAAACCAATGCAACTCAAAAAATGGGCAAGATTCCCCTATTATAAATAAAATAAAATTGAACTAAAATAAAGATTCTTACCATTTTGAGTTATTCCATGTTTGGCAACCAATGGTACAAAAAGTTTGAGGGGTAAAAGAGTAAATTAACTACAAAATAGTGTGAACACATTTGCACTTTGAGTTATTCTATATTAGACAACTAATTTGACAAAAGTTTAAGGGGGTAAAAAGGTAAAAAATGACTATTCAATAGTGTGAACACATTTATTGTTACTTAAAACTAATGGAAAATTTATTTCATAAATTATACTATTTATGGAAAGATTCAAAATAGAAACAACATATTGAAATTTCCCAATGGGGAATACATGAACAACAAAGAAAACGGAGGGAGTAATTATTAACAAATTATCTTAATGATTAATCAAATTAAACACTAAATAATTTTAAATCTAACAAATATATTTATAAAAATCCAAAATTTTTGGAGTGAATTAACCAATTTATTTCATCCATAATATAAGAATTCAGACCTTTATAAAATTATTTGAGCATAAATCACAAATAAATCAATTATTTACAATTTCCAATCAATTAATATCAAATATCAATTATGCAAATTCAAGCCATAAATAAATCCTCCCTTAATTGAATAAAAATAATAACTTGCATACAATAACATGATCATATGAATATTATGAATTAGGCAAAACTGATACCACTGTAGGAACATATAGATGCATATAGTGGAATTTCAGGAAACAATTTCCTAACATATATCATAGGATCGCAATCATAATCAAACACATGAATCATTCAATAGGGATTAAATATCAAACCTTTGTAGCGTGATTTCCCTATTATATGCAAGCTTTGAAGATTCGAGAGCCCCAATTATTGCTCCTCTAATCAGTCCATGAGCACCAGTTGAACAGTAATGTTTGCTAGAACGGAAGAGAAGAAATCTCTCTTGCTTTTAGGTGGTATAGGCGCCGGTTTAGAGGGAAGAGTTTAGGGTTTCACTTTCTCTCTCACTTGAAAAGAAACTGCTTAATGTAGTGATCACCTAAACCCTAATATTATATCATATATATAATAGAAGAGTCATAAGCTAGTTAGGAGAACTAATTCTCCTCCTATTCCCCTTAGGACCGACCCAACCCTAATCCTAAATGGATTTGGATTGCTTTGTCCAACTTGTGCTACAATGTGTGACCTCATAGGATTAATATATTTTAGTTATAGGCCCAATCAATATTGTCCTATTAATCATATTTATTCTCTAGCAAGAAAGTACGAATACTAAAATAATTAACTTTATTATCTTAATTCATAATATAATTCCTATTAATATTTAGTAATTGACGGGATGTCTAAGGACATATTCCTTCAACTTTGTTTATATTTAGAGTATTATGCAATAAAGTGTCACCGACTTTGGTTGAGTCTTGAGTATAGTCTTGAAAACCTAAACTCTGTTATAGAGTTTGTACTTCACATGGGAGGCATTATACCATCCAATTCGAAGAGTTTCAAGGAGAAAGTGCAAAATTAGAATGAGTCTAAACAATATAGTAAAAAGTTGGTGGAAATCTAATATAGTAGATTCTTTAGACTAGAAGAAAGCTCATAAATGTGTTTCTTAGACACAATAGAAGGTACGCAAATTGGAAAAAGAAAAAAAGGGAATGAAAATTGGAAGATTGGAAGAACTACAATTTTAAAGTTAAAATACCTTATTATGCTTCCGAGTAGGAAAATATGAGGATACAAAATGATAATCTGATCATTCAGACACATGAAAATTAGAATTAACATAAAAAACTTGACTTTTAATTAACGTGAACAAAGATTTTGATGCTTCAATTGTGCCTTAGTCTTCAATTAGTACCCTATAGTTTATGATGAGACAGCATTCATAAATTCCTCATCTGATTCAAGAGCTTTCATGAAGTCAGGAGGTAAACATATTTCCAAATCCACACTTCCTCCACCTTCACAACCTTCATAAGAAGTCACCTTCCCTACAAATTTATTCGCGTACCCGCTACGAAGAGCAACTGCTTTTCCAATCCCAAATTCATTCCCGTACATGTCGAATCTCGGCGAGCTTCCCATCATCACACTGCAATCAAACAGCTTATCAAGGTGGAAAACAACGGGTGATTTCAGCCATTCATCAACAAAGCCTCGCACTATTTTGTCACTATGGTTTACCACAGTGTGGTGTAACAATGATGCAGCCCACCCTAAGTTATGATCAAGTAGTTCACCAACCGTGGTAGTTGTTTTCAACGGGGTTATACAGTTACCAAAATACGCTTGAGGCAAAGGTGGATCTAATCTCTGCCTGTTATTAGCTGCTAGTCTGCAATCAGTGGACTGATCATTAGATAGACGGTTTGCTCGAACTATTGCTCGCCAGCAGAGTGCTGACAAGGCTTGAAACGATGAGATTTTATTGGTTGTGTTGCTTTCCTTATTTGCTCTCGCTTTAAGTAGTGCCATAGACTCGGATGAGAAATGGAATATCCTTTCTCTGAGTTGAGGTGCTTCATATCGGCTAATAAATTCATTTGGTTCGGTAAAGGGAGTAGGAAAGTCTGGCCATGGCCTTCAGGAAACCATCGGTTATGAATTGGAATACGCGATGAAGGAACTACTTCATCGCGTATTCCTAAATGGATCATAGACCAAATGTTCCAAAAATGCCAGAAAGAGGTTCCGTCCCCTAGGGCGTGATTCATTGAACAGCCAATGAAAATACCATCTAAAAGCTCGGTGACTTGAATGGTTAACAAAGACTTAAAATGACCATCATGGTTAACATTTTTGTCATGGTCAAAAAATGATTGAACCACTAGAGGAACATCGGTGGGTGAAAGTAGGTCGGATATAGTCATATCGAACGTAGCATGGATGAACCTCGCGCCAGGGCCTTTGTTGCAGTCGACGAAGACCAGACATTTCTGTTGGTCTTCGTCTACTTGGGTCGCGAGTTGGCCTGCTAATGGGTAGAAATGGACGAGGGTGAGTGAAAGCGAGTCCTTGAGATTTTGAAGGAATTTGTGAATGGAGAATGGTTGATCATTTAAGTTTGAAGGTTTGGTGAAGAGTAGACCCTTTTGGATGTAATGAACAGAGAGCATAGCTAAATCCACAGGAGGTAAGTAGTAAGGTTGATTGGCTTCCTTCACTTCATACTTTGGTTTGATGAAGGATTCTGAGATGTGTTTAACAGTTTGTGATGAAGTCATTTTTGTGATTTTTGAGTTTGAGATTGGTGAAGGAAGGAACTTCGCTCATTCAAGTTGATAAGCAATGGTGTCTTTAGTTGCATTTTATTAGATTGGTATATTATTAATTAATGGATGACTAATTGACTAAAGAGGCGAAAGCAAACTTTTCTTCAATATTTTATCTTCCTAAGCAACTTCGACCAAGTTTCCATTTGTGTACCATATACTGATATACCTTTTATTTACCCCTTGCCATTTATAGATTTTTTTACGATATTTTCTTGTTTTTTATTTGTTTAAAATTGAGTAAGCAGAAGAGGGACCACAATCCACTTATTTCAAAAGGTCTTTTTTAGTAGGCATTAATTAAGAAGACTTGAGACAAATCAGACTATTATTTTATCACTTGTTTTGAGGTTGGTAAGAATAATGCACGGAAATCTCGTATAGATCAATCATGACCTACTTATGTAAGACTCAGTAAGAGGACTCTTGAAAGTTGAAAGTTGAAAGTTGAAAGTAAAGGGAAAGGTTAACAAGAACCCCCCTTCCTCCTTTAGGATGTGATCTCAAAATCTCATAGTAGTTAATCTTGTAAAAGTACTTATTAAATAAATAATTGTAATTCATTTCTCCCTCGAAAAACATATAATTGTAATTCTTTAAAGTCGTTGTTCATGATCTAATGTTCAATATTTTCTCCATACCTAAATATTTGCTCAATTTGTTTCTTTCGGGGTCATACATTTTTATTTCTAACAGAACAAGCTTCCAGTGATGCAATCTCCATATAAAATAAGGGATCATTCTTTAAAATGGATTGATTACCCCGATATTACAATAAAATCTTGTAAATACACCTCGTATAAGATTTTGTTTTAGTTCTTAGTACTCCTTCTTTATCTTTTTAGTTTGCGCACTTGGAATCTTGACACTATTAACAATTAGAGTCATATGAAGTTTTATTTGATTTGTATCAATGAGTACTTTATTGATATTCAATCATTATAATTTTTACTTATATGTAGTGAAATATATTTAAGGTCAAAATTATGCATTGGCAAACGTGCATAGTTTAAACAGACAAATTAAAAAATACAGAGAAAGTATTATATAAAAAATGCGACAATTACGTGATATTTTGTTAGATTTATTTTCGTCTGTAATTTTAAAACTTTTAAATGTTTGATTATATAATGATAAAAATAATACTCCCATCGTCCCATAATATAGTGTTCACTTCTCATTTTTCACGAGAATTAAGGAAAATGGAATGAGTAGTAGGAGTTCCAAAAAAATTGTATTTGATGAAGTGCTTTTTTGATACTTTTATATTGAAACTAGTTTTGAGAGAACAGTTTGAGAAATAGCCAAACTACTATAGCCTCTATTGTTCTCAGTACTTCTGTATAAACCGTATGGGAAAGGTGTACATCTAGGGGACTCACTTTGATGAAGGATTTCCTTTTTAATTCATTTAAACAAAATCAAAAGGCAATAAATGTTTCTTGGAATGGTGTAAAACAATAAATGAGGTCACATGTTTTGAGAGAAAGTAGGGATATTTTGGAAAGTTTGTGTAGACATTAAGGATAATTTAGTCCAAATAAATTGATAAAAAGAAAATTGGCACAACATTTTGGGACACCAAAAGGAAATGTGAGCTATATTATACTTTCAATCCGTCCCATAATATAGTGCTTCATTTCCATTTTGGATGTCTCAAAATATAGTACTTGGTTCTATATTTAATTCCATATTTTTTTCGTGATTTGCCTAGAAAAACCATATCGTCATCATTTATTTGCTTTTTGAAATTAGTTTTTTGCTTTGTTTATTCAACCCAAGGGTTACATTTTGGAGACATTAATAAAGGTGATGGGAGAAGACTTTTATACCATAGGTCAGCGGACAGAGGTAGTACTTAATTCAATCAAAAGGGTTCCAACAACCACTCTATTCAAAGCTTTGAATTTGTCAAATCCTTGAATTGGGCTGGATCCCCCCCCTCTGGATAACCATCTAGCTGATACGTGATTGCCAAATAAACTTTGACCCACGTAACACGTTTTTTTTCTCCCTTTCGAACCCATCTAGCATTTAATTTCTTCCGAATCGCTCTCGCACAAGGCCACTCACCCGTGGCCCCAACAAACCCCAAACCCCCTCCCCTCCCCCCCCCCAACAATATTGAAATTTTGTTTCCACCAAGATTTGAACCTTGGCCGCATGTGGGATATAGGAAGCTCATACCATGGGCCTACCTGCATTTGGTCATGTAACACGTTCTTGCTTTGCTCAAAGTATATACCGTATATTTGGGCGTATATAAATTTAATGGTTTTTTTTCCTTTTTAGTTTTATACCTCCTCTGTTTTTTTTACTTGCAACCGTTTGATTTTCACGCTTGCCAATACATAACTTCAACCATTAATATCTTTAATTATCGATAAGTAAAAATTATAAAAAGTAGATAATTGGAAAATACGCATTGAGAAGAATATAACAAGATCCCACATGAATATGTTTTTCCTTAACTATAAATCACCAAAGGTAAACTAACTGGAGTTTGTGAATGGTGTAAAAGTGAAAACCGTTGCAAGTAAAAAGAAATAGAGGAAGTACATTATTGTGCATATGGGACCCACCTTTATTTTCTTCATGACTCATTCCACTTAGATGATGGGAAGATCCAAATGACATTTTGTTATGGAATGACCCAAACTAGATCATCAAAAAATCATGAGTGGAAGGCTATGATTTTTTACATTACACCTCGTGAATCGTGATACAATTTCATGATCTAAAAAGACATGAGTGGACATACTCTTAGAATCTTCTCAACGTATATTTTTTTAATATCAACTTTTTATAATTTTCACTTATTACTCCCTCTGGTCTTTATTAATTTACCCGTATTCCTTTTTGGATGTCCCTTATTAGCTTACCCATTTCTTTTGTTTCTATTTTTGGAATGGAACCACTAACTTTCCATCACACATACATTTAACTTTAATATAAAATAATATTTTCTCTTTCTTTCTACATGTCCCACAACATTGTTTTCTCCTAAAAACTTTGAGAAAAGACGGTAGGTAATAAAGACCGGAGGGAGTAGTCATTAAAGATAATAATGTTTCAAACCATGCATAGACAAGCGTGAAAACATGACATAATGCAAATGTTTCTAAACAGAGGAAATACAAAACACATCATCATTGAAAATACCGAAGGGCGTAGTTTTCTTCACATAGGATGAATGTCCCTATTGTCTAATAATTCAGCTCCTAATGGATTCGAATTGATTTTACGACCCCACAATGCGGTACATAAGTAACATGACTAATGTATGCTTTTTGGATCTCAACTTTATTTATTTCTCCCTAGTTCCTCATTGTGTTCACTCATCAATTGTTGGCGCTGATTGATTGCTGGTAAAATTGTATAAATGTAAAATGAAGTAATATGTTAGATATTAGACCACTTTAAGGATAGAAACAAAAACAAAAACAAAACTATTCATAGCACTATAGCAGGGATTCACTGAAACAAAAGTTGATAAATTAGGATTAAAGAAAAACTATATTACTCCAGTAAGATAATAGTGTTTCCAGTACCAAAGGGATCCGTGGCGCAATGGTAGCGCGTCTGACTCCAGATCAGAAGGTTGCGTGTTCGATTCACGTCGGGTTCAAAACCCCGGTCCCAAAAACGGATCTTTTTCGACTCGATTTACTGGGTGCAGTGCAGCAGTAGAATGAAATAGTGCTGCTAGTGCTAATTTGGTTGATCAGAATGGATCCAAAGGAAGAGATTTTGTTGGTAGTAGTATTTTTCATTTCACTAATAAAAATATCTTTTACAAAAATAATCTTTTCCCAAACTGTTTTTAAATATCTTTTATCTAACTCTTTTCTAAAATCTTTTATGATAAAAATCTTTTAGAAACCTACTAATTATTTTTCTAAAATCTTTTAGAAACCTACTAATTATTTTTCTAAAATCTTTTAGAGACCTATTAGTTTTCGAAAACCTATTGCAACCCAACTCCCTAAACCTATATATGATCTCACAATCGCTCCCTAAAAAAAATCCTTCGACTAACAAAAACACTCGGCACACAAAATTCGATACAAATCTCCTACACCATCTCTCACAAATCATCAACGCCTAATACTCTACTGCTCACCTTACAAAGAACCTCATAACACATATCTTCACTAATCATTAGCCACGCTATTCATCATCTAACACTCATCATCACCTACCAACTTAATCTCGCCACATCATCATCTAAGAATCACAAATCTGCAGCTACCCTAAATCATTAGGACTGATCATCAATCCTCATCATCACATACGGCAACATCAAACAAATCAGTATTTTTTCAACTAATACTCGACGCATACAACACCATACATACAACGCAAGACCCAATTCTTTTTTAAGACTTGTTCATATTCAATTTTCCAAGATCCGTACAAATCAAGATCCCGGACGGTGGTATAATTTCTGAGGGTCAACTAAATTCACAAACTTTATTTGCTTTCTTTATTTATTTTTAATATTTTCTTAAAGTTACTAACGTTCTATTCATGATGTAGATTGTTAACAAATTCATGCGATTGTAAGTATTGTATATTATACTAACTCCCTGCAATATTTTCTTTTCTTATTTTTATTTATTTATTTTCATATTATTCTTGCCTTTGTATATTATATGCCTGCCTGATTATTCTATGCATATTATATGATTGTCCTGCTTTAATGCTTTTATCACCCACATGTTATTTTTGCTAAACAAGACCTAAAGAAATGTTCTAATATTAATCAGATTAATTTGGACAACCTGTTAGGTTCCTTGTAATATTGATTGCATAATAACTTGTCACTAAAATTAGTCTTTTTATGTGTTTTCTGAACCAATTTAGACTAAATATTTTTAAGGTGTATTAAAACGTTATATGATTATTCTTTGGCATAAATTCTGCAATGAATCGATATTTAGTAGAGGCCAACTTTGGGCGAATGTGGTTCATTATGACCATATTTGTACCCTCACCCCCGAACTCAATCTTTGGTTCATTTTGACCATCTATGGAGTAAGGACGGGGAAATCTACATTGGATAATTTGTCCCTACGATGTTCCCATATCCAATTAGGTTTATGATTCTTCCTAAAAAGAATTGTTGGCGACTTCTTTCAATACAAAACAATTTTCATAAAACCTTAACAGTGGAGTAGTCAAATCTAATACGCACTCACACCGCGTAGGCGAAATAAAAACACGCCTATAATAATGTAATTATATTATTGTAGATCCATAATCATTTCTCCCCATTTAAGGGTCCGATGATGAAACATACCGCGGTTTTAGTTGGTGCGACCCGACGGAAGAGGAGTTCGAAGAGCCAACCCAAAATAAATTTAAAGTGTATTTCAAAGTCTTATTAAAAAGCCCAATTAATCATTCGTGATAATTAATTGTATTTTGTGCCTATAAAAATATTTTGAGTCCATTTAAAACATTTTAAGCCCAAAAGCACAATTGTTTATTTATTAATTTTAATAAATATTTTCATAAAATAAATTGAAATCAGATTTTTCATCCATAATATTAAATTTTCGGATTTCAAGGGATAAAAGAAATCTTTGAAAATACGTTTAACAAAAGGCTGGCAACATGTGCTGGACGCAGGCGGTGGGCCTGGTGCACCACGTGCGCCCAACGTATTGGTTGTGATGTGTCAGTCGCGCCAATCTGCGCCTGACACGTGGCTCTGTGTGTCACACAGAGTCCTGCGCCTGGCGCATCACTCTGTGCGACACACATGCTGTCTTTCTTATCTTTTTTTAAAGCGCGTACCACATGTACGCAATTTATTAGTCATGTAACACCCGACCCATACGGAATCGAGTATATATTGTCACCAATGCGCATCCACGGCCAACAATTGTCCTCAATAACCAACACAAGTTCTTCTGGCGCATCTTGTCCTCACTCATGCGCACCCCGAGAAACTTCCCAGGAGGTCACCCATCCCCGGACTACTCCCAGCCAAGCACGCTTAACTGTGGAGAAACTGATGGAATAAAGAAAGATGCATCTTGCTGTAATGAGTAGTCTGCTAAATTCCTCTAAAGCAATCATGAGGGGTATTACATATATACACTCACTTGAGGACAGCAACGCCCTCGTTGTACCTGAGGACTCCACATATTCGGCCACAACGACCTGTGAGTCTCCCCAGCGTGGAAACTAATCACATATTCGACACCCAGCCAGTGATATAGCCCCAGAATCCTCCCCAACTATGCGACTAACCTTGGATCAATAATCCACACGATCAGCACACGGTCGTAGGGTTGCTCTGATACCATTTGTAACACTCGACCCATACGTAGTTGAGTATATTGTCACCAATGCGCATCCAGGGCCAAAAACTGTCCTCAATAACCAACATAAGTTCTTCCGACGCATTTTGTCCTCATTCATGCGCACCCCGAGAAACTTCCCAGGAGGTCACCCATCCCTGGACTACTCTCAGCCAAGCACGCTTAACTGTGGAGTAACTAAGGAAATAAACCCTAAAAGAAAGATGCATCTTGTTGGAATGAGTAGCCTGCTAAATTTTCTTTATAGCAATCGTGAGGGGTATTACAAGTCATGTCGCGTCAGGCGTACCAATATATGCCTGACACGTGTGATTGTGCGTCACACAAGCTCTTGCGCCTAGCGCACATAGCGCGTGATGCGCAGTTTCCTTTTTTCTATAAATAGGCGTTGATTTCCCGAATCAAAGGCACGGTTTTTTTAATATAATTCTCATACACTTTAATACTCTATATTTAATTCCATATTTTTTCGTGATTTGCCGAGAAAAACCGTATCGTCATCATTTATTTGTTTCTTGAAATTAGTTTTTTGCTTTGTTTATTCAACCAAAGGGTTACATTTTGGAGACACTAATAAAGGTGATGGGAGAAGACTTTTATACCATAGGTCATTGGACAGAGGTAGTACTTAATTCAATCAAAAGGGTTCCAACAACCACTCAATTCAAAGCTTTGAATTAGTCAAATCCTTGAATTGGGCCGCATCCCCCCCCCCACCCCTGGATAACCATCTAGATGATAAGTGATTGCCAAATAATAAACTTTGACCCACGTAACACGTTTTTTTTGGCTCCCTTTCGGGAACCCATGGTAAGATGAATTTCCTCTGGGTTGCTCTCGCACAGGGACACTCACCCAGAAGCCCAACAAACCCCAAACCCCCCTCCCCCCAACAATATTGAAATTTTGCTTCAACCAAGATTTGAACCTTGGTCTCTCATGTGGGAGATAGGAAGCCATACCATTGGACCCAAGGATCCTTGATCACGTAACACGTTCTTGCTTTGCTCAAAGTATATACCGTATATTTGGGCGTATATAAATTTAATGGTTTTTTTTCCTTTTTAGTTTTATACCTCCTCTGTTTTTTTTTACTTGCAACCGTTTGATTTTCACGCTTGCCAATACATAACTTCAACCATTAATATCTTTAATTAACGATAAGTAAAAATTATAAAAAAGTAGATATTTGGAAAATACGCATTGAGACGAATATAACAAGATCCCACATGAATATGTTTTTCCTTAACTATAAATCACCAAAGGTAAACTAACTGGAGTTTGTGAATGGTGTAAAAGTGAAAACCGTTGCAAGTAAAAAGAAATAGAGGAAGTACATTATTGTGCATATGGGACCCACCTTTATTTTCTTCATGACTCATTCCACTTAGATGATGGGAAGATCCAAATGACATTTTGTTATGGAATGACCCAAACTAGATCATCAAAAAATCATGAGTGGAAGGCTATGATTTTTTACATTACACCTCGTGAATCGTGATACAATTTCATGATCTAAAAAGACATGAGTGGACATACTCTTAGAATCTTCTCAATGTATATCTTTTAAATATCAACTTTTTATAATTTTTACTTATTACTCCCTCCGGTCTTTATTAGTTTACCCGTATTCCTTTTTGGATGTCCCTTATTAGCTTACCCATTTCTTTTGTTTTTATTTTTGGAATGAGACCACTAACTTTCCATCACACATACATTCAACTTTAATATAAAATAATATTTTATCTTTCTTTCTATGTCCCACAACATTGTTTCTCCTAAAACTTTGTACAAAAGAAATAGGTAGACGAATAAAGACCGGAGGGAGTAGTCATTAAAGATAATAATGTTTTTCCCATGTTTTAAACCATGCATAGGCAAGCGTGAAAACATGACATAATGCAACTGTTTCTCAACAGAGGAAATACAAAACACATCATCATTGAAAATACCGAAGGGCGTAGTTTTCTTCACATAGGATGAATGACGCAGTCGGAAAACTAAAAGAAAAGCAAGCGCTAATCTCGGTTACAAACAGACAGATTTTACAAGCGATAAATCTGTAGAAATCCGGAATCCACCAGAAAAAAGAGTAAACTCTCTGAAATATTATTAAAAGTCAAAAGCTGCCTCCAAATAATGACCTAATATTGTTTAAATACTCAAAACAAAACCCTAATACGAAAATAAGGAAATAACAAAATCCGGAAATAATTAAAATGCTGTTTTCGGGCCCTAAACGAACTCGGATGGCTTAAAAAGCCTGTACATCATGGCAAAGCCATGAGTTTGACTCGTTGGCCCGTTCCGCTTCCAGAAAGGTATCACAATTAGCAATCGGACTCCGGAGGCCTGACTAGTAGAAATCATTTCAGGACTTTTGTCGAACTTCTTCGTCGAACTTGATCGCTAACCGTCCTACGTCAATGAATGTCCCTATTGTCTAATAATTCAGCTCCTAATGGATTTGAATTGATTTTACGACCCCACAATGCGGTACATAAGTAACATGACTAATGTATGCTTTTTGGATCTCAACTTTGTTTATTTCTCCCTAGTTCCTCATTGTGTTCACTCATCAATTGTTGGCGCTGATTGATTGCTGGTAAAATTGTATAAATGTAAAATGAAGTAATATGTTAGATATTAGACCACTTTAAGGATAGAAACAAAAACATAACTATTCATAGCACTATAGCAGGGATTCACTGAAACTAAAGTTGATAAATTAGGATTAAAGAAAAACTATATTACTCCACTAAGATAATAGTGTTTCCAGTACCAAAGGGATCCGTGGCGCAATGGTAGCGCGTCTGACTCCAGATCAGAAGGTTGCGTGTTCGATTCACGTCGGGTTCAAAACCCCGGTCCCAAAAACGGATCTTTTTCGCCTCGATTTACTGGGTGCGGTGCAGCAGTAGAATGAAATAGTGCTGCTAGTGCTAATTTGGTTGATCAGAAAGGATCCAAAGGAAGAGATTTTGTTGGTAGTAGTTTTTTTCATTTCACTTGGCTTTTTTAATTGTCTTCGAAAGAGGAATAGAAGATCCTCTTCATAAGTTCTGGAACCTTTCGGTGATTCATCGATCGTAACGGCAAACAATTTTGGTTGGGATAAGGGAAGGAGAATGAGGGGGAAAAAGGCTTTTGGTCGAAAAACTCCAATTCGATTTTGAGAACAGAAAAATCCAACTACGAGTTAGAGGAGAGTCGGAGTTGGATGCTATTAAAATTTGATATATCCAATTCGACTCCGACACCCATTAGAATTTTGTGTATTCAGATTATAGATGTATAATCAATCAATATATATATATATATATATATATATATATATATATATATAAAGGAGGAAACTTTTCGGGAGGCAGGGAGCTCGCAAGATTTCGATCTCATAGAGCGCGCCACGTAGGATTGTCACGTCATCAATTTATATTTTTATTTTTTTACAAAAATAGAGTTCTAGATGATTTAAATACATATAAAGAGATTTGGATAAGCGAAAATTAGAGTTTGAATTTAAATCAACAACCTAAATTATTATATCATGAAAATTGTGTATAACTTTTGTTACATAATTCGGAATATTATAATTTTTGTATCATCGGAGAGCATTCGAAATATGCTTCGAAATAAGATCCATTTACAATATAGTTGTACAACTTATGAAATATAGAGCGCCATGTAGGATTGTCATGTCATTAATTTTTATTTTTATTTTTTTCTAAAAATAGAGTTCTACATAGATTTAGATACATATAAGGAGTCTTGGATAAGCAGAAATTAGAGTTTCGCTTTGAATGAACAACCTAAATTATTATATTATGTAAATTGTGTATAACTTTTGCTACCTAATTCTGAATATTATAATTTTTGTACCATTAAATAGTGCTCGAAATATGCTTTGAAATAAGATCCATTTACAATATAGTTCTACAATTTATGAAATAGAGAGCGCTACTTAAGATTGTCATGTCATTTAGTTTTTTTTTTTAAATATTTGAAAAAAATAGAATTCTACATATATTTAAATACATAAAAGAGTTTTGGATAGGGGGAAATTAGAGTTGTGTTTTGAATAAACAACCTAAACTATTATATTATGTAAATTGAATTTAACTTTTGCTACCTAATTTAAAACATTATAATTTTTTTACCATTGGAGAGTGTTTGAAATATGCTTCAAAATAGGATATATTTACTATATAGTTCTACAACTCATGAAAATATATTAAATTAGATGCATTGTAGGACATTATTTAGTCTTTTTTTTAGATAAATATAATAATGGCTATAAGTATTAAGTATAGTGTATTATATGTGATTATAACATTTGATTATAGGTCCAATTTACAGGATTAAACATATTATCTTTCAAAACCTCAACCTTACTCAACCAAACTAAAACAATATAGTATTGCAACAAAACTTATTGACTAAAACCTATAGCGATAAAGTTACATATATATAATTAGAGTTTTGGATTATGTAAAAATTAGAGTTTGATTTAAATAAAACAGCCTTAGAATATTATAAAGAGCTCCACCTAAGCATGCCATGTCATTCTTATCAATTTTTAAGAAAGTATTCTTTCTGTCCTGCATCTATTAAATTATTACCCTCTACTTTCTTAAAGTATTATTCGCGTATTATTCATGTTAAAACTGTATTAGCTATTGTTAGTCATACCTGTTATTGGGATACCATTTAATAATAGACTTAGCTACAATATTCAATTGAATATTAAAAATTATAAAATTTATATATCAAAATAACAAATCTAGAAATTATAGTATAATGACAAATACTTTCTCCGTTTTTATTCTACTTCAACAATTGGTGTGGACATGGTTTTTAAGGAAATAAAAAATGGGTAGTTTAGCATAGAGGTACCTCTTTAGTTAACTAGAATATGGGACAAATAAATCCTTATTAAAGTAAACGCAACTTTATAAGGCAATTCGGGTAATTAATGATGGTTTTATTAACATAAAGTAAAGGTAATATTGTCAACTGTAGTTTCTTTTTTTACCAAAAGTGGAATGAACTCAAAAGATGAAACTATCTAAAGTGGTAATTGTTGTAATAGAAAAAGAACGAAGGAAGTATGTAAATACAATGATCTAGAAAAATCTCATTTTACAACAACACAAAATCAACAATAATATTAACAAAAAATATACAATAAAATAAAATAAACAACAACCCGTGCAACGCACGGGCTTCAAACCTAGTGTAATTATATTATTGTAGACACATAATCGTTTCTCCCCATTTAAGGGTTCGATGATCAAACATACCGCAGTTTTAGTTGACGCGACCCGACGGAAGAGCAGTCCGAAGAGCCAACCCAAAATAAATCTAAAGTGTATTTCAAAATCTTATTAAAAGTCCAATTAATCATTCGTGATAATTAATTGTATTTTGAGCCCATAAAATTATTTTGAGTCCATTTAAAATATCTTAAGCCCGAAAGCCCAATTGTTTATTTATTATTTTTAATAAATATTTTCATAAAATAAATAGAAATCAGATTTTTAATCCGTAATATTAAATTTCCGGATTTCAAGGGATAAAAGAAATCTTTAAAAATGCGTTTAACAAAAGGCTAATAACATGTGCAGGACGCAGGCGGTGCGCCTGGTGCACCACGTGCTCCCAACGCTTTGGTTATGATGTGTCAGGCGCGCCAATCTACGCCTGACACGTGGCTCTGTGTGTCATACAAAGTCCAGCGTCTGGCGCACCACTCTATGCGACACACAGACTGTCTTTCTTATCTTTTTTTAAAAGCGCATACCACATGTACGCAGTTTATTAGTCATGTAACACTCGACCCATACGAAATCGAGTATATTGTCACCAATGCGCATCCAGGGCCAACAACTGTCCTCAACAAATTCTTCCAGCGCATTTTGTCCACACTCATGCGCACCGCGAGAAACTTCCCAGGAGGTCACCCATCCCTGGACTACTCCCAGCCAAGCACGCTTAACTGTGGAGAAATTAAGGAAATAAGCTCCCTAAAAGAAAGATGCATCTTGTTGGAATAAGTAGCCTGCTAAATCCCTCTAAAGCAATCATGAGATATTACATACGCCCGCACATGAGGACATCAACGCCCTCGTTGCACCTGAGGACTCCACATATTCTGCCACAACGACCTGTGGGTCGCCCCAGCCTGGAAACTAATCTCATATTCGACACGCAGCCGGTGATATAGCCCCAAAATCCTCCCTAACTAGGCGACTAACCTTGGATCAATAATCCACACGATCAGTACGCGGTCGTAGGGTTGCTCTGATACCATTTGTAATACACCCCTACTTGAGGACAACAACGCCCTCGTTGCACCTGAAGACTCCACATATTCGGCCACAACGACCTGTGGGTCGCCCCAGCTTGGAAACTAATCTCATATTCGACATGCAGCCGGTGATATAGCCCCAGAATTCTCCCCAACTAGGCGACTGACCTTGGATCAATAATCCACACGATCAGCACGCGGTCGTAGGGTTGCTCTGATAGCATTTGTAACACCCGACCCATTCGGAGTTGAGTATATTGTCACCAATGCACATCCAGGGCCAACAACTGTCCTCAATAACCAACACAAGTTTTTCCGACGCATTTTGTCCTCATTCATGAGCACCCCGAGAAACTTCCTAGGAGGTCACCCATCCCTGGACTACTCCCAGCCAAGCACGCTTAACTGTGAAGTAACTAAGGAAATATGCTCCCTAAAAGAAAGATGCATCTTGTTGGAATGAGTAGCCAGCTAAATTCCTTTAAAGCAATCGTGATGGGTATTACAAGTCATGCCGCGTCAATCTTACCAATGTGCGCCTGACACGTGTGATTGTGCGTCATAAAAGCTCTTGCGCCAGGCGCACATAGCGCGTGACGCGCAATTTCCTTTTTTCTATAAATAGGCGTTGATTTCCCAAATCAAAGGCACGGTTTTTTAATATAATTCTCATACACTTTAATACACTGAATATACTCGTGCGTATAATCTTGTACTTCCACATACTAAACCAACACAATAAACACAATTACTCACACATACGTTCGTGCTTTTATCGACTTTTGGCTTCAAGATTGCTCTACCTGAAGGTCGTTACGCTCTCAGACCTCAGCAACATAAGTATACTACTGAGGGCCCTTGAATAATTCCTTTTATTATATTTCCTTGAAGTTACTAATGATTTATTGTCATGATGTAGATATTTAATATATAAACATTATTATTGTACATTCTAACCCCCTTTTCTCTTACTTTGTATATATAATATTCATGTTATTATATGATTGTTCTATGCATGATTTTTATCAACCACATGTTATTATTGCTAATCAAGACCTAAAGAACTATTATAACAAAATCAGATAATTTGGACAACGTGCTAGGTACCTTGTAAATTGATTGCTTAATAAATGATCGCTAAAAAAAGTAGTCTTTTATGTGTTTTTTGAACCAATCTAGACTAATCTTTTTTGGGTGCATGAAAATTATTATGTGGTTGTTCTCCTGCATAAAAATTGCTATGAAACGTATTAAGTAGAGGCCAGCAATGGGCGACATGGTTCCTGACCGTGTTCGTACCCTCACCCCCGAACTCAATTTTTGGTTCATTAACTATCTATGGAGTCAAGACGGGGAAATCTATATTGGATAAGTCCCTAAGATATCCCTACGGTTTCCCAAATATCCAATTAGGTTTATGAGTCTTCCTTTAAAGACTTGTTGGCGACTTCGAAAACGTATTTAATAACACCTTAACAATGGGTAGTCAAATACGCGCTCACACCGCGTAGGCGAAATAAAAACATGCCTACAATTTAACAATGTAGTGTTATTAACCGTTCAGCGGGTCTTTTGGTCTAAAATTAATTTCACCTAATTACATAAAATAAAATAAAATAAAAAAATCATTCATTTTATTACTTGAGTCCCTTCATTGTTGAGTCCCAGTTAGTCGTCGTGGTTTCATCCATTACTTCTTTTCATCTTGTTGTAAAAGTCGCATCTTATCAGGAATTCTAACTGCATTAGAAGTCCATTTAGCACATATGTCTAGGCTCATCCAGTTTTAATCCATTTAGAGTTCTTAACCATGTCTAACTCTATTCATGTAAGTCTTAACCTCGTTTAAGTTCAGCCATCTAAGAAGTCTAATTTAGTTAGAGTTCTTATCAGCTTAGGAGTCTAAAATTCATATAAGTCCATGCATAGTAGGAGTCAATATCAATTAGAATTTCGTCCATCTTAGGTTTTTAGGTTCACTGGCGTCTCATACTGTAACAACCCGCTTCCCGAGCTGCTAGCTTAACTCGCTTAGCAATCCCAAAACTCAATTAGCACCAAAATAATAATAATCATTTATGAATTAGATAACACTCGCAGCGGAATCAACCTGAAATATACGTCATAGACCTGTGGGTTATGGGCCCACAAAAAAATATCCTTTATAAAAGGCTTCAATTACATAGTCATTCAATCTCAAGTTCAAGGCAAAAGAATAAACTATGTCATAAGTAATTCTAAATAAACTCCTCTATATACAAACTTAAATCTCGGACTTTAACCCACAATACACAATTCGAATCATAACTTTGCTCTCAACTCGATTCTGGCTTCCAACACAATCCTGCAATTAAGTTTGACTCTGCCACCCACCAAGTGACAGGCCACATAAATAACAAAACAATCAGCAAAGCTGAGTACACACTTCATAATAGAAAATACAAGTTTAGGTGTATTTTGAAAACTAATTGATAACACATAGTAATAATAGCAAGTAGTCATAATCACTTCAATTACTTAGAGATTTCATAACATTAATCTTTTGATATAACCTCGAGTGTAGCAAACTGTTGAGGGTCGCCAACCCATCTTTTACTGTTCTGCTTGCAAGACTTAATCCGGACATGTCCTACTTCCGCCAGGATTTTCCCCTCCTGGTTGGATAACAGTTAGGGAATACCCGCCCTAACCCGGGTGTATGCTCACGCCTCACTTCCATAATTCAATTCAAGATATTTAATGTTTCATTACCATACAATTCCATATACTTAACAGATTCCATTTAAAAGCATAAATATGGCAATTTAGTGTTTGAGCCTAGCTTAGGATAAGTAAAACATCTCAAGTAAACCATAGCATGCCAAATCCATGTCGTATACTCAAAGCACACATACTAAAATGCATATCAGAAGAGATTTCATTTCATAATCATGCTTCAAAATAGAAAGAAACAATCATCTAACCATAGGTAGGAAAATCTCTAGGTTACAATCCAAACTAAGTATGTACCTTCACTTAGGCTGCTTAATGCTCTTAAACTCCTTATTCCAAGTGGTTTACCCTTCCTACAGCTTCCCCTGAATATGTAAAGTTCTAGAGATTAGTTTACATAAGTTTTAGAGCATAAATAACTAAGCTAAGTACAAGAGAGATGCAAAGCTGTACTTACAGCAATCTGCTTTGTGTTCCTATGGAGTTTTCTACAATTTCCCAAGGCTTGAAAACTCTACCAAAAGCTTGAAACACTAGTGAATTATGTCTAGAAGAGTTGTATGTAAAGAGAAGTAGGTGTTGAAGAAGAATATTTAGGAGAAAGGATCGAAAAACCAAAACACCCATCTTATAGTCAGTTATGGCGGTACCCATGGGGGAGGGAAACCTATTTTGGGTGAGGTCGGTTTATTGGAGTTTCTAGGTGATTCTTGTTGGAGATGTTAGCTTGAGGTGTTGGCTTTCATGCATGAAAAGATCTTTAAGAGATCGACACTCAAGCACCTGCTAAGAAGCATTCTTTGAGGATAGGTACAAACTGATATTTTAGCTGGCCAGGTTTTACTATGTAAGGAATCTACTATATTAATCCACGTGTATTTTGGGAACAAATGACCATTTTAACCTTAAAACATCCCAAACATAACATAGGTTAAGTTTGATTAGGCTCTGAGCTCGGATTCAACCCAAAAAGGCTCTTTAACAGGAAGTTTATTGTTACCCGATAAAACGGTCTCTATGCGATTTTCATAATCTTAAGGAATAAGGCTATCAAAGGCTTTGTAATTTATCTATTGGTTCTCAAGGCTTTCTTAACCACCAAGAATGATAGTCCTTATCCTCTTTGACCTTTCTTAATCACTAAGAATGATAGTTCTTATCCACTTGCTTTCTTAACCATTAAGAATGATGGTTATTATCCACTTTTGTCCTAGTATGATGTTGGAGAGAATTCTCACTACTTAAAGGACCAAAGCCTGATGAAGACTTAATATAGCTGTAATACTCCGTATTTTTAGTAAGTTATTAATTATAATTTTTAAAAGGTTTTATATAGTGAAAAGGCTTTTTATTAATTATAAGGGTTTTAAATAGGATTTTATAATTGATTATGGGTTTTTCAAATAGACTCTAGTCCAAATTAAGTATTGGGCCTAAAAGTTTACATTTTATAATCCAAGTAATTAGTTTAGAAAATTAAAAATATTTTAAAAGGAAAAAAATTCAAAAAGGATTTACAAAAGATTTTCAAAGGATTTATAAAAAGAAAAAGAAAAGTGAAAAAAAAGAAAAAAAAAATTATCAAAACATTGGCAACTCACCTTCATGAACTAAGTTCATGATTATCAAAATTTAGTTACTTTATTTATCTTTTGATTTTAAGTACCTAGACTATTTATCTTATGGAATATTCCCCTATTTTAGCTATATGATCGTAAAGAAATAGTGTATCCTAGCTAAAATTAATTATCTTTTCTCAAAAATTCATCTTTTAGTTCCGAGTCCTAGTATGACTCTACTTGTCCAACTAGTATAAATAGGGGCCTCCACCCCTCATATTCTTCACACCAAATTTGAGGAATACATCTCTTTTCTCAAGTTTAAACTCTCTCTCCCTCTTAGCCTACCTTCTCTCTCTTCTCCCTAGTAGTTATTAATTTTCAAGGTGCGTGTATATGTAGATCTTTAAATATTGTTCTGCATGCGTAGTATCATGTTTTTAGGGTTGTTATTTTGAATTGAAACGCATGTTTATATGAGTTTTATTATGAACTTCATGAGCCTTATTATGAATAGTATGAGTTTACATGAACATAAGTATGTTAAATTTATGACTTATTATGAGTATTCTAGTAGTCCATAATTAAATTTACTTTCGATCGGCAGAATATGATGAGCCATATGTTAAACCATGTTTGTGTAGTAATTGTAACACCTCTTTCATGTGACACTTTTCTTTTGTCATTACTGCTTTATTGCTAAGGTTACGGTTATCCTCCCAAACATATATTGCGTCGAAGCTTACTACCCTAGTTTAATTAGTATGGATGTTATTCCCTGCTATGCTGTATTGCTGTACATACTTTCTCATTTATTGTTTAGTTCACATAAAAAGAAATTCTTCCCGCTAATACCAAAATATGTAGGGTGTGTTAACAAAAAAAGAGGTTCACGATGCATTATTTTAGGTGCTTCCTGCATAGTATCGAATTTGATAATATAACTTTATTATTTTAGCCTTATTATCATTACTATTTCTATTAGCATTATTATAAACGCTTACCAAGTTGATTTCATGAACGAATAATAAATTTTATGCCTTTTATATGGCTAAAGTTTTATATAAGAATTATCATTATTTTAAAGGAGGATTATTTCCAAAGAATTTTTATTAGATATATGATCTTTTATGATCGCAATTATAAAGAGGCAACGGCTTGTTATTTATTAACAAGAACGGTAGCTATTATATTTTACCCATGTACTTTTTGTATAAGTCATGTGGACAAGGTAGTTCCCCTCGTCATGGACTCATTAAGGAATACTAAACTTGGGGGGTGTGCACACTTTAGGAAAGGTACCTAGGCAAGGAAAGGAGTTTTATTAAAGTTATATACCTTATATTATACAAGTATTAATTACAAGTATCCAAGGAAGGTTTATAGAAATATTTTGAATGTTTAATAAAGTATTTAAATTTCGGCGTATACATGTACTCGGTATTTTTACTGACACGCGTTTTGTTTGTTTGTTTTATGGCTTTGTCCCTGTGATGACCCTTTTGGTGAGCAGAATTTACAGGTGGAATTGATGCATACTTCACATGGGGGGAGCTATTGAGGAATAATACTTAAGCTAGGAGTTGCTATATTTATTTATTATAGATTCTATTATTGTCATAGTTGAATAATAAAGTTTTTATATTATCAATAAAGAAAAGTTATTATTATTAGTTTCCGCTGCATTGTTAAATTAGTAGTTAGTAGTTTTAGCCTTTAACGTTATCACGTGGCGGTAATACTCTCAAGTTTCTCAAGTGTTTTATTTTAAAATATATTCTTCAAAAAAGAGAGAAATTTGGGGGTGTTACAAAGTGGTATCAGAGCAAAAGTCTAGGGATATGAAACTGGAATATAAAATTAATGGGTAGACTTAAGGATGGGCATATAGGTTAGAGAGTTTTGCATTCTTTTCATATTTATATTAAATATGCATAAAAATCTATTTTATTATTTGAGGAATAACGATTGATTTGGATAAGTTGGGTTGACAATGTTTCTGGCAAGGAAAGGCTTGGGCTCTCACCAACGTTGCGTGTAACCAACCCTTTCCTAGGAAATTCATTGGCCCGACTATTCTTTGTCATGAATCAAGTACTCATTATAAACCCTATTTGGAAAAACAAAAGGTTGAAAAAAAAAATTTTGGCAAGAAAAGTTTTTGCATTTTATGTGCATCGCATTAATAATTTGAATTTTTGTTTCCTTATTTACACTCGCATTATTATTATGAATAATTGTATGACATTTTTGTCTAGCTAAATGTGAGAATGTTATTAAATTTTCATAAGGAGATTTAATTGTCTTGATGACAATATATGTGGTACTTACTATTTATAATTTTTACTACAGATTCATTATGGCAAGTCATAGTCCATTTTTCGTACCCATTCTAGTCAAAAGAGATGCAGAAACTGTGACTGAATATGTGCGTGCTATTCTGAAGTATGCAAACTTTCTAATAGAACAAGGATACCAACAATTTTACTATCATGGACCAACAATTGCTCTGCTTCTAGAACACTTACCCTACCTTGAAGCCTATCATTGGTTATTCAATAAGTATTATAATGTATTGCAATTATCGGATGGTATGCCCAACATGAGGGATCATCACCAAGAAGGAATTTTGCTAGCTACCGTACCTTATGTCATAATTGACCTCCGATATGCTGAATTGTGGAAAGAGCAACAAGAAGCCCAAGACATGATTAATGCATATCAAACTCCGAGTCACTCCTATCATGAATCTACTACTAGTCCTGAACCCCCCAATATTCAGAGCAACCTGCCAAGCTCAGAGGGTAGTTCATCATCTCCGGGATATCACCCTATGTCTGAAGATGAATGGTTGAGACACCAAGCTAATGTTGAAGCAGACGATCAAAATGACTCAGACTTCGATTCATCAGATTTTTATTATTTATAAATTTTTAGGAAAATGTTTGGATATTTTAGTAGTTGTTAGTAGTTTAAATAATTAGTAGTTCTAGAATTAGACTACTACTCTTTAAATATGTTAGCATTCCTTTTAAGGAAGTTTAATAAATGAAATTTTAGTTTCCTTTTTCATGTTATGTGCTTGATGTCAATCATATTATGAATCATGATTGTTGTATGATTTACAAATTTAGTAGGATGACTTAATAAGTAGTACCTATTTGTTTCTTACCCAGGAAGAAATGGCAAGTAGACCCAGAAGTAGATCTAAGACTCGAACAACTCTTAAGGAGTTGACTTCTCTGACCAAGAGTTTGGCTAAGGCTATGACTACTCAGCTGAACCGTCAACAAGAACCCGACCTAGCTGGTGATGTGTTTAAGAAAGTAGCCTCTAGGAATCCACCTGTCTATGATGGAAAAGAGGACCCAACCGGTCTTGAGAACCTGGATTAGGGAGTTTGATAAGTTGTTTCTATCGCTGTCCAAAGGCACCGATGAGTTAAAGATCAACAATGCTACATACTACCTAAGAGAGGAAGCTGATTTATGGTGGTCTCAAAGGAAGGAGTCTTTAACGACTTAAGGGGATTTTGGATGGGAACAATTTAAGGAAGCCTTGAGAACCAAGTTTTACCCACCTCACTTAAGGAAAAAGAAGTGCCTAGAGTTTACAAACCTTAGGATGGGGACCATGACTGTCAATGAGTACTACTATAAGTTCATAGAGTTAATGAGGTTTGCACCTGAAGTGGTTCCAACTGAAGTTTTGAAGGCTCAACGATTTGAGCAAGGGTTGACCTTGTCCATTCAAGGGAAATTGGGAGGGGCTAACTTTGATAGCCTAGATGAAGTGTATGGGAGAGCTGCCCATCTATTCGGGATCAAGGGAAGAGAGATAGAAGCAAATCCTGGAGATAAAAGGAAGGGGTCTAGTAATAATGGGTTCCAAGGTGGAGACAAGCGACAAAAGACTAATGGGGGAGTCAAACAAGGAAAAGATGACAAGAGCAATGGGAATAACAACAATCGTGGTCAGTCTGAAAATGGAAAGTCCAAGAGAGTCTACTACTGTAAAAGATGCCCAAGAAACCACCCAGGGAAGGACTGTGAAGGAAATCTGGTAACGTGTAGGATCTGCAGCAAGTTAGGCCATAGAGAATATGAGTGCTTCCGAAAAGACTCAACATCGCAAATCCTAAGCCAACCCGGAATCGGGGAGGTAATGGGAGCAAAGGACCCCAACAAGCATCGGCGACCAATAACCGTGTTCCTCCTAAGAATGGGAATGGAGGAGACAATCAGGCTAAGGCGAACAATCAAGGTCGAGTGTTTGTCATGAGCAATCGTGAGGCTGAAACGACTGCAGGCGTAATGACTGGTACTTTCTTCATCTCTTCTATTCCAGTTAAGATTTTATTTGATTCAGGAGCTTCTCACTCTTTTATTTCCAAAACCTTAGTGGAAAAACTTAAGTTGGGAAAACCCGAACCTATAAGCATGGATATAGTTATACCTTCTGGAGAAGTCATTGATGTTTCTAAATTATATAGAGTTGTTTTAGTGACCATAGTAGGGGCAAATTTTCCTTCAGACTTAATTGAATTTGAATTAGATGACCTAGATGTTGTTCTGGGAATGGATTGGTTAGGGAAATTCAAAGCCCAAATAGACTGCAGAGCCCAAAAAGTGACCTTGAAAGGTCCAAAAGGAGTCAAAATAACCTACAGAAAAATCAGTCAAAAGCCTAGTCCAAGGATGATTTCCGCTATGCAACTCAAGAACTGTATAAGAAAAGGGTATTCATTGTATTTGTGTAGTGTACAGAAGTTAGAGGTAGAGGAAGAGAAGATGGAGAATATTCCTATAGTTAATGAATTTCAAGATGTCTTTCCAGAAGAAATCCCTGGAATGCCTCCAATAAGAGAAGTGGAGTTCACTATAGACTTAATGCCTGGAACTGGCCCAATATCCAAAGCCCCATATCATATGGCTCCAGCAGAAATGAATGAGCTTAAGACCCAATTGGAAGAGTTATAAGAAAAGGGTTACATAAGGCCCAGTGTATCCCCATGGAGTGCGCCTGTCTTGTTTGTAAAGAAGAAGGATGGTAGTCTAAGGTTGTGTACTGACTATCGTGAGTTAAACCAAGTGACCATCAAGAATAAGTATCTTCTTCCAAGGATCGATGATTTGTTTGACCAACTGAAGGGGGCCGGAATTTTCTCAAAGATTGACTTAAGGTCAGGGTATCATCAGTTATGAATTGCTGATAAGGACATTGCTAAGACCGCTTTTAGGACGCGTTATGGTCATTATGAGTTTACAGTGATACCTTTTGGATTGACTAACGCGCCAGCAGTATTTATGGATCTCATGCACCGAATTTTCAAACCATACTTAGACCAATTTGTGGTGGTATTTATAGATGATATATTGGTTTACTCTAAGAATAGAGAAGAGCATGAGAAACATCTCCGAATAATTTTGTCAACACTCCAACAGAAGCAATTGTATGCAAAGTTTTCGAAGTGTGAGTTTTGGCTGGAAAAAGTGGCATTTCTGGGCCACGTCATTTCTAAGGAAGGTGTTGCCGTTGATCCAGCGAAGATTGAAGCCGTCAGTGAATGGCCTACTCCAAAGAATGTAACTGATATAAGAAGTTTCCTAGGCCTGGCAGGTTACTACAGACGTTTTGTTAAGGATTTCTCCAAAATAGCCCGACCCATGACCAACCTTATGAAGAAAGAGTCCAAGTTTATTTGGAGCCCGGAATGTGAAAAGGCCTTCACCATCCTAAAAGAAAGACTAACCACAGCCCCTGTGTTATCCTTACCTGATGGGAGCGATACTTATGAAGTATATAGTGATGCATATAAACATGGTCTAGGGTGCGTCTCAATGCAAAATAGGAGAGTCATTGCTTATGCATCAAGGCAACTGAAGGCATATGAAGTCAACTACCTTACTCATGACCTAGAGTTGGCCGCAATAGTCTTTACTTTAAAGATTTGGCGTCATTATTTGTATGGGGTGACATGTAAGATATATACAGATCACAAAAGTTTGAAATACATTTTCACCCAAAAGGACTTGAATATGAGGCAAAGGAGATGGTTAGAATTCATAAAAGACTACGATTTGGATATCCAACACCATGAAGGGAAAGCCAATGTAGTGGCAGATGCCTTGAGTAGGAAGACAAGTCATACCTTAAGTACTATGGTGGTGGCAGATCAACTGTGTTTAGACTTTCAGAAGATGAATCTTGAAGTAATGCAATATGGAGAAGTAGAGAAAATGTTTAGTGCAATGACCATTCGACCCTCTATGTTTGAACAAATTAAACAAGCTCAATTGAAAGATGAGAAAATGGAAAAGATAAAAGAGAAGGTGATGGAGGGCCATGCTGGAGATATCGAAATCCATGAAGATGGAAGTTTAAGAGTGGAAGGAAGGTGGTGTATACCTGAAGCTTGCGAAGATTTGAAATTGAAAATCATGGAAGAAGGCCATAATTCTTCATATTCGATGCACCCAGGGGGTGATAAGTTGTATAAGAACTTAAAGAAGAATTTCTGGTGGGCTCGTATGAAGTTGGACATAGCTGAATTTGTTTCCAAGTGTTTAACATGTCAGAAGGTGAAGAGTGAACATAAAAGACCCCAAAGGAAAGTCCAACCCTTAGATGTGCCAAGATGGAAGTGGGATTCTGTTTCGATGGATTTTGTTGTTGCTTTACCTAGGGGTAAATCTGGGAATGATAAGATATGGGTAATTGACGATAGATTGACCAAGTCTGCAGTGTTCATACCTATGAAGGCAACATGGTCTATGGATCAATTAGCTAAGGCTTACATCAAGCATGTGTTGAGACTACATGGAGTACCGAAGGATATTGTGTCTGATCGAGATTCTAGATTTTTGTCTAACTTTTGGCAGAAGCTACAACAAGCCTTTGGTTCGAAGCTATTAATGAGTACTGCTTTTCACCCAGCCACTGATGGTCAGACTGAAAGGACCATCCAAACCTTAGAAGATATGTTAAGAGCTTGTGTCATGGAATATCAGGGTTCATGAGAAGATCATCTAGATCTGATAGAGTTCTCCTACAACAACAGTTATCATTCAAGTATAGGCATGGCACCATTCGAGGCTTTGTATGGTAGGAAATGTAGAAGCCCATTATGTTGGAACGATATAAGTGAAACAGTTATACTTGAGCCTCAATTGATTGAGGAGACCGTGCAGCAAGTCAAGATGATTCAAGGAAAGATTAAGGCAGCCCAAGATCGTCAGAAAAGCTATGCTGATCTAAAGCGTAGGGAAGAAGAATATGAAGTGGGAGAAAAAGTGCTTTTGAAAGTCTCACCAATGAAGGGTGTGATGAGGTTTGGAAAGAAAGGGAAGCTTAGCCCTAAGTTTATAGGCCCATATGAGATCTTGGATAGAGTTGGAAAGGTGGCCTATAGACTAGCCCTACCCACTGAATTAAGCCGTGTTCATAATGTGTTCCATATATCTCAGTTGAGACGGTATATCCCAGATAAATCACATGTATTGCAACCTGAAACAGTCCAAATTGATGAGAACTTATCTTATGAAGAAAGGCCGATTAAGATTTTAGACAGTAAGGTTAGAAGTACCCGGAATAAGAATGTTAAAATCGTTAAGGTGCTTTGGTCTAATCAGAAGTCTGAAGAAGCAACATGGGAAGCAGAGGCTGAGATGCGAAAGAAATATCCAGAGTTATTTGCAGAGGTTAGTAGTAGAGTTACGGGGGCGTAACTCCTTTTAAGGGGGGTAGAATGCGATAGAGTTTCACGCGTTTGACTTAGAACCCTATTTTTACCTAATTTTGACTTATTTTAGGAGTTATTATGTGAGTCAACTTACTTTTATAGGAAGTTGGTGGTATATATGTCTTACTTGCTTTGTCTCTTGCATTGCTTACTCTAAGTTTCGAGGACGAAACTTCTTTTAAGGGGGTAGTCTGTAATACTCCGTATTTTTAGTAAGTTATTAGTTATAATTTTTAAAAGGTTTTATATAGTGAAAAGGCTTTTTAGGGTTTTAAATAGGATTTTATAATAGATTATGGGTTTTTCAAATAGACTCTAGTCCAAATTAAGTATTGGGCCTAAAAGTTTACATTTTATAATCCAAGTAATTAGTTTAGAAAATTACAAATATTTTAAAAGGAAAAAAATTCAAAAAGGATTTACAAAAGATTTACAAAGGATTTATAAAAAGAAAAAGAAAAGGGAAAAAAAAAAAGAAAAAAAAAATTATCAAAACATTGCCGACGGCAACTCACCGTCATGAACTAAGTTCATGATTATCAAAATTTAGTTACTTTATTTATCTTTTGATTCTAAGTATCTAGACTATTTATCTTATGGAATATTTCCCTATTTTAGCTATATGATCGTAAAGAAATAGTGTATCCTAGCTAAAATTAATTATCTTTTCTCAAAAATTCATCTTTTAGTTATGAGTCCTAGTATGACTCTACTTGTCCAACTAGTATAAATAGGGGCCTCCACCCCTCATATTCTTCACACCAAATTTGAGGAATACATCTCTTTTCTCAAGTTTAAACTCTCTCTCCCTCTTAGCCCACCTTCTCTCTCTTCTCCCTAGTAGTTATTAATTTTCAAGGTGCGTGTATATGTAGATCTTTAAATATTGTTCTGCATGCGTAGTATCATGTTTTTAGGGTTGTTATTTTGAATTGAAACGCATGTTTATATGAGTTTTATTATGAACTTCATGAGCCTTATTATGAATAGTATGAGTTTATATGAACATAAGTATGTTAAATTTATGACTTATTATGAGTATTCTAGTAGTCTATAATTAAATTTACTTTCGATCGGCAAAATATGATGAGCCATATGTTAAACCATGTTTGTGTAGTAATTGTAACACCTCTGTCATGTGACACTTTTCTTTTGTCATTACTGCTTTATTGCTAAGGTTACGGTTATCCTCCCAAACATATATTGCGTCGAAGCTTACTACCCTAGTTTAATTAGTATGGATGTTATTCCCTGCTATGCTGTATTGCTGTACATACTTTCTCATTTATTGTTTAGTTCACATAAAAAGAAATTCTTCCCGCTAATACCAAAATATGTAGGGTGTGTTAACAACAAAAGAGGTTCATGATGCATTATTTTAGGTGCTTCCTGCATAGTATCGAATTTGATAATATAACTTTATTATTTTAGCCTTATTATCATTACTATTTCTATTAGCATTATTATAAACGCTTACCAAGTTGATTTCATGAACGAATAATAAATTTTATGCCTTTTATATGGCTAAAGTTTTATATAAGAATTATCATTATTTTAAAGGAGGATTATTTCCAAAGAATTTTTATTAGATATATGATCTTTTATGATCGCAATTATAAAGAGGCAACGGCTTGTTATTTATTAACAAGAACGGTAGCTATTATATTTTACCCATGTACTTTTTGTATAAGTCATGTGGACAAGGTAGTTCCCCTCGTCATAGACTCATTAAGGAATACTAAACTTGGGGGGTGTGCACACTTTAGGAAATGTACCTTGGCAAGGAAAGGAGTTTTATTAAAGTTATATACCTTATATTATACAAATATTAATTACAAGTATCCAAGGAAGGTTTATAGAAATATTTTGAATGTTTAATAAAGTATTTAAATTTCCGCGTATACATGTACTCGGTATTTTTACTGACACGCGTTTTGTTTGTTTGTTTTATGGCTTTGTCCCTGTGATGACCCTTTTGGTGAGCAGAATTTACAGGTTGATTTGATGCATACTTCACATGGGGGGAGCTATTGAGGAATAATACTTAAGCTAGGAGTTGCTATTTTTATTTATTATAGATTCTATTATTGTCATAGTTGAATAATAAAGTTTTTATATTATCAATAAAGAGAAGTTATTATTATTAGTTTCCGCTGCATTGTTAAATTAGTAGTTAGTAGTTTTAGCCTTTAACGTTATCACGTGGTGGTAATACTCTCAAGTTTCTCAAGTGTTTTATATTAAAATATATTCTTCAAAAAAGAGAGAAATTTGGGGGTGTTACAATAGCTAACAAAATATTTAAACCTGCTTAAAAATTTAGACTGTTACAATCTACCACCCTTAAAATAAGTTTCGTCCTCGAAACTTCAAAACATAAACTCATAGATCAACCTTAAGTATCCATATATCAAGCACTACAGCCTCCGATAGTCCTTACCAAATTTCCATGAAAAATTCCTCAATATTTCCTACAAATAGATTTCAAATATCCTCAAATTACAACTTCGAATTCCATACTCTTATTCCCGAAGTGTTACACAAATCTAAACTCTTATTCTTATTCTATAGCTCAAAACTTGAACTCTAATTACGCAAGTAATAGACACATATTCCCAACGATGTTTTACCCCCGCTATGTGGCTAACTCAGCACACGGTCGCAGGATTGCTCTGATACCATTTGTAATAGCCTGCTTCCCGAGCTGCTAGCTTAACTCGCTTAGCAATCCCAAAACTCAATTAGCACCAAAATAATAATAATTACTTATGAATTAGATAACACTCGCAGCGGAATCAACCTGAAATATACGATCCTGGACCTGTGGGTTATGGGCCAACAAAACAATATCCTTTATAAAAGGCTTCAATTACATAGTCATTCAATCTCAAGTTCAAGGCAAAAGAATAAACTATGTCATAAGTAATTCTAAATAAACTCCTCTATATACAAACTTAAATCTCGGACTTTAACCCACAATACACAATTCGAATCATAACTTTGCTCTCAACTCGATTCTGGCTTCCAACACAATCATGCAATTAAGTTTGACTCTACCACCCACCAAGTGACAGGCCACATAAATAACAAAACAATCAGCAAAGCTGAGTACACACTTCATAATAGAAAATACAAGTTTAGGTGTATTTTGAAAACTAATTGATAGCACATAGTAATAATAGCAAGTAGTCATAATCACTTCAATTACTTAGAGATTTCATAATATTAATATTTTGATATAACCACGAGTGTAGCAAACTGTTGAGGGTTGTCAACCCACCTTTTACTGTTCTGCTTGCAAGACTTAACCCGGACATGTCCTACTTCCGCCAGGATTTTCCCCTCCTGGTTGGGTAACAGTTAGGGAATACCCGCCCTAACCCGGGTGTATGCTCACGCCTCACTTCTGTAATAATTCAATTCAAGATATTTAATGTTTCATTACCATACAATTCCATATACTTAACAAATTCCATTTAAAAGCATAAATATGGCAATTTAGTGTTTGAGCCTAGCTTAGGATAAGTAAAACATCTCAAGTGAACCATAGCATGCCAAATCCATGTCGTATACTCAAAGCACACATACTAATATGCATATCAGAAGAGATTTCATTTCATAATCATGCTTCAAAATAGAAAGAAACAATCATCTAACCATAGGTAGGAAAATCTCTAGGTTACAATCCAAACTAAGTATGTACCTTCACTTAGGCTGCTTAATGCTCTTAAACTCCTTATTCCAAGTGGTTTACCCTTCCTACAGCTTCCCCTGAATATGTAAAGTTCTAGAGATTAGCTTACATAAGTTTTAGAACATAAATAACTAATCTAAATACAAGAGAGATGCAAAGCTATACTTACAGCAATCTGTTTTAGGTTCCTATGGAGTTTTCTACAACTTCCCAAGGGTTGAAAACTAAACCAAAATCTTGAAACACTGTGAAATTATGTCTAGAAGAATTGTATGTAAATAGAAGTAGGTGTTGAAGAAGAAGATTTAGGAGAAAAGGACGAAAAACCGAACACCCATTTTATAGTCAGTTCTGGTGGTACCCATGGGGGAGGGAAACCTCTTCTTGGTGAGGTCGGTTTCTTGGAGATCCTGGGTGATTCTTGTTGGAGGTGTTAGCTTGAGGTGTTGGCTTTCATGCATGCAAGGATCTTTAAGAGATCGACACTCAAGCAGCTGCTAAGAAGCATTCTTTGAGGATAGGTCTGAACTGATATTTCAGCTGGCAAGATTTTACTATGTAGGAATTTACCATATTAAGCCACTTATATTTTGGGAAAAAATGACCATTTTAATTTTAATACATTCAAAACATATCATATATCAAGTTTCATTAGGTTCTGAGCTCGGATTCAACCCAAAAAGGCTCTTTAACTGGAAGTTCATTGTTACCCGATAAAACGGTCTCTATGCGATTTTCATAATCTTAAGGAATAAGGCTCTCAAAGGCTTTCTAACTTATCTATTGGAACTCAAGGCTTTCTGAACCACTAAGAATGATAATCCTTATCCGCTTTAACCTTTCTTAACCACTAAGAATGATAGTTCTTATCCACTTGCTTTCTTAACCATTAAGAATGATGGTTCTTATCCACTTTTGTCCTAGTATGATGTTGGAGAGAATTATAATCCACAATCCAAACTAAGTATGTACCTTCACTTAGGCTGCTTAATGCTCTTAAACTCCTTATTCCAAGTGGTTTACCCTTCCTACAGCTTCCCCTGAATATGTAAAGTTCTAGAGATTAGTTTACATAAGTTTTAGAGCATAAATAACTAAGCTAAGTACAAGAGAGATGCAAAGTTGTACTTACAGCAATCTGCTTTGTGTTCCTATGGAGTTTTCTACAATTTCCCAAGGCTTGAAAACTCTACCAAAAGCTTGAAACACTAGTGAATTATGTCTAGAAGAGTTGTATGTAAAGAGAAGTAGGTGTTGAAGAAGAATATTTAGGAGAAAGGATCGAAAAACCAAAACACCCCTTTTATAGTCAGTTATGGCGGTACCCATGGGGGAGGGAAACCTATTTTGGGTGAGGTCGGTTTCTTGGAGTTTCTAGGTGATTCTTGTTGGAGATCTTAGCTTGAGGTGTTGGCTTTCATGCATGAAAAGATCATTAAGATCATTAAGAGATCGACACTCAAGCACCTGCTAAGAAGCATTCTTTGAGGATAGGTACAAACTGATATTTTAGCTGGCCAGGCTTTACTATGTAAGGAATCTACTATATTAATCCACGTGTATTTTGGGAACAAATGACCATTCTAACCTTAAACATCCCAAACATAACATAGGTCAAGTTTGATTAGGCTTTGAGCTCGGATTCAACCTAAAAAGGCTCTTTAACTGGAAGTTTATTGTTGCCCGATAAAACGGTCTCTATGCGATTTTCATAATCTTTAGGAATAAGGCTATCAAAGGCTTTGTAACTTATCTATTGGTTCTCAAGGCTTTCTTCACCACCAAGAATGATAGTCCTTATCCTCTTTGACCTTTCTTAACCACTAAGAATGATAGTTCTTATCCACTTGCTTTCTTAACCACTTAGAATGGTAGTGCTTATCCACTTTTAGCTTTCTTAACCATTAAGAATGATGGTTCTTATCCACTTTTGTCCTAATATGATGTTGGAGAGAATTCTAACTACTTAAAGGACCAAAGCCTGATGAAGACTTAATATAGCTAACAAAATAATTAAACCTGCTTAAAAATTCAGACTGTTACACATACATATTAGGTGTCTAACATTCTTAAAAGTTCACCAAGTTTGGAATTCTAAGGTCATTCGAAGTTTGTCAAGTCTAGTATTTCATATGAATTAGGACTGTATTCACACTAGAAACTTTTTGCATTGTATAGTCCATCATTCATACACTTCATGGATAACTAGATTCCATAGGAGTCTCATTGCATCCACACTCCTCATTTCATTTCATGCATCCCGCATTTAGTAGTCCTAAACTACAAGCGATCTGATTCCCTGTTCGGGATATGTAGGCAGCCTTTACAGGTTCGAACGCATAGATTGAGTTATGCATACATGCATTAGGTCTAGGTGCATCCAGAAAGTCATGCATACATGCATTAGGTCTAGGTGCATTCAAAACGTCATCCATACATACATTAGGTCTAGGTGCATCCAAAAAACAAAAAAAAAAATCCAAAAAAAATCGTCATTCATTTAGGATACTCAGGTTCGTTCCTAGAAGCTCAACTTTTAAATATACATTATTGCATTCCATTTATTTCTCTCCACCATCACTCCATCTCTAATCTCCTACTGGATGATCCATTGTAGGTAGGGGTGAAAGTTCGGTGTACGGTTTGAATTTAGGCCTAATCCAATCCGATCTGAACAAAATTTGGATTTTAATTTTTCAATCCAAATCCAAACCAATTAGAGTTTGAGTCCGAACCAATCCAATCCGTATTTTCAGACATTAGATTGGATCCGATCCGAATTATCCAAATTTTCAAACTTTGTTTATTCGGTGAAATAAATTTGGCGCGAGCATCAAAATAAAGTGTTCGATAATAGAAGTAATACATACAATCCCATAAAAATTCATTGATAAACTAATAACAACTAATAATTCATTACAACATAAGGTCAAACAATAACATATCAACATGTTCAACTACACTACAAGTTCAACTTTTGCAGCAGCTAGTTAGAGTTTTAACTTTTAGGGGAAAAGAAGGGATGTCAGACCATTGGGACTTTTTTATTTTTTTTAATAAAAAAACAATTAAGCCCAATCATAAATATAAAATATAGGGCCTATTTACTATTCGGTTATTTTGGATTTTTGGATTTTTGGAACCAATCACTCTCAATCCAATCCAATCCAAAAATCTGAATTTTCAGGAAAACTTAATCTGAATCCAATCCGAACATAGTTGGAGTCCAATCCGAATTACTAATTAGGTTTGGATTGGATTGGATTTTGGTTTTTATCTGGATAACTTTCACCCCTAATTGTAGGAACTACGCAACACATCAAGAACACTTCAAGAGCAGATTGATGAGTTGAAGAGTATAATAATAGATCTTGTAGCACGTTCTTCAAGAGAATTGTAGTGCAAATTACAAGGCACTAGATATCTTCGATGCAATGGTGGCTGACCCACAAAGGATCAATGAACTTAACAACATCATACCACATAGCTCAATTCTAAGGCCTTCGATCAAGTCCGACTTCATTGTTACTCCAATTGGAATACCTTCTAAGCACCTTCATATCATTGTCTCACATGGACCTACACTTAATACCATCAGGCCTCAAAAGAAACCACAAAGAAAGTATACCTCGCTAGACATGAGTTATGAGGTTGCTTTTGACCGCCTTCACACCAGAGGCGCGATTTTTCCTATTGGGCCTAAACCAGAACCACCTTTTAAGAAGTCGAAAAAGTGGAATCAAAATTCATATTGCAAGTATCATCAAGGTAAAGGACATTTAACGTCTGAATGTTGGGTCCTCAAGAACCTCGTACAAAGACATAATCGATGATGGGAAACTTCTGATTTCTCCTACTACAAAAATGTCGCAGATTTAAGGTCGCTTGTCACGCGCAATGTGGGAGTCTTGATTTAGGATTTCATTTTCTGTTTCATTTCTCTTATTTTGCCCAGTCTAATATAGGATTTTCCTCTTATTGCATGTACTCATAATTTTCAATCAATAGATGAGTATTTATGTAATCTCTAACCTTGCATTAATGAGAATTAATGGAAATCATGATTGTCGCCTAAAAAAAGAAATAAATTTATAATTCTCATGACTTTTCTAATAAAGGCAATGAACATAATTGGCATACAAGAGGCAACCCTTCCTTTCTCCAGTCCTTATCATCCACTTCAACCTAAATGCATAACATCCTTCTCCCTTTAACCTATCTCATGAAAAGTACATTTAACAACAATTCAATGTAGAGGGCAAGCGAAAAAAAAAGAGAGCAACATAAAAAATCAAAGCAAAAAACAAAAAAAGCAAAAAAAAAATGATGAAAACAAAAGAAGTGTTGTAAATGTTAGGAAAGGGTGTTGTAGTGTTTGATTAATGCAGAACAAATCAATGAAATAATAAGAACGAGAAAAGCAAAAGAGAACACAAGGATTTACGTGGTTCGGTCAAAATAGACCTACGTCCACATGTGGGGGATTCGAGCTTCTTGATCACTATGATGGAGAAAACAGAGAGAATAATACAAGGAGTCCTAAAATACTAGAGGTTGAAAGTGTTGTGTCTCAAATAATGACTACCAAGGGGGTCCTTTTATAACATAAGGAACCCTAACAAAACCCTAGAATATACTCCGCACAAAATCCTGAAAGAAAATCGCCAACCCGTGTCAAATTCCCCGTCGCCCGATCGGGCGGTCATTTTCTTCAAGCCAGATTTGTCTCGGGCACGATCGGGCGCTGTTCGCCCGGTCCTGAATCGCTAAGGGTGCCCGATCGGGCGAATGTCACCCGATCGGGAGAAATTCCAATTTCGACAGTTCTTTGTAAAACAGACATATCTTTCTCGTTTCTCAGCGGAATTGGGCATATGACCTATAGTTGGAAAGCTCTTGGAACAAGCTATCATCTCCAATTTGAATCACATTAAAAACATTTATAGATTGAAAGATATGGGCATTCAAAGTCAACCTTATGCCATTTTTACAAAATTTCAAGTCACAAATAACAGCATATAAGCCCATCAATAGCTTTGTGAAAATGTACTTCTTTCAAAACATTTAACCTTGAACCCAAAACTCCAACTTTAACCAAACGGGCTTGACCTCCATAGCCAAAAAACCATTACAAGTCAAGTCATACTTCTGTAATAAACCTTCTAAGACAACCCACAACCACATCACATCCCAATAAACCTCATAAAAAACAAACCCAAACCCGCTAGGTCGAAAACCCATAAGGGCGACTTAGGTAAAGTCAGGGCATCTTCTCACTCATCAGCCTGAACTACGAATGATCTGAATCTGCTAAAGATATGTAGGAAACCTCACCCTGAGGTTCGACTGCTTTAAACCAAACTAAACATACATCATTATCCACCCTTGCCAAAGACCTCTGCCAAATCAATGCCTAATTCATTGCAAATGGCTCCAAGCAAAATGCTCGGCCACCAATTAAAAACGTTAAGAGCTACGACTAATCTGATTCCATCATGGATACGTAGGCAACCTCTTTTGAGTCCCGGCCTTTTTTTAATTCAAAAAATAAAATTTAAGGCTCCCCTAGGCCCATGAAAAAAGCGCTATCGCCTAAATCATGAATTTTAAATGCTCATCCTTACCCTTAGAACTAGACTGGGATTTGAACCTGCATCATTAGCCTACCTCTTGCGTGAGTAAATTCATTATGACTCCGCCTTTTTCCTATTCTTATCCCTTGGCGTTTTCTCAGCCACATTATAACTTCTAATCCAACCTTAGCACAACCTTTCAACACTCAGCGTTATGACCGCGCTTCATCTTTTGAGTGTTCCTTTATTTGGCCTTATTCTTTCCTCTATGTTCACCTTAGGAACCCTATATGGAATCTTTGGTCGAAACTTCCACTAAGCGTGACGAGATATCTTCAAAATCAAGCAATCAAGTCTGATACTGCATCAACTCCATATTGCTGGGGGCTTCATCACAAGTTCGCACAGAAAATCATAGGCTCCAAGTGTAACACCCCCAAAATCCATACACGTCTAAACTACGTTGCATCGACTTTAGGAGTGTTACCGCCGCGGTGAAACGCAAGGCTTATTGAATTTAAAACACTAACTTACTCTTTATTATGAAAACTAAATTGCAGCGGAAATAAAATGATAACTTAACTACAACTCGGGAATCACTATTGACCCCTTTTATTTAAAACCATTAACTATGTAAATCATAAACAATCTCTAGGATGTTCAACCAAAACAATTTAAAAGTTTATAATCAAAAGTATCCCCGTATGCCCGAACTCATGCAAAGATCACCAAGATACCTAATCTGCTCCCCATTGAAATATCAATGGTTCATCACAGGTCAACAAACAACACAAATAACAATCAATCAGCTATGCTGAGTACGTACAAAATCAGTTACATAATACACTAAACATAATCAGAATAATAATAACAATTTCTAAACATGATTCTACAAAAACATTAAATTCCGTTTTTACAATTTATTTGGCATCGAACGGGCACCGTCATCTTTCTAGAATCATACGGGCTACTTAATCCTTAATAGACAACTTGGTCTATTAGATGAAATGTAAATACGGTTTCGTTCCGTTCCACATCCATCACCTTAGTATGCATACCCCCAAGATAGTACGGAACCTTCCGCCTACTTGAGTTATCAAAATTTATAAGGACACTACTGTCGTCACAGTAGGCCTGTGTAGGAGTGTAGAACAAGTCCCACACTCCCCCCATTGTTCATCACTTGTAGGGAGTCCAACTACAAGTTTATTGCCAAAATCCTTTCTTAGTATTGTACATTCTTACCACATTAAATATGTAATCATTTAACATTCCTTCTTAGATATAATACTCAAATCTTTACTTCTTGTAACATCTTTGTTACACCATAGATTAAAGAATACAAATCCAAAACTTTCATGCTTATGATACGATAGAATTACGCATAACAATGCTACATACCGCAATCATGCTACCAAACAATCTCAACAATCACAATCATACAATCGTTCCCTATCATGATTCTAGGTTCCAATAGAATAATCCACAACCTAACATGATACTAGTAATTGCAACTGAACTAGTACGCGTACGTACCTTGTAACGGAGAATCTTTGCTGATTATTAAAACGTTCCGCCTATGAAATTGGGACCTAATCGAAATATAAAAATAATTCAGTTCTAAGTCCTTGATATCATTAAAATAAAACCAACTTAACTACTATGTAAAACTTAGTGTTTTGAACAATAAAAGTAAACGTTCTTGTTATTTAAACTTCCTTTTCATGAATTCCATTAAAACTAATATATTTAGAACTTAATAATAAGTTTGCGAATCTGATTTCCTCTCACTTATTTTATACTTGTTCATGACAATAAAACTTAAACGACTATATATAAGTATAAAATAAGAATTAAGAAATAACGTCATCATAAGAACTACTAATACACTTGTAAATCTGATTTCGTTTAACTTTTACACTACTTTGTTTATATTAACAAACTTAACTATATACATATATAAGAACTATAAAATCAGAATTGAAGAAATAAAATCAAAGTAAGAACTAGTAGTGTAATATAAATCTGATTTCTTTTAGTTCATGATATACTTTATTTAAAATCACAAAACTTAATCCAAGATGTATACGAATTACAAAACCAGATTTTACAATTAGTTTAAAGTATAAAAGGAAGAGAATGACCACCGGACGACCACCACACAACACCACAACACCGGTGAGTCACGCTTCGCTCGACCCACTCGCACAGCACACGTAAGCCTCACACGCACAACAACTTGACTCGACAGCGACGACTACTCGCACTGCCTCGCACACACACTCGAGTCACTCGCACCACCCACACGCACACACCGAAGCACAATACGCACCGCACTTCGCACGCAGCACTCGTGGACCCGCACAGCACCACACCCACCCTCGAGGCCTCGCACGACCCACGACTCGCACGCTCACACTTGCCTCGCCTCGCCCAGCACGACCCTCGTACAACTCTCGCTCGACACACCCTCGCCCACCACACTAGCAGCGACCACACTCGCACACTCGTCGGCACACCGCACACACCACACGCCTCAAAGGCCGACGAAAAACTCAGGGGAGGGGAAGAGTATTAGTGTGACGAGGAAGAAGAAAGACAAGTGACGAGGGAGAAGAAAAGAGGAGAGAGAAAAACTTTGAGTGGGGAGGTGTAAAACGGCTGATGGGGAAAAAGGAGTTAGGGTTTATTTTATTTTTTTCTTTCCCTTATTTATAGCATGAGAAACTTAGGTTTAATAGGATTTGTTTCCAAATCAAATTCCGATTTCTTGTTTTATTTATTTGAAAAACAAAACCAAAACCTAATTATAATATAGTTAGGTACAAAAAGTAGTTTATATTTTCTTATTTGTAAAAAAATTAACTCTGAAAAATACAGAGTATTACACCAAGTCCAAGCCTATTGTGATAAGGACTTCATTAGGAGTACATACATGAAATCTTGGGTTTTAAACCCGCATGAATACAAGATCGCACCTATTTATGCGCTGACTTAGGCCCTTGCCATACAAAACTTAAAGCATATACAACTCAAGCATTACGAAGACTCGTTCTACAACGTATTTCAAATCCAACATAATCTATTAACTGAATGAGTCATCCTTGGGGGCTTCCCATTTCTCCTCTTTCATAGGCTCCGTGTGTACCTTGATAAGGACTTCATCACGACTCCATACAATAAATTGTGGGATCCAGACCCATACGAGAAAATAATACGAGATCCTAACAATTTTATGGGCTCACTTAGGCCCGTAACAAACTAAATCGAAGATTCGTTCTATAACACACTTTGAATCAAGCATAACCTACGTGGATCAACCTTGGGGGCTTCCCATTTCTTCTCTTTCGAAAAATATTTAATGAAATAAAAATTGAGCATCTAAATGAACGATAAAGCATCGTATCGCTGCATTAGCATCATATCATATCATCTGCATTAGCATCATATTCCTACATTAGTGTCATATCTCTGCATTAGTGTCATATCTCTGCATTTGCATTACATATTTGCATCGTCTAAACACTGTGTCCAGCATTGCATCCTTCGTCCTTAGCCATAGGATTCTAGCATAAGTCATGGAGTCGCACACACGCACACACACTCATATGCACACATATGCAGACATGATAGCACCTTTAAGTCTAGAGTATTAGAGGTCACTCTTTATAGGTCGAGTCTTTTCCTATTCGTACACTAGCACCCACATCACTGGACATATGCATGTTCCCTAATTTGTTATCTGCATATCTGTGTATTCTTTGCATTTACAGGTATCCAGCGCTAGCCTTCAGTCATATAGCATAACCTTGGAGCGGGATGCAGCTCTACAGCATAACCCTGGAGCGGGATGCAGCTCTACATCATAACCGTGGAGCGGGATGCAGCTCTACACCATAACCGTGGAGCGGGATGCAGCTCTACAACATAACTTTGGAGCGGGATGCGGCTCTCGACAAAGATAACCCCTGGAGCGGGATGCGGCTCACAAAGATAACCCTAGAGCGGGATGCAGCACTACAACATGACCCTGGAGCGGGATGCAGCTCTACAACATAACCCTAGAGCGGGATATAGCTCTACAATAGCGTAACCCTAGAGCTGGATGCAGCTCTACAATAGCATAACCCTGGAGCGGGATGCAGCTCTACAATCGCATAACCCTAGAGCGGGAGGCAGCTATACAATAGCATAACCCTGGAGCGGGATGGAGCTCTGCAATCGCATAACCCTAGAGCGGGATGCAGCTCTACACCGACACCCTTTTCACATATCATTTTATTTTTGCGAATTCACGTTTATTTTGCAAATATGTTTAACATATGTTTGTTGCTGAATCTTTTGCATGTTTTGCAGGTACCGGCCTAAAAGAGTGATTTTGGATTGCAGAGCATCTAGAATCATTCTCCGTCCCGACACGTGTACTTTGACTTTCAGTTTTACAAACCTCAGTCAAAGTGGGGGCTTCTGTAGACACATAATCGTGTCTCCCTATTTAAGGGTCCGATGATGAAACTAGGGGTGTAAGTTATTCGAATAAACACCGAAATCCAATCCAATCCCAACCAAATTAGTAATTCGGATTGGACTCAAACTTATTCGGATTGGATTCGGATTGAGTTTTTTTTTTTTTTGAAAATTTGGATTTTCGGATCGGATCGGATTGAGGGTGATTGGATCCAAAAATCCAAAATAACCGAATAGTAGATAAGCCTTGAATTGTATAATTAGAATTGGGTTAACAGATTCTTTCCAAAAAAAATCAAATGGTCAGGCGATCTTTCCCTTCCTTTAAAACTCTAACTGGCTAACTTCCTAATCACTATCGAAAACTTTATTTTGATGTTCGTGTCTAATTATGGGTTTGTACAAATTCGTTCTACTATCGAAAACATTATTTTGATGCCCGTGCCTAATTTACTCGTCGAAAAAATAAAGTTTCAAAAATTTGGATATTTCGGATCGGATCCAATCTATCGTGTGAAAATTCGGATTGGATTGGTTTGGACTCAAACTCTAATTGGATTGGATTTGAATTGGAAAATTGAAATCCAAATTTTGTTCGGATCGGATTGGATTAGGCCTAAATCTAAACTGTACACCGAACTTTCACCCCTAGATGAAACATACAACGGTTTGACTGAAGAGCAGCCCGAAGAGCCAACCCAAAATAAATTTAAAGTGTATTTTAAAGTCTTATTAAAAGGCCCAATTAAATATTCGTGATAATTAATTGTATTTTGATCCCATATGATGAAACATACTGCAATTTTAGTTGGTGCGGCCCGACGGAAGAGCAGTCCGAAGAGCCAAACCAAAATAAATTTAAAGTGTATTTCAAAGTCTTATGAAAAAGCCCAATTAATTATTCGTGATAATTAATTGTATTTTAAGCCCATAAAAATAATTTGAGTCCATTTAAAATATTTTAAGCCCAATTGTTTATTTATTATTTTTAATAAATATTTTCATAAAATAAATTAAAATCAGATTTTTAATCCGTAATATTAAATTTCCGGATTTCAAGGGATAAAAGAAATCTTTAAAAACGTGTTTAACAAAAAGGCTGGCAACATGTGCTGGACCCGACGGAAGAGCAGTCCGAAGAGCCACCCCAAAATAAATTTAAAGTGTATTTCAAAGTCTTATTAAAAAGCCCAATTAATTATTCGTGATAATTAATTGTATTTTGAGCTCATAAAAATATTTTGAGTCCATTCAAAATATTTTAAGCCCAATTGTTTATTTTATTATTTTTAATAAATATTTTCATAAAAAAAATTAAAAACAGATTTTTAATCCTTAAATTTCGGGATTTCAAGGGATAAAAGAAATCTTTAAAAACGCGTTTAACAAAAAGGCTGGCAATCTGCGCCTGACACGTGGGTATGTGTGTCACACAGAGTCCTGCGCCTGGCGCACCACTCTGTGGGACACGTAGGCTATCTTTCTTATCTTTTCTTAAAAGTTTGCACCACATGTACGCAGTTTATTAGTCATGCCGCGTTAGGCGCACCAATGTGCGCCTAACACGTGTGATTGTGCGTCACACAAGCTCTTGCGCCTGGCGCACCTAGCGCATGACGCGCAGTTTCCTTTTCCCTATAAATAGGCCTTGATTTCCCGAATCAAAGGCACGGTTTTTTAATATAATTCTCATACACTTTAATACTCTGAATATACTCGTGCTTATAATCTCGTACATCCACATACTAAACCAACACAATAAACACAATTACACACACATACGTTCGTGCTTTTATCGACTTTTGGCTTCAAGATTGCTCCTCCTGAAGGTTGTTACGCTCGCAGATCTAAGCCGCATAGGTATACTCCTGAGGGCCCTTGAATAATTCCTTTTATTATATTTTCTTGAAGTTACTAACGATTTCTTTTCATGATGTAGATATTTAATAAATAAACGTTATTATTGTACATTCTAACCCCCTTTTCTCCTATTTTGTATATATAATATTCATGTTATTATGATTGTTCTATGCATGATTTTTATCACCGATATGTTATTATTGCTAATCAAGACCTAAGGAATTGTTCTAACTAAATCTGATAATATGGACAACCTGCCATTTACCTTGTAAATTGATTGTTTAATAACTTGTCGCTAAAAAATAGTCTTTCAATTTGTGCGTTTCATGAACCAATTACCTAGGCTAATATTTTTTAGGGTGCTTAAAACATTATTTGGTTAATCTTCTGCATAAAAATTGTTATGAATCGTATTAAGTAGAGGCCAACAATGGGCGACATGGTTCCTGGCCGTGTTCGTACCCTCATCCCCGAACTCAATTTTTGGTTCATTGGCCATCAATGGAGTCAAGACGGGGAAATTTACATTGAATAAGTCCCAAAGATGTCCCTACGGATTCCCAAATATCCAATTAGGTTTATGAGTCTTCCTTTAAAGACTTGTTGGCGACTTCGAAAACGTATTTAATAAAACCATAACAATGGGGTAGTCAAATACGCGCTCACACCGCGTAGGCAAAATAAAAACACGCCTACAATTATGTTTAATTATATTGTGTGTGATAATTAGGGATAGCAGTGGGTAATGGACCCTACCCGGATCCGTGGATCCAAATCCGTTTTTAGCGGATCTGAATCTTCAAATTTTGGACCCGACGGATACGGGTAGGATCTGGATCCTGATTTTAAAAGCATATCTGGACCGGATTCTAAAGTATTACCCGGATCCGTTCACCAGTTTTTGTAAAATTAAATTAAAATATATAATTAAAAGGGTAAAATATAAAACCCTAAAACCCAATGCTCAAGCAGTCAAGCCGTTACACACACTTACTCCCTCGTTTCTGTCTCTTCACTCCCCTCTCTTATCTTTCTTCACTTCTTCCGGCAGTCGAACCACCGAACAGTCGAAGGGGACCAGAGCTGCCGCCGTTGTCGCCGGAAGAGGTCAGCACGCTTTCTCTCTTTTTCGTTTCGTTTTTTCCCTTTTCTTTTGGTTTGTTTTGCTCGAATTGATTAGAAAATGTTGTGAATTACAATAACTTTGCAGCACCATTGTGAATTAGTGCATGACTTTTGATCTATAAACATCTTGAGAAGCGTGTCAATCAATGGAAAATCAAACAAAAAATATAATATTTTTATTAAAAAATTGCGGATTATTGTAATTCTGTACACTTCATTACGTTTGCAGAATTGCATTCTGTAAACTTAAAATTGCATTATGTAAATCGTAATTATCTTGAGAAGCATGCTGAATATTTTATTGTGTTTTTCAGATTATTGTAATTTGTAAATCGTAATTATAGACGAACATTATTGAAGAATAACCCTCTTGGAGTCTTGGTAGATGGACTAAGTGAAGAATGAAGGATGTAACATCGTAATTTAACTCTTAATGTTATTTATGCTTGGATTTGTTATATTAAGGTTGAAAGTTTGTTTACTTCAACATCGACAAATGAATATGCTAAATGGCGTTGTTTTGTTCTTTAAAATTTTTAATTATTGTGAAAATTATGTTTGTTTGAAGAAAATAATTAGGATCCGTTTTGGACCCGGATCCGTAGGATCTGGATTTGGATCCTCAATTTTATTATCCGGCGGATCCGGGTATAATATGGATCCATGCCTGAAAAACGGATCTGGATCTAGATCCTAGAGGATCCAGTCCAAATCCTACCCATTGACATCCCTAGTGATAATATGTACTCAATACATAATATGCTTTTTAATATATCTCTATTATATAATTGAAGGAGGAGCAATGGTGTCCCCCTATTAAATTACAACTATACGCTCAATAATAAGAGATAATAACACCATATATAATAATCATATACAAAATAGTCCAAAATAAATTCTCAATCAACTAAAAACCTTCCTCAATTAATGCATATCAATAAATTTAGAGTTCAAGCACAATCAAGGCATATTGGACATTACGTTTGACAGGGAAAATTAAACACAATATATAAAATATGGAGTAATACATTGAATAACTATAATCTCAAGATCGAATGTGTTTATCTCAAAAAAAAATCTCATTTTCAACTACAAACATTTAAGAAAAAAACTCAAAAGGCTTGGAACATCACAACTTTTACAATTTGCAGGCGCGCTATATGTATACAATTTGTTTATCTTGGTATATAACACATGCTTCCCTACTAAATTTACAAAAACAGTAATGTGTTAGATTAAAATAAGTAGTTAAAAAATATCAAAAGAATGAGTATTACTCACAACCGTAAATACACAATAGTTTTTAAAAGGCAATGCAAAATTTCAATAAAAAATTTTGCACTTTTGGTTATAAAATAATCATCAATATAGAAAAAAGGAACATAATGCAAAGAGAAAAAGACACCTAGAATTTTACAAAAAAATGTTATGTAAGTGCAATTTCTCTTAAAAATAATACAAATCAATACAATTTTTATAAATCGAAAATAAAAGTAATCATTCTTAAAACCACACTACGTAAAATCATACGTGTCTATGATAATGATTCAATTAAAATTATAATCAACCAACCGATTTCATAATATGTTTTGACTGAATAACAACATTAAGTCAAAAATGTCACCGCACGCAAAGCGTGCATATAAGACTAGTTATTACTATAATCTATGACAGTTTTAGTTAATTTATAAACATTATTGACGATATTCTTTGTTACCTTATTAATTGACTAATAAATAAACCTCAAAATCTATACAAACTAGTTATTAGGCCCGAGCAACGCCCCGGGTAAGGAAAATTTTCATTTATTAATATTATACTTTAAATGTTATTTGGTCTAGTGGTTAAGACTTTAGTATATGTTCTTGAGGTCCCGGGATCAAACCTTATACTACGCAATTTCTATTTTTTTATTGTTGTGGATTGCATGGAGTAAAACTCCCTTAGGGAGAGCGCCACGTGGCACCGTTTCTTGTTTAGGCACGCCTTTTAATATATTAGTATAGATATATTAAAAAGCATTCTTAAGCAAGTTCACACGCCACGTGGCACTATCCTTATAGTTGTTTAGTTCCATGTCATCATCATACATTAAAAAAATTAGAAATATGCTTCGTATAAGATTTGACCACGTGACCTCAAGTTGATACAACAAAGTTCTAACCAATGAACTATGCAACATTAGATGCTATTCTGACATGAAAATATTAATAGCCCAGAGCATCGCCCGGGCCTAATAACTAGTTAAAAATTAATAAGAGTGATCATTGGCTACAACAATGTTTGACAGGGTAATATTATAACTCACAATTTTTTTAAATCTTAGCCTATTATTTTTATGGCTAGTATTGTCCAATTTTGATTTAATTGAACTTTGAGTTTTTTGTGGGGATATACCAGGGTAATAGGGCTTTTTGTGGGGATATACCTCACAATTTTTTTTTGTGGGGGATATACTAACCTAAATTTAAGTTTTGTCAAAAGGTACCAAAAACACTATTTCCGGCAAGAAAGTTAAATTTCCGGCCTTTGACTTGGTAGGAACTCGCGAGTGAGCTACAAGGTGACAGTGAGGAAGTTGGAGGGAAATGAATGTAATAGAAGCAATTGAATATCACGCACTATACAAAGAGTAATTAAGCAAGTCAAATGTCGGAAATTTGACTTTCTCGCCATAAATAGTGTTTTGGTACCTTTTAACAACACTTAAATTTTGGTTGGTATGTCCCCACAAAAACAATTTAGTGAGGTATATCCCCACAAAATGCTCTAATACCCTGGTATATCCCCACAAAAAACTCTTGAACTTTAGCAACATAAAGTTGGAGAAAATACTAATTTATAAAAAAAATGAAACGAAAATGTCAATGAACATCAATCACTTAGTCATCTCCGTCTTTTTGGAGTATTGTTCAATTCTTCCATAGATTTTTGTTATCACCATGAATAAAGATTTTTGGAATATAAAGTCAATCAATAAATACAAATTTTAATATATAAATTTATTAATGTATAAATTTTTATTATAGTTTAATTAAAAAGTCAACTTAATGAATGATACAGTGTGATATAAAATTAAAAATAAATGGTTCAAATTGCACAAGTTTTGGTTGTTACAATTTTATTGTAGCCATTGTAAAATTGTCCATGATCATTTATCAACTAATATCTTTATTTGATAAATTATGAACTTAATTGCAAAAAAAAAGTACTTTTTTTTTTGTTTTTGAAAGAAGCAAAAAGTTGTTTTTCTTTATAAAAAAATATTAGAACATTTCGCAAGAAGAAAAAAATTTATAATTAAGAAGAAGTTGGAATGAGTCGGAGGTGAGAGATTCAAGTTGTAGTTAGAGTCGGATTATACTAGTTGGATATCAGAGTCGGAGGCAAATCCAAATTCTAACTACTAGTTGTCGTTCCTAGTTGTAGTAGTATTTTAGGAAAAAAGATTCATGCAATATATAGGGCGTGCGTGTTCAACAATAACTTTTGAGGTAGCGTTTAGCGTTTGGACTAAATAAAAACTCTAATAATGGTTAAAAGTTGTGTTTGGTGAAGTAGTGTTTAGAGTACCTTTTGGAGTTTGAGCTAGTGTTCTGGAAAAGCTATAAGTATTAGCTTTTGGGGTAGAGGTAGCTCTGAAGATTGAATATAGTTTATTAAGTTTTGTTATTTTTTCAAACTAATAGCTAGTTTTACCAAACACTAATTATCATAAAAGTTATTTTCACAATAAAACTCTAGCAACTAATATTTGATAGCTGACAACTACTTCTACAAGTAACAGTTACCGCAAGTTACTTTTACTGAACAAGCCCAACTGTATGGACCAGATAGGAACTTGGTCCATGTGGGTGTTTGATAACATATTGCGGTTTGCATATTGATTTTTTTTTGTGTTCAGCTTTATTTGAAAAATATATATTGATATAGAAAGATTGTAAGAGTGGTATACTGGTAGACATTTAGGATATATTTAGATTTTAGTTCCAAGGTTTTTTATTTTTTTGGGTCTTATGTTAAGAGGATGACTATGGGCATAAATCAAGTGTGGTTTGTGGTTCAAAATCTTAAAACAAATGTTGAGAGGTGGTATTAAGGATGTAATTAGAGGCTTAATTAAGAGCAATTTCAGACAAATTTTTTTTTTGAGGGGAGACAGTTTTTTTAGATAGTCTTGAGGATGGTTTTGAAAATTTGACCTCTATCTAGTGGTGAATTAGGATAAAATCCTATATAGAATCTAATCATTTTATTTCTTTGTACTCATTTATAGAAAAAAATATAATGGGGCTACAGATAGTGTCACTTGGGCACTTGTTTGACTTGTGAGAAGAAATCCAAGGCAACTTAAAAGGCACCAAAGAAAAATTATTAGATATATATTTATTTATTAGACATTGTCTTAATTGCTAAAAAGCACTATAGTCATATTAACAATATATAGAGGTAAAAAAAATGGGTTGAAAATCCACTGAAGGGGTGATAAAAAAAATTCTTTTATGATTATTGGTTCCCGAATATTTTATTTTGTTGGTCTTATGTTAAGAGGACGGCTATGGGAATAAATTAGGTGTGGTTTGTGATTTAAATCCTAAAACAATTCATGTTGAGAGGTGGTATTAAGGATGTAATTAGAGACTTAGGAGCGGTTTTGGACAATATTTTTAGTTAGTCTTGACTCTTGAGGATGATTTTGAAAATTTAACCTCCATTTACTGGTAAATCACGATAATAATTCTATGTATAATTTACTCGTTTTATTTCTTTGTCTTCCCTATATGACTTGCACACATTTAGAGAAAAGAAATAATGGGGTTAATGATACTGTCACTTGGGTACTTGTTTAACTTGTGAGATGAAAGCCAAGATAACTTAAAAGGCATCAAAGAAAAATTATGTGATGATTTTTAATTATTTAGACCTTGTCATTTATTGCTAAAAGCTAAGGCACTATTGTCATATTAACAATATATATGTAAAAAAAAAACGAATGACTAAATACCGCCTTGTATTTTCCTAGTATGGTCCTGAATACGTATAAAAATACACCCCACATTCTCCCTCTTTTCCCTTTCCTTATACCATTACCACCTTCTCCTTAGTTCTCCCACTCCAGCCACTACCATCACATCACCACTACAAATTTTCCGGCCAACAACCACTCCAACTCCTTTGCTACTAATTTTCTGGCCAAGAACCACAACTCTTCTTTATGTCTCCTCTTCCCCCCCCTTCCTTCACTTGATCTACCTTTTTTCACTAGTAGAAAAATGGTAAATTGCGTCTACTTATTTGCGTCGAATGCGTGAAGACCTGACGCAAATACTCAGGAAGAGTCGATTTGCATTGTATCTCAGTCAACGTCCGACGCAAATAATCACAGCAAATGAATAGCAGGATAAATTGCATCGAATGGACAGGAGCACTCGACTCAAATGATTAATGCCAATGGCTATGTGGATCCTGCGATTTGCATCGGTTGGGCAAGAGGTTCGACGCAAATGATAAAGGCGTTTTGGATTCCAGGATTTGCGACGCTTGCTCCTGGCCATCCGACGCGCATGAGTTAAGCAAATGAGCATCAATAAACACGCTATTTGTGTTGAACATTCTTTTGGTTTGTGTCGGACATCAAGGCCTGTCCGACGCAGATGATCTAGGCCTATTGATTTATTTTTCCAACATTTGAAGCCCTAAACATTTACTCACTCCCCCCCACTCGCACTCTCCCTCTCTCTCTCTCTATCTCTCTCTCCTGCGATTGCGAAGCCTCACTCTCGCCGGCGACCGTTGCTTCTCCGGCAAATCCCCTCTCGCCGGCGAATCACTCTCAAACCCTTAGCTATTCGGTGCACGCACTCTCTGTAATACCCCAACCTTAATCTCGTTTTATTAGCCACTACTTACGTTTATTAGCGTAATTGCGTCCTAATTTTTTCCGAAACGATGATGGTTAAGATTATTTTCTAAAATAAATATATTTACTTTAGTTCTTAGAAAAGTGATATTTATTATGAAAAACGATTTTATTTATAATATAGTTTATGGCTTAGATTTTTAGATAAAAAAAATCTTATATATTTTTACTATATGATTTTGAGATAATGATTTTTAGCTAAAGTTCAGTGTTGATGTTTTGAAGTCAAACTTAACTTAGCACTTGAAAAGAGTCAAAGTTGACATTTTGTCACCAAAAGAAAATGAGAAAAAGAAAGAAAGAAAGAAAGAAAAGAAAGAGGAATGAAGAAAGCTGATGTACGGCCCTGTTCTTTTGAACTTATTTTCAGTTAATTTCAGTTCAGTTAATTTAATTTCAGTTCATTTCAGTTAATTCCAGTTCAGTTAATTTAATTTCAGTTCAGTTAATTTAATTTTAGTTAATTTAATTTAATTTCAATTCAGTTAATTTAATTTCAGTTTAGTTCAGTTAATTTCAGTTAATTTCAGTTTAGTTCAATCTTATCTAATGTTTTAATTATTATTTTTTATTTATTATGATTATTATTATTATTTTATTATTATTTATTTAATATTTATTATGATTATTATTATTATTATTATTTATGATAATAATAATAATTATTATTATTTATTATTTATTATTTATTATTATTATTTTTATCATTATTATTGTTTATTATTACTATTATTATTATTTATTATTATTATTATTATCATCATTATTATTATTTATTATTATTATTATTATTTTAATTATTTATTATTATTATTTATTATTATTATATTATTATTATTATATTATTATTATTTATTTTTTATTATTATTTATTATTATTATTTTTATTATTATTATTTTTTTATTATGTATTATTATTATTATTTATTATTATTATTATTATTATTATTATCATAATTATTATTATTTATTATTATTTATTATTATTATTATTATTATTATTATTATTTTTATTATCATAATTATTATTATTTACTATTATTATTTATTATTTATTATTTATTATTTATTATTTATTATTTATTATTTATTATTTATTATTTATTATTTATTATTTATTATTTATTATTTATTATTTATTATTTATTATTTATTATTTATTATTTATTATTTATTATTTATTATTTATTATTTATTATTTATTATTTATTATTTATTATTATTATTTATTATTTATTATTTATTATTTATTATTTATTATTTATTATTTATTATTTATTATTTATTATTTATTATTTATTATTTATTATTTATTATTTATTATTTATTATTTATTATTTATTATTTATTATTTATTATTTATTATTTATTATTTATTATTTATTATTTATTATTTATTTAATTTTTTTTTTTTTTTTTTTGTTCAGGAAAGATAATTGGTCCGAAGACCAACCCCCTGCAGGCTACTTAGCTGCGGCACACCCACTCATTGGCTGGGTAGTGGGGATTTATACCCACAAGCAAACATTTAAACAAACTCCCCAAATTGGGGAGTGATGAGAGTCGAACACCCGACCTCGCGGTTGGGAGGTGGGAGCACCAACCATTGGGCTCCCACGAGGACCTCATTATTTATTATTTATTATTTGCAATTTATTATTATTATTTATTATTTATTATTTATTATTATTATTTATTATTTATTATTATTTTTATTATTATTATTATTATTATTATCATAATTATTATTATTTACTATTATTATTTATTATTTATTATTAATTATTTATTTTTTATTATTTATTATTTATTATTTATTATTTATTATTTATTATTATTATTATTATTTATTTGTTATTTATTATTTATTATTTATTATTTATTATTTGTTATTTATTTTTTATTATTTACTATTTACTATTTACTATTTATTAATATTATTATTATTTATTATTTATTATTTATTATTTTTTATTTTTTATTTATTATTTTTTATTTATTATTTATTATTTATTATTTATTATTTATTATTATTATTTATTATTTATTATTTATTATTATTATTTTTATTATTATTATTATTTATTATTTATTATTATTTATTATTTATTATTATTTTTATTATAACAATAATAATAATAATAACAATAATAATAATAATAATAATAATAATAATAATAATAATAATAATAATAATAATAATAATAATAATAACAATAATAATAATAATAATAATAATAATAATAATAATAATAATAATAATAATAATAATAATAATAATAATAATAATAATAATAATTGATAATATTATGTTAATACTTATTGATTATTATCGATGATTATTATTTTAGAAAATTAAATATACAATTCAGTTCAGTGTCTCTCATTTCAGTTAATTTCAGTTAATTTAATTTAATTTCAGTTCAGTTAATTTAATTTCAGTTTAGTTCAATTAATTTCAGTTCAGTTAATTTAATTTCAGTTCAGTTAATTTAATTTCAGTTCAGTTCAATTAATTTTAGTTAATTTAATTTGATTTAATTTAATATCAGTCAAAATAAGTTCAAAAGAACGGGGCCGTAGTCATCAGCTTCCACCCGACCAACCCACCGCCCATCTTCTTCCTGCTCTTCTCTCCTACCTTGCTCCCCAAGGTGTTGAACCACCAATCCCCCTCATTCCACCTCCATTTTGTTCCCTTAACTTCAGCTATAAAAATCCATTGAGATTAAGCTTCCGATGAAAACAACAAACCAACAAATTAAGTTTCTTCTTTTTCTCTACTCTTATCTCTTGCTTTCCCTCTTTCGGCCTGCTGTGCCGCCGCACCACCACCGCACCTGCGCACCACAACTGGTGCAACACCTCCCTTATAAACACTAGCCTGCTTGCGTCGAACCACCGCAGCCACGTCGCGCTGTAGCACCAGCTCTCCTCCTTTCTTCGCTCTCCTCTCTGCTCGATGTCCCTCCCCTGTTTATTGTTGCCCTGAAGTCCACCACTTGACCATTGGCTTGCACCACCAGCCCACTGACGCCGCAATACCGGTTGCTTCTACCTCCATCCTAGTGCCTTCGCCATTCGCCGGAGCTTCGGACCTCCGTGGCTTGTTGCCTTTGTGCGTACCTTCCCTGCTCTTGAAGCAGAGGTATAACAACTGTTGTTCCTAATTTCTAATTTTTGTTAAATAACTCAAGCCCAAGTTGTCAATTGGGAAATAGTTAAGTATTTGGGCCTAAATGCTGATTCAAGTCACTTGGTTATTAGTTGGGCTATTTTGGGGAATAAAGATTAAACTAAGTATGCTATGTTAAAAACCATTGATTCTTGTAATCTGAATTTTTAGTAATATTAGAAGACCCCTACTTGTATAAGTAATCATTAGCTTATATTCATGTTAAATTAATTAGTTAGTTAATCGGCTAATTAAAACACCTCCGATCCTATAATATACGACAACTACTTAAGTGTTGATTATGATGATGCTTACGTATTTAGTATTATGATAACTTCGAATTGAAAATTAATTGTTTTCAAAATAATTTCCGAAGTAGAATCTCGTTGTTCAATTCTTAATTAGATTAAAGGAAGGAATATTACAAGTCTCCCCCCGGCTATCAAGAAATTTAACTACGGTAGCTGGTAACGTCTACTGCTAACACCTGCAATCCCTTTTAAAGTGTGTTTATGATGATGGTTATGTTAATATGTTTCTTCATACATGGATTGTGGGGTATGAAATGTTTTATGATGTTATGATATAATGTTATAAAATGATGATGCTATGAAAGCACGACGATGATGTTATGGATGAAATGAAAAGAATATATTTATTCATGATGATTATGATATGCTTAAAAGCAATGCAACATGATAAATTCAAGTGAAAGACGGTTCTTGCCAGTATTCTGTTATGTTGGTCGTGCACGTTCCATCCCGGTGGCTCTGTCACCTTCTGTTGGGGGGGATAATAATCTCCCGTGATATCCGTACTCTGTTATGCCACCTTATGTTGGGCCGGGGAATAATAATCTCTCGTGGCTCCCGTACTCTATTATGCCACCTTCTGTTGGAGGACTATTGCTCTATGTGGCTTCTGTTATACTCCCCAAGTTACCAATATGATCCAAGTAAGATGGAAAGATAATGATGGAACTTATGATATGTCTATGAAATGACCTGATAATATATTTATGAAATGGTTTTACTATTTCTCTCCTCCCTGTTTGCAAATAAAATGAACTGAAATGCTTTTACGATGTTAGAATAGTATTTTATTGAGCCTCGGCTCACGACGTTTTGTTTTTTGTTTTAGGTAATGATGATGATAACGGGATGGCGTAGCTGTGAGGAGTTGTTTAGTTTTAAGTTTTCTTTAAACACGTGTGATTATGGTTTAACTTAATGTCATACTATGTCATTAACTAAGTGTTAAGTTACGTTTTATTAATGGATGAACTATTATGTTTTCTTGTTATAATATGTTTGAAGTTATGAAATTATGATGCCTTGTATTTTCCTGATGGAAATTACGGCAGTAACGCGCCAACTATCTAGGTTCCGCTGCTAATAACTGATAAATTAACTTAATAATGTTGATTAGAAGTCGGGGCGTTACACTTTCTCTCGGTTTTCACTGCACTCTCATTCTCTCTCTCCGTTTTTGCTGCTCACACCCGAAGCACTTCCACCGGCGACATTCACTGGCAAATCCTCTCTCACCGGCAATCCTCTCTCACTGGCGAATCCCCTCTCACTCTCACCGTCGAGTCAACTCCCTCAGTTTTTAGCGACGGTTTGCGATGGTGGTGCACTCATCTCTCTCGGTTTTTATCGGCGGTTTGCGGCAGCGTCTAATGGTGGTGGCGCATTTTTCCGGTTGGTTAGCAAGGTCAGTCTTTTTCTCTTTTTTAAAAAGATACTTTTTCTGGTGGTGCTTCATTCTCTCACCTTGCCTCTCCTCTACATCGTAATGCAGCCGTATGTCCTCTACATCATCGGTGCTCCAAGCTCACCTCGTAGTGCTTGTCTTCGCTGCTCCTTGAGAGCAGAGGTATATATTACACCTTTTGTTAGTTTCTGATTTTTTTTATCAAATGTTAATTTAACCATTAGTTTGGATTTGTTTTATTTGTCCCTATAATATTGAATTATGAACAAACATATATGGGGAGTCGGGAAATCTAAGGAATTGTTGTGTTATGTGATTGGAAAAGTATATGAATTGATGGATTTTTTATGAAATTATTGTCATGTTATATATGAATTATGAATTTGTGAATTGTTGTGTTAGTTTCTCAATTGACATATAGATATACCTTAATGGGGTGGGGAGGGAAATCTAAGGAATGGATTGGTTTGTGCTATTTAAATGCAATGTGCATCATTGGCCTAGATACCTGTTCGAGGCTTACTCATAAGGAGTGAGTCTTGAATAGTCCCCGGTTTGGGACTGTCTTTGAGTTTCTTATATCACTTAGGAATTAGGATGTGAATGAATGTTTGGTTTTCGATTCTAAGAAACATCTAGGTCATTTCCCTAATAAGCGTTCCCTTGGTACATATGTTGATAGTTTACCTACTATTTTCATCGTGTACTTGGAGAACTGTAGGGAAGTGCTGTCGGAATTTTCTTAGAATCGAAAACCAAACGTTCATTCACTAGTGATATGAGAAACTCAAGGATGGGTTAGGTTGGAGTGATAAGGACCCAAATGTTCATGACTGCATTTGATAAGACACTTTGAATAATGTGATCGATTATGTTCTTGTTTGATGTCTCTAGTGTATGAATATGGATCGAAATTGGATGTATGGTAATCGGATTTCGGCGACATTTCTACAAGGGGCTGGGGAATTTATCATGGTTGCGTTAGAACATTGTAGACACCAAATTTTGAAACCCTTTTTTCGAATAAATAAGGATTTTGAAGAGAAATAACAATTACGAAATCCGTCATGCATCGTGGAGCGCGCGCCCCGGAGCGCGAGTTTCATTCCGTCGTACGGTTTTCCATTTTTGAGTATTGATCGTGCGATTTCGGCTTAGAAATATAATTTTTCGTGAGTCGTAGTCAATAGCTACAATCACCGTGGATTCGCAGTATAATCATGCTCGTTTTCACTAATTTGACGAATTTTCGTTAATTGTCTTAAGTTAGTCTTTCGGAAAAACGAAAAACGAGTCGCGATTAAGCGTCGGAATTTTAGTCGTATCCCAAAACCGACATTAATCAGTTTTCTTGATGGTCAAGTCATTGTTCATTGGATAAAGAATAAGAATATATTCTTTATCCATTAGTTAGAGAACAAGAATCATGAAAAGATGTGATAATAAGAATCAAATCCCATGTGTAAGAGGGGGAAATTCGGATTTTTTCCAGAAGAATCGAGTGTGCGCCAAGCACACAATCATGCATCAGACGCATGATTGTGCGCCTAGCTCACAAGCATAGCCTGCGCCAGACGCAGAGCCTTGCACCTAGCGCAAGGCGCTGTGCCTAGCGCAGGTTCCTGCGTTTGGCGCAGCATCCTAATCAGTTTTGTTTGCACGTTTTTCGATGCATTTTTTTTACGTATTAGGCTGTTTAGGGAAGAATATTTTCTGAAAATCTGATTTTGCTTCATTTATGAGAAAATCCAAAAAGAATAAGAATATTTGTGTTTCCAAAGAGATATGATGATGTCATTAGGGTGAGGTCATTAGAGTGATGTCATTAGGCTGATTAAGGATGAAGAAAATCAGATATTTTGGGTGAAAAATCTGATTTTCTACCTCTTTGAAACCCTAGTTCACCTCCCTCATTTCTCTATAAATACCCTCATTTTTCCACTTTAAAACCAAGTTGAAAAAAACACAATTCAACTTCACTCTCATCTTCTCCTCCTTAATCTTTCCATCTAAGCAAAAGTCTTAATAAGTAAAAGAAGTTCATCAAAAGGAAAAAAACACAAAAAAGAGTTTAAGTTAGTAATTAAGTGGATTTAGAAACTCACTTAGAAATTAAGAAAATCACAAAAAAGTAGAAAAATTTGCAAAAAGGAAGTGCATCATTGAGATAGCAAGGTAAAGTCGAAACTCTTGTTAATTTTGATTATCTTCTTGATCATCTACTAACTCTCTCTTTGTTTCTTCTTATCATTTTTTAATTTTTGGAGTGATTTGGGTATGAGGAAGTCCTAATAGGTTCCCAACATTAAATCACTCCACCTAGAATAGTCACCTCTAATGGGGTGACTCTTAGGAAACAATGTGATTATGTGATTTTCCTTAATCAAGTTGTTATTCATCACCAAAAATGTATTCATAAAAAAATTCAAGACAAGTTGTGCATAAACATCTCCATAAAAAAAGAAAATGTGATGCTGTAATTATAATCAGTTTTAATTTCGTATTACATTTTATTTTTCGTCTGTATTATCAGAATAGTTTGTAGGATTTAATATTTTTCCTATGAAGTGCAAGATGTTTCCAGCAACTGGGCTTTAGAATTTCTAAAAAACGAATTTTTTGAAAAATAATTAAAAATCATACAACTTTTTTGTGCAAAACTGATTTTGTCCAGTACCACCTAAGATTTTTCAGTCAATAAAAGTTTAAAATAAACTCATTTAGACAAAACTAATAACATCAAGTTTAAATAAAACATCAGTAGCTTTTCAAAAATATAAAAATCATGTTCATATGAATTTTATACAATTTTACATTATTTTTACAAAACCATTCATGTAGATCACTAAATTCCAGAGAACTGATTTTACTTTCAGTTAAGAAAATAAATAAAAAAGGGTCCTAAAAGTGTCCAATTCAAGTGAACATTTTCAGTCCAGTTATTCAAAGTGTCTAGAATGTTCATACCAAAATTCACTTCAAAATATGTTCAATAAGTTGTATTTCAAAGAACAACTTCAATAAAGGTCCTGTTTTGACTAGTTTGAGTATAAAATTCACCATAAGTCAATTTTTTACCAAAAACTTGTGAAATTTTGACACAACATAAAAAACTCACTGACCTATCCATAGGTGTATCACATGCTCAATTTAACGCTATATACAGAAAGTTATGATTTTTGTAAGTCAGTGCAAGAACAAAAGTGCAATCTGGAAAATGAAATAAAGTGATTAACTCAACTTTCTTAAAAAAAATATTTTCTTTTCACACGAAAATGTTAATTAAAAATTATGAAATTTTAAGATTCTCTTAAAATGACTCATTTTGTCATGTAAATAAAAATCAATAAAAAATTATCATAAAAAATCAAAATCAAAGAAGTTAATTAATCTTTAACTTTCACAAATTCACAAATAAACATGAATTTCAAAGCCCATTCAAGGAGGTGAAGATCAAGGAGCATCATGGTGAAGATCAAGATTGAAGATTTGTATAGATCATAGATTTTGTACATATTGTTGTAATAATAGTTTCTTTGTAAATAATTATTGCATCACTCAATTAATAAAAAAAACATGGATATGTTTATGCATAATGTTCATAAATAATTTCACAATTCTTTTTAATAAAATGAGCAACCAATGTTACAAATGTTGCATGTTGGGCCAAATATGTCATAGTACATGAATCAAATGACCCAATCTCAATTAAGAGGAAAAATTGCAAATCTAACTAAGTTAAATTGTATGATGATCCATCTTACATATTAAAAATGTGTTCTCCATATTCAAATGGATTAATAATATAATTTGATATAATTAGATTGGTAATTATGATCTCCGAATTGATTTTAGGCTGCTTCACGTGTCTCGCTTTAAATGGCCAAATTCCAATTAGCCAAACACAATCTCTCAAAGTTTGATCTCAAATTGATCATTTCTCTCTAAATGACTTAATAATCTTCAGTCAAAATTATTTCTCAAAAGTCTTCCAATTAGGAAGCAAACTTATAAGACCTCTTAAAAATCATAAACATAATCACTAATTAAGGTGGTTATTTCAATCCTCGATTAATCGCTAATTAGAGCGATTAACTCAAATTTTTCATTCAATCACTAATTAGGGTGATTAGCTTAACCTTTCATCATATTTAATCACTAATTAGAGTGATTATCTTAAACCTTAATAATCGTTAATTAAGACGATTATTCTTCTTATTTAATCACTAATTAGAGTAATTATCTTAAACCTTAATAATCGTTAATTAAGACGATTATTCTTCTTATTTAATCACTAATTAGAGTGATTATCTTAAACCTTAATAATCGTTAATTAAGACGATTATTCTTCTTATTTAATCACTAATTAGAGTGATTATCTTAAACGTTAATAATCGTTAATTAAGACGATTATTCTTATTATTTAATCACTAATTAGAGTGATTATCTTAAACCTTAATAATCGTTAATTAAAACGATTATTCTTCTTATTTAATCACTAATTAGAGTGATTATCTTAAACCTTAATAATCGTTAATTAAGACGATTATTCTTCTTATTTAATCACTAATTAGAGTGATTATCTTAAACCTTAATAATCGTTAATTAAGACGATTATTCTTTTTATTTGATCACTAATTAGAGTTATTATCTTAAACCTTAATAATCGTTAATTAAGACGATTATTCTTCTTATTTAATCTTTAATTAGAGTGATTATCGTAAACCTTAATAATCGTTAATTAGGACGATTATTCTTCTTATTTAATCACTAATTAGAGTGATTATCTTAAACCTTTAATAATCGTTAATTAGGACGGTTATTTTTCTCATTCAATCACTAATTAGAGTGATTATCTTAAGCCTTGAATAATCACTAATTAGGGTGATTATCTTAACCTCCATTCTTAATCACTAATTAAGGTGATTATCTTGATCCTCCTAAGTTTAATCACTAATTGAGGTGATTATCCAAACCTTCATATTTAATCACTAGTTAAGGTGATTATCTTAATCTCATTTCAATCACTAATTGGAGTGATTACCTTATTCCTAATAGATTTGTTTAATTCTAAAGGTGAGTTATTCATAATCTTTTTCTTTTCTTCCCCAATGGAATTGGTCATTTAGGGCGAGACATAAGATCGAACTACGATGGTTTTGATCCATGAGTGGATTCCAATCCCGCAATGATTGGTACGTAGTGCAACTTTAGTGTTCAAACCTACCATGTACAAATGATATATTGGTCCTAAATAAAAATGGTTGATGTGTATATGTGCAAATTATGTGATTTTCTATCTTTTGAATAGCCATGATTACTTTAAAATGGAAAATAACGTATTTAGTAAGAGCCCGTTCTTTAGAACGGAAGAGGAGACGAGTTCCAGACGTTCGCACCTCTTAACCTAAACCCCGAACCCTATCTCATGGTATGAAAGACCAATTTTCAAAAAGCCTTATCCATATGAAGTCATCATCGTTTTAAATGATATTTCTTGAAATTGATTTTAAAACGATTTATTCAATAAATCTGTCCATATTCAGATATTAATAGGGTGGCAACTTCAAAGTTTTCTAAAACTCATAGTCCAATGAGAGACTTTCGTGGGATTCAGACCGTTAATTAAGACAATAAAAAATCGGATACCACAAACATCAATTGCAAAATGGGTCAAAGTTAGTCTTGTGTCCTTGTTGTGATTGCAAGATGTTTTTCAGCTTCTCAGGGAAGCATGGCTTAATGTATCCATTTTACAATTATTTATGATGTGAGATTTCTCAAACTCTTAACTAAATAACATTGAAATTTATTTTTATTGTTTCTCCTAAGTATAAGTATTTGGAGTGTAGGGAATTGCAAGATTGGTCTGAGGAGCATGGAGAGGCTAATATTGGTTTCATGTGTCCAAGTATGATCTCGGCGACCATGATACACAATTATCCAGATGTTGTGATCAACTACATGTCAAGTTCAATGAAAGCGATGCAACATTGCGTTTCATCCTATGTCCGTATATTGAGAAGTATGTTAGTTAAACTAATCTTCACTTTGTTTAATCTTTATGAACTTGTGTTTATATGGAAATCACATTTTGCTTCATGCCTCAAGGAACATTGGATTCTTCTTGTCATTTCTCTATGTAAGAAAGAGGTATATAAATTTGATTCGCTCCAGAAAAATAGATCATTAGCTATCAAATTACCGCTGAATACGTAAGTTCATAATTATTTTACATGCATTTTATATATGATATTTTAAATAAACTATAAGTGTTTATAGTAATTAGTTGTTACAAAATTTCTATACTTAGTGCATATAATAGTTTCAAGCACCTTCAAGGATCCAATAGTGGAACTAAATTATCTTGGATAACTTTGCCGGTAAAACTCTCATGATTTTGTATTTGATACACATTTTATAATTATATTTAGGATTTTATTTGCGATTCTAATATAGATTAAATCTGGTGTAGTGTGCTCAACAATTGGAAGGAACTGAATGCGACTATTTCGTGATGAAGTACATGCTTGACATCATCCGCTTCTACTATGATTCAGATAATTTACATGAGGTATATCTATGTTGTAAATTCGTTATTTCAATAAATAAAGTTTGATATTTATAGAATTTTTTAGTATATTAACTAATTTAATTTATTTCTAGGAGTTTCCAAGCAGTACCAAGCCATACTCCTTTGCGGAGATCACCGAACTCAAAGAACTTTGTGCGGAACACTTTGTACAGGTCGTTGAAGAAATGAGCTAGTTAGTATATGTATTTGTAGGTTGAACAATATTTTGTTGATTGAACCTTGGTTGGTTGCTTGATTGAGATGTACTGGAACAGGTTTTGGTTATTTATGAAAAATTTTCCAACGATTTCTTGGGTTATCCAAAATACAAAGGAGACTCTGCCGAAATATTTGCTCATAATTATTAATATATGATCATTTAGTTTTGATGTTTGACGTTTAGTTTATGCAGAAAAAAAAGCTGGTAGAAAAAAAAAGTCAGTCATTGGCGTTGGACATCTGGCTATGTCCGACGCAGATGACAAACATTTGCGTCGAACTATTCTCCCATCCGACGCACATAGCTCCTGCGCAAGCATGCTAGGGTGCTGGTTGGGGTGCTGCTGGCCAGGAGGATATGCGTTGCACATTGTCCAACATGTGACGCATATACCTCATCATCTGCGTCGCACGTTCCCAGCATCCGACGCACATAGATCTTCATCTGCGTCGTGTTTTGTCCAGAGTTCGACGCACATAGGCTAAGTTTCATGCATGTTGTGTGTGGCTGATGTTGTGTCCAATTCATACCTATCGAGTCATTTAACCCCAAATTCTTTTTGAACATGATTATATGAGGTATAATGTAACTATTGTGTAGATTTTTAGGCTTCCATCTGTTGTTGGTTGAATTTCGGGAACGAAAAGGTCATTTTAGGCCTACATGGAAATGTGGGAGTGCAGTGGGGGGGCAGTAGTGGCGGTGGAACTGTTGCAAATGTGGAGAGTGAGGTCACATGGCAATGAAATGCTCTCCACATTTGTAACTGTAACAGCCCGCTCCAAATAGCAGCTTAATTAAGACCTAATACTGATAATTACGAAGTTAAGCTGCTAATTAAATGGACTGTTAGGGCGGATTTCCGCACCTTCCCTGCTAGGGAAATTAGAAAATCCCATAATATCCAAGCTTATTTTGAAAACAAGTTATAATAAATTAGTTATTACAATATGTTTTGAGTACATAGATTACAAATTGAAAATACACGTTTAACCTGCCAAGGAATAATATATGAAATAAATTATCTCATAGCAGCGGACTAAACACATTGATCATGACTTCATATTTGCACGCATGAGCTAACTCGAACATTCACTCTAATCCTGCAAAATAGATGAATCTGCCCCCACCAGGACAGGTTCATAGAACAAAACAGGTCAGCTTACGCTGGTACACAAGTCCCACCGATTCCAAAATAATAAGGTGGCTGAAACTATTCAGTCGTTTCTTATGCTCAAACATAAACTTATAACAATCATAGCTTCATTTTCTTTTTGCTCTAAAAATCAATAATGCATCGAGATGGTTTTTGTTCTTATTCAGAAATACGTTTATACTTGCTCATAAATACGTTGATTCTTTCTTTTAACTTCCATAAAAATTACATTGCATTCGCAGGAGAAATTCTTCAAGAATTCTCTCAAAATATCACATATCATTCTCAATACTTAGAACAACAATACTCTTAAAACTTATCACAACACTTAACATAACTCCAGGGAAGGAACACAAATGGAGGCAAACCCGGCTCTCCAAATTTTTGAGGGACGTCTCCCCACCTTTCTTATTTTCTGCTTGCAAGACTTCTTGGTCATGACCCTTCATAATGGAGCAATACCCGCTCCGAAGCAATACCCGCTCCAAACACATAATGAGCAAACCCGCTCTACAAATGTTGTTCATCACTGCTTACGCAGCTACTTCCCCTTATAAAACAAATACTTATACCGAAATACTTATGCTTAATACTTTTACTGAAATTCTCATACTCAAATACTTTACTTAAATCTTATTCATACCGAAATACTTATGCTCAATACTTATACTGAAATTCTCATACTCAAATACTTTACTTAAATCTTATTCGTAATCATTTACAACAACTTCTAAAGCAAACTTAACTCATGAAAACAAGTTCCGGAAAATAAGCTTGCTATGCCAAGTTCCACTGTATTCAGAAAGGTGACTTAACAATCAGATTTCGAAAGAATAATGTGATTGATTGAGGTAGTTAAAGGTGGTATTATCAAAACATAGCAGTATATAAACGGTTGTAGAAGAGCTCTTAATATATGGAAATATTATCTCACACAAGCACCACATATATCAATTCCCATGGTTTCCGGTTTGGTGTTAAAGAACAATGGTTTTTATGCAAAGACCACTTGTACTTCTTGGGTTTAGCCAAAGTTTAGGTTTCACACTTAATATATATAAAGGACAGTAGGTATTCATCATGGAAAAAACATTGAAAGGATCAAAGTCACAAGGGTTTACAAGTTCAGAAAGTAATTAAGCGAACAGTCGAGTTTTCAGGTGTTGTTTACTTCTCAAACAGAGGTTATACTTAATATAAGAGGAAGATCTGATCTAAGGTTTATCAACAACCAATATAAGTACTTTATAGTAGTTTACCATAAAAAGACAGCAACCATGAAGGCATCTAAACAGAGCACAATCGAAGTAGAAGCATGGTTTGATCCGTTTTAGAGGAACTTGACATGCAACGATTTCTAATTCGAAAATCATCAACCACAAATCATAATCAACACATTGAAATCAACTACTTATAACTTCTTAACAAAACATTAGTTTTACCACACAAAACATATTCGTAACTTTCATAAATTCCATAAACAAGTGTTATGATATCAGTTAAGAAAGTAAAGCTTCAAAGGTGGTTCTTGTGTACCTTAACTTGGTGTCTAGGAATCAAATCTTACTTAGTAACTTTTACCACCACTCCAGCAAACTATTAGGACCTTAGGCAAAACATTCATCATCATAAAGTTAGTAATTAACCCAAAGAATTCAAGTTTCAATCTAAGATACCTCATGCATGCTGAAATTCAGCCATACCTCACCTTCCTTGGTTTTTCTTAGGGTTACAGGAATGGAACTTCAAAACTAACACTTGCCCAGTATGGAGGACACCTTGAGGAACCTAGGGAAGTGTTTGCATGCACGTTTCAGAGCAAGGAGCCAAGAGAAAACAAGCCGGTAATGGCCTGCCTGCAACTCGCCAGAAATGGCGTGAGAAAAGGGGGAGAAGAAAGAGATGTATTTTGTGTGTTTCTTGTGAAATGATTTTGGTGAAAATGAATGAGGACCTTCCTCTCATATATATAGAGAATGGGTAAGGGTAAAATTGTAATTTTCGGTTTAGTAATGAGGGCAAAATCGTCTTTTCACAGCTTAAGAACATTCCCGGAATTTTCTCGGTTTTACTTAATCCTTAACCCTCTGTAATTAAGCTCTAATCCTTCATTATACTTAAACTAAATCCTTAAAATATGTCTTATAACTTAATAAACATATTTTGGCTCATTCAGCCCTTAAATCATAAACACAAAGTATCTCAAATACAATACACTCAAAAATTCCATAATAATGCTCAACATATTAACGTAATTCGCTAATAACTTATCTTAACTCATAATTTGCATTCATAATCACATAATAACATATAATATTTAGATTCACACACAGATTTCATATAGGGCTATTCACAATTTTCTTATTCCTCAAAGATGCAATTTATTAAGTACTGATTGGCATGTTAACGTATCTCGTTTATCTTAATGATATCGTCTTAAAAAGTGAGGCTATTACAGTAACAGTTCCCACCAACTCCACCGCTACCAGCTGATGGGCATTCCATTGCCATGTGACCTGATTCTCGGGTCATTTTAGGCCTATTTTCGCCTTTCGTGTCCAATTCGTACCTATCGAGTCATTTAACCCCAAATTATTTTTGAACATGATTATATGAGGTATAATGTAACTATTGTGTAGATTTTTAGGCTTCCAACTATTGTTGGTTGAATTTCGGGAACGAAAAGGTCATTTTAGGCCTACATGGCAATGAGGGAGTGCAGTGGGGGGCAGTAGTGGCGGTGGTGGTGGAACTGTTGCACATGTGGAGAGTGAGGTCACATGGCAATGGAATGCTCTCCACATTTGTAACAGTTCCCACCAACTCCGCCGCTACCAGCTGATGGGCACTCCATTGCCATGTGACCTGATTCTCGGGTCATTTTTGGCCTATTTTGGCCGATTCGTACTTATCGAGTCATTTAACCCCAAATTTTTTTTTGAACATGATTATATGAGGTATAATGTAACTATTGTGTAGATTTTTAGGCTTCCATCTGTTGTTGGTTGAATTTCGGGAACGAAAAGGTCATTTTAGGCCTACATGGCAATGAGGGAGTGCAATGGGGGGCAATAGTGGCGGTGGTGGTGGAACTGTTGCAAATGTGAAGAGTGAGGTCACATGGCAATGGAATTCTCTCCACATTTGTAACAGTTCCCACCAACTCCGCCGCTACCAGCTGATGGGCATTCCATTGCTATGTGACCTGATTCTCGGGTCATTTTAGGCCTATTTTCGCTTTTCGTGTCCAATTCGTACCTATCGAGTAATTTAACCCCAAATTCTTTTTGAACATGATTATATGAGGTATAATGTAACTATTGTGTAGATTTTTAGGCTTGCATCTGTTGTTGGCTGAATTTCGGGAATGAAAAGGTCATTTTAGGCCAATTTTTGCCGATTCGCGTCCGATTCGTACTTATCTAGTCATTTAACCCCAAATTATTTTTGAACATAATTTCATGAGGTATAATGTAACTATTGTGTAGATTTTTAGACTTGCATCTGTTGTTGGTTGAATTTCGAGAACGAAAAGGTCATTTTAGGCCTATTTTGGCCGATTCGTACTTATCGAGTCATTTAACCCCAAATTCTTTTTGAACATGATTATATGAGGTATAATGTAACTATTGTGTAGATGTTTAGGCTTGCATCTGTTGTTGGTTGAATTTCGGGAACGAAAGGTCATTTTAGGCCTATTTTGGCCGATTCGCGTCCAATTCGTACTTATCGAGTCATTTAACCCCGAATTCTTTTTGAACATGATTGTATGAGGTATAATGTAACTATTGTGTAGATTTTTAGGCTTGCATCTGTTATTGGTTGAATTTCGAGAACGAAAAGGTCATTTTTGGCCTATTTTGGCCGATTCGTACTTATCGAGTCATTTAACCCCAAATTCTTTTTTAACATGATTGTATGAGGTATAATGTAACTATTGTGTATATGTTTAGGCTTGCATCGGTTGTTGGTTGAATTTTGGGAACGAAAAGGTCATTTTAGGCCTATTTTGGCCGATTCGCGTTATTTTTTTATATTTTTGTTGATCTAATAACTCCTAACTTTTGTTGCATATGCCAATATGAGGTAGAATGAAACTACATATTAGGTTTTTGTGCATAAATTTTCATGTAAATGAAATTGGGAAACAGAAAGGCTTAAAGAAAAGGGGGGAAAATTGTGCGGAGGGGCAACAGTGGGGGGGAGGGGCAGTTAGGGGCTTGGGGGTCTCATGCATGTAGGGGAGGCTGTGCGGGGAGGGGAGGGTTGGGCGGCGGGTGGGGGGGTTGGCGGTGGCTTGGGGGGTTGGCGGGGGCGGGCGGGGTTAGTATCTACCTCTGCCCCCCGCCACCCCCTAGCCCCCGCGCCCCCCCCACCGATGCCCGCCCCCCCTCCCCGCACGCACCCCCCCACCCCCGCCCAACCCCTCCCCCCCCGCACAAACCCCCCTCCCCGCACGCACCCCCCAATCCCCAATCCCCAATCCCCCGCCCTCCCTCCCCCCCTGAACAGACCCCCCCCAAAAAAAAACCACCCGCACACCTTTCCCCTCCCCGCACACCCCTCCCCTCCCCGCACGAGATCCCCCCCCCCCCCCCTCCCCGCACGATCCCCCCAACCCTCCCATCCCCCGAAGACCCCCCACCCCCCGCCCGGCCCTCTCCCCTCCCCGCACAAACCCCCTCCCCGCACGCACCCCCCAAGCCCCAATCCCCCGCCCACCCTCCCCTCCCCGCACGTACCTCCCCCTATAAAAAACCACCCGCACACCCCTCCCCCTCCTCTGCCCGCCCCTCCCCTCCTCCTCGCACGAGACCCACTCAATCCCCCGCACACCACTCCCCCCCCGCACGGATCCCCCCGACCCTCCCCTCCCCGCACGTGACCCCCCACCGCACAGACCCCCCCGCACGGACCCCTCCCCCTCCCTCTACGCGAGACCCCTCCCCTCCCCTCCCCGCACGTAACCCTCCCCTTCCCTCCCCGCATAGACCCCTCCCCTCCCCGCACGACCCCTCCCCTGCACACGGACCCTCCCCCCTTGTTGCACTCCCTCCCCCCCTTGCCCCTTAGTGCCAATGTGAATTTTTTTTGTTATCTTGATCTTTATTTATATTAATGCGTATATTTGTACAATTTCAGGGAGATGGCGAAGGTGCATACGGATAAGAGCACGAGTGCTGAACACACTACCGAGGATGAGTCTTTCGATGCGAGAAAGGAACGGGGTAAATTGGCTCGACCTCGCCGTGAAGAATTAAATGCACAAATGTCTAGGAAGTCATTGGCGACGAAAAAGAGAAAAGGAAGGGGACCAACAAAGTCACTAGGGAAATACACAAATATGACTTTGGAGTACGATAATATGGGTCAACCTTGTGGAAAGTGGCGTCATCAGTATGGCATGCAAGTTGGCATTTGCATGCATAAACTCTCCATTGTGCACTCATGGAAAGAGGTTCCCGAGGGGTTGAAGCGGTGTCTATGAGAAGATACTATGGTAAGCTTCACGTACAATAACGTTTAGTTTCTTAATTATTTAGTTAAATATATGTGTAATATTACTGATAGCATATAAATTACAACATTTGCGAAAACTAATTTGTAAACTGCGTTTTTTGTAGAATCAATTCAATATCGAAGATGATGAAGCCAAGAAGAATATATTTCTATCCGCGGTTGCCCAGAGATTCAGAGATTTCAAGGCTAAGTTAGTGTCTGGGTGGATCACTAAGCGGAGGAAAGTAGTAGGTACAAAGAAGAAGAGAATTTATGGTGGAGAAACACCATCCGGTCCTGAGGCTTCACCGGAAACATCATCTGAACCCTCCAAATTACCATTTTAGATATGGAAAATTATCAAACCTGAAGAGTGGGAATCATTTGTTGCCAAAAAAACAACCCCACAAGCTATTGTAAGAATATTTTATTAAGATTTACTACACTTAGCTCCAGTATTATTGTATAACACCGTATCTAACCTTTGTTTATAATTGTGTGTTTTAGGCAAGTCGTGAGAAAAGTAGCGCGAGTGCAAAAGCTAGGAAGTATTATCATCATTTGGGTGCTCATTCGTACAATGAGGCGAGAGAGAAGTGGATGTTCGGCCATTAACCCACAATAGGGTCGACAACGGGGACTAGCTCTACGACGACAGTTGCACAGCCTCGGCAACCAGATAGAGTCCTCGATTGGTGGTGTTCGATGCATGGGGTTGATGCAAAGGGAAAAATAGTCTTGCCTGATCCCGGCACAGAACAGATAGCCAACGCCATTGTAAGTACAAAAAAAATGTCATTTTCTTGTATTCCAAGTCATGTAACCACAATTGTGTGTGTGTTGAATATGATAATATGAGGTACAATGTAAATATTTACAATAATCATGTCTCCAAATTCAAATTATATTGAATTTCGGGAACGAAAAGGTCAATTTAGGCGTATTTTCGCCTTTTCGCTTCCAATTCGTACTTATCGAGTCATTGAACTCCAAATTATTTTTGAACATGATAATATGAGGTATAATATAACTAGTGTGTAGAGTTTTAGGCTTGCATTTGTTGTTTGTTGAATTTTCGGAACGTTAATGTCATTTTAGGCCTAATTTCGCCTTTTCGCGTCCAATTCTTAGATTGTGCGTCATTTAACCTCAATTTCTTTTTGAATATGACTATGTAAGGTATAATATAAGTAGTGTGTAGATTTTTAACCTTGAATTTATTATTGGTTGAATTTCGGGAACGTAAATGTCATTTTAGGCCTATTTTGGCCATTTCGCGTCCAATTCTTAGATTTTAAGTCATTTAACTCCAATTTCTTTTTGAATATGGTTATATAAGGTATAATATAACTTTTGCGTTCACGAGCATTTCTCTCTTATCCTTATGTAGATTGGCTTGAAGGAAAAAGAGGCAACTGGTGAGTTCACTCCTAAAGGACACATTGATGTATTGCACGAAACTTTAGGAAAGGACCACAGTGGACGCGTGAGGGGCGTAGGAGGTGTCCGCCTCGGTTTGAGAAAGGTATATGGTGTTCAATACACTACAGCGACAAAATCAAGTGTAAGTAGTGTGAATTCGGCAGCGTCAATAGATGTGGAGGCTATCAAAGCTGCAATTCGGGAGGAGCTCAGGGACGAGATGACACATAACTTCAACGCCATTTTGGAGCAAATGGGTTTACCAACTTTTGCTGCATTGAAGAAGGGTAGTGATATTACACCTAGCCAGCCGACCAGTGATCCACGAACATCTATTGATCATATGATACCTTTACCTTATCCACCTGTAGTACCCGAGTTGAAGGTAATCACTTAATCCCTTTGCTTTGTTAAACAACTATTGTTCTTAAATGCATGGAATTATTACTATAATAATTTTGTTTTAAAGACTAACTATAAATGGAGTTTTTTTTAAAGGAGGAGACACCATGCGAACTATTAGCTCGAGGAGATGGTTATGATAGTTTCATTCTGGTAGCTTATGGCCATGCACAACCCCCTAGTGACCGAGTACGATTGCATAACCAGTTAGTGGATGATAATCACTATGTGGTCACCCTCAATGAAATTGTGTCTGGTTTCGAAGAATTACCTCTTCCGCTGCCGAAGCCAGAAGTTCGTCTACATTTACTGAATGATGCCCTTGGCAGTTATGTTCTATGGCCGCGTGCATTGGTGTGGTTTTCAGATGAGGTACAATGATTAACATACATATATATATATGTGTGTTTTCTTTTATAGTTCCTATGATAGTCAGTAATATCTTTACTTTTAACTAATTACTAGGTTTGGGGGAAGGCCGGCTCACATGACAAGAAGGCAAAGAAGGCCTGTTCACCTGATTAGAAGGCAAGTTTACGTGATGAAGGTGAACGAAATGTGTTGAAGGGAAATGTTTCTATGACAAAGAGTCCACTTATTATCGAACCAGAGGTGGTGCGAGGCCTTAGTATTCTATGCTATTGGTTACATGAGTGCGCTAGCGATTTACCCGATGATAGTACAATAGAGGTTCCTTTGGGGCGCAACAATTCCACTACTTTGAGGAGTCATCGACATTCATTTCTAAGCTCGATATTAAAGAATTCTTATGTGCGATAGAGTTGAATGTTTCCATGATACAAACTTTCATGAGGTAATACATATGTATATAAATTAAATATACATATACATATGCCTTAAGTAGTTTTCAATTCAACTTCCATAATAAGTAAGTTAACTTTTAATCAATATGATTTCTCAGGTTATTATACAATGAATTGATTGCAACATCAAGTGAGTCGATGTTTGGTTGGTTATGTCCAAACATAATACGAGATGACATTTGCTTAAAAAACAAAGCCGAAGTGAAAGAGTATCTCGATATGAGTTTCAAAGCATCATCTCGTTTAGGATATCATCATATCATCCTTGTCCCGTATATTGAACAGTATGCTTGTTAAACCCGCTTTACTTTTATTATTCGATAATTAAATTCACCTATTAAATGTTCTATGATTAATAATAACTATATTTTCTTGTTGTAGGGCTCATTGGACACTGCTTGCGATATGTTTGTCACGTAACGAAGTCTACCACTTTGATTTTTTTGCGTCGACAACCACCATGGTCCTTATTAATCAAATCATTGTTAAATAGGTGGCCTAATCGAAACTAAATATATGTGCACTTATTAATATTACAAATTATTCATCATCTTTATATATATAAACAGTTAGTACATCTAATCTTATAATAATGTATTGATGTAGTGTGATGAAGCATATTAGTGCAACTAGACTTCGAGCACCAAAAGCTCTTGCTTGGATATCAGTCGAGGTAACATGACTAATTTGTTTGTCCTTATATATAAACACTTTTCGCCACATACTACACATCTAACATGAATGTCATTGGATGCATGCTTTAGTGAACATTTAGTGTCCGCGACAAGATGATGGACTTGCATGTGGCTATTACGTGCTGAGGTACATGTTCGATATCGTCAACCATTGCACTAACGTCGATGATCTTCAAAAGGTATGTAACTTATTAGTATATGTTAGTTTAGATTAGATCGATTGGTAATAGGTATTAATTGGTTTAGAAACCAAAGTAGCACATGCATATTTGCAAAAAAATTACCCTATTCTACCCTAAAACATGGTACTTTGATGCATTTCATATAAACATGAGATATAATAACTAGTGTGTACATTTGTAGGCTTGCATTTGTTGTTGGTTGAATTTTGGGAACGAAAAGGTCATTTTACGCCTACTTTCGCCTTTTCGTGTCCAATTCGTACCTATCGAGTCATTTAACCCCAAATTCTTTTTGAAAATGATAATATGAGATATAATGTAACTATTGTGTAGATTTTTAGGCTTGCATTTGTTGTTGGTTGAATTTCGGAAGCGTAAATGTCATTTTAGACCTATTATCGCCTTTTCGCTTCCAATTCTTAGATTTTGAGTAACTTAACTCCAAATTCTTTTTCAACATGATAATATGAGGTATAATATAACTAGTGTGAAGATTTTTAGGCTTGCATTTGTTATTGGTTGAATTTTGGGAACGAAAAGGTCATTTTAGGCCTATTTTTGCCTTTTCGCGTCCAATTTGTACTTATCGAGTCATATAATCCCAAATTCTTTTTGAACATGATGATATGAGGTATAATGTAACTATTGTGTTGATTTTTAGGCTTGCATTTGTTGTTGGTTGAATTTTGGGAACGAAAAGGTCATTTTAGGCCTATTTTTGCCTTTTCACGTCCAATTCATACTTATCGAGTCATTTAACCCCAAATTATTTTTGAACATGATAATATGAGGTATAATGTAACTATTGTGTAGATTTTTAGGCTTGTATTTATTGTTGGTTGAATTTCGGGAACGTAAATGTGATTTTAGGCCTATTTTCGCCTTTTCGCGTCCAATTCCTATTTCTCGAGTCATTTAACTCCAATTTCTTTTTGAACATGATAATATGAGGTATAATATAACTAGTGTGTAGAGTTTTAGGCTTGCATTTGTTTTTGATTGAATTTCGGGAAGGGATATGTCATTTTTAGAACTATTAATTACGGTAAATGATTGAATTCTTATATTATGTGTTTATTCCTTGGTTGTTTTGCAAGGTTTATATGAATAACACACCAAGTTTGAGGGCCTTCACCATAGAGGAATTACATGAAGTTCGAAGTTGGCGACCTACCTTTGTGATGATTGCTTATGATACATTTTGGTGGATTTCGCGATATAATTAGCTAGATCTACTAGTTGGTATCAATTCTATGTACACTTTTTACATTATTAAATATATATATTTAAAGTTAATTATTACGTTGAAAAACTTGTGATATATTGCAATTCGATCGTTTTTTTTGTGTCGAAGGGAGGTGTTGGGCGGGGCCGCCACGTGGGGTGCAAGGTCGGGGTGCTCTACTGGGCTGGGGCCACGGGGTGGCTTCGGGGTGGTGGCGGCGATGGGTGGAGGGGCTGGCAAAGGGGGTTGGGGATGGCGAGAGGGTGGGGTGAAGGGTGGGGGTGCGGGGGTTCTTAGGGGAGTGCAGGGGTGGGGGTGCGGGGGGCAGGGTGGGGGTGCAGGGAGTGCGGGGTGTGGGGTAAAGGGGTGGGGGTGATGGGCCGGTTGGGCTAGCGGAATTTTTTTAAAAAAAAAAATTCCGAATACGAAGGGTTGTGTTTTTGGGTCTAGACCGCAGCCCTTCACATAGACCTGGGCATGGGGCCGGGCCTGTTCACGAGCTCGGTCCGCGGGCTTGGGGAAATGGCGGGCCGGGCCGGGCCGGGCCGGGCCGGCTTGAAATTTCCATATTTTGTCCACGTCCCGGCCCGGGCCCGCGGGCCGGGCTCGTGCCTCCTACGGGTCTGGCCCGTGTTTTATGTTGTTTTTTTTGTATTTTTGACAGTTTTAGGCTAAAAAACAAAGGAAAGGAGCGTTCGGCCCACGCGGGCTCGTGCCGGTGCGGGCCTGAAATAAAATTTCTTGACCGTGACAAACCCGCGGCCCATGTAGCGGACAACGGGCCGGGCCTCGAGCGGGCTCATGCCGTGCCGGGCCCAAATCGTGCCGGGCCGGGCCAGCCCGCGTGTTGGCCCGACCCATGCCCACCTCTACCTTCACATATAGAAGGGCTGCGGTCTAGACCCAAAATTCGTAGCCCTTCGTTGTGAAGTGTTGCGGTTTAAAACTGCAGCCCTTCGTTGTGAAGTGCTGCGGTTTAAAACCGCAACCCTTCACTTTTAGTGAAGGGCTGGTAGGGAATGGGATGCTGGCTAAAAACGCAGCCCGTAGGGCTGTGTTGACCGCAACCCTTCCGTTTTTTTCCACTAGTGAATTTGCAGAGGAGCAATCTGGCGACAGAGTGAACTTTGTGCTGCAAAGGGTCCTGTTAACTTCTAGAGACGAGGGCCAGCGCAAGAATCTGTTTAAGACTCATTGTTCAATTCAGAACAAGGTATGTAACTTGATCGTGGATAATGGAAGCACGGAGAATCTGGTGTCCCAGAAGTTGGTGGAGTATTTGAAGTTGCCCACAAAACCTCATGAGAAGCCATACACCCTAGGTTGGGTCAGCAAGGGGTCACAAGTTCGGGTCACAATGACTTGCAGAGTTCCCATCTCCATAGGGAAACACTACAAGGAAGAGGTAATTTGTGATGTTCTTGAAATGGATGTTTGTCATATTTTACTTGGTAGACCTTGGCAGTTTGATAATGATGTGACTTATCGGGGAAGGGATAATGTGATGTTGTTTACTTGGGGTGCCCATAAGATTGTCATGGCTCCTGTTTTGAATTTTGACCATAAGGATGGAGGGAAGAAAACCAGTTTCTTAGTAATGACTTACAATGACAGAGAACTTGATGATGCTGTAAAAGAAACTGATTATTTCTGTCCAGTGGTAGTTAAGGGGTTGTTAAGTGCTGAAAAGGAAGAAACCTTGATTCCTGTTGAAGTGTTGGAAATCTTAGAGGATTTCAAAGAATTGATTGCGAATGAGTTCCCGAATGATTTACCTCGTGACATACAACATCATATTGATTTGAATCCTGGATGTAGTCTACCAAACCTTCCCCACTATCGTATGAGTCCTAAGGAGAATGAGATTTTGAGAGAGCAGATTGAGGACTTACGGAAAAAAGGGTTCATTCAGGAAAGTATGAGTCCATGTGCAGTTCCTGTTCTTTTAGTCCCTAAGAAAGGAAATCAGTGGAGGATGTGTGTTGACAGTAGGGCCATCAATAAAATAACTATTAAGTATCGCTTCCCAATTCCTAGATTAGAAGACATACTTGATGAATTGTCAGGTTCTAAGGTGTTTTCGAAGATAGATCTGCGTAGTGGGTACCATCATATTAGAATTCGACCTGGAGATGAGTGGAAGACAGCTTTTAAGAGCAAGGATGGGTTGTATGAGTGGTTGGTGATGCCTTTCGGTTTGTCAAACGCACCTAGCACTTTCATGCGGTTGATGAACCAGGTTCTTCGTCCTTTTACTGGTTCTTTTGTGGTGGTTTATTTTGATGATATTCTGATTTACAGTAAGAACAAGAAAGATCATCTGGAGCATATGAATCAGGTGGTGCAAGTTTTACAGGAGAATAAATTGTACATTAACCTGAAAAAGTGTACATTCTGTACCAACAAATTGCTTTTCTTAGGCTTTATTGTTGGTGAAGAAGGCATTCAGGTGGATGAAGAGAAGGTGAGTGCAATCAGAGATTGGCTCACACCTACATCGGTGACTGAAGTTCGTAGTTTCCATGGCCTGACAACTTTTTATAGGAGATTCATCAGAGATTTCAGCACCATTACCGCACCGATAACTGAATGTTTGAAGAAAGGGAAGTTCAAGTGGGGAGATGAGCATGAACGGAGTTTTTCCTTGATTAAAGAGAAGCTATGTAGTGCCCCGGTGCTAGCCCTTCCTGATTTTGATAAAGTGTTTCAAGTTGAATGTGATGCCAGTGGGGTGGGTATTGGCATTGTTCTATCACAAGAGAAGAGACCAGTGGCTTACTTCAGTGAAAAATTGAGTGACGCCAGGCAGAAATGGAGTACTTATGATCAGGAGTTCTATGCGGTGTTTAGGACACTGCGTCAGTGGGAAAATTATCTGGTTCAACGGGAGTTCATTTTGTTCACTGACCATCGGGCGCTGAAGTTCCTTCACAGCCAAAAGGTGATCAATAAGATGCATGCTCGGTGGGTGAGTATTCTGCAGAAATTCCCTTTCAATATACAACATAAATCAGGCGCTCTGAACAAGGTGGCAGATGCGTTGAGCAGGAGAGCTTCCTTACTCATCACTTTAGCTCAAGAGATCATGGGTTTTGAGTGTTTGAAGGAATTGTATGCGGAGGATGCTGATTTCAAGGAGTTATGGGATAAGTGTAGTAAAGGGCAGCCTAGTGCACATTTTCATATTAGAGATGGCTACCTTTTCAGAGGTGATCAGTTATGTATTCCTTGTTCCTCTTTGAGAGAAAAGTTGATCAGGGATCTTCACGGTGGTGGTCTTGGAGGACATTTGGGGAGGGACAAGACAATTGCCGATTAAGAAGAGAGGTTTTATTGGCCTCACTTGAGGAGAGATGCTGACACCATAGTCCGAAGATGTCACGCTTGTCAAGTGTCCAAAGGTCAGTCTCAAAATACTGGTCTTTATATGCCTTTGCCTATTCCTGATGACATTTGGCAAGATCTGGCGATGGATTTTGTTTTGGGTTTGCCTCGTACTCAACTAGGCGTGGATTCTTTTTTTGTGGTTGTTGACCGTTTTTCCAAGATGACACATTTCATTGCTTGCAAGAAGACTGCTGATGCTTCAAATGTCGCTAAGCTGTTTTTCAGGGAGGTGGTCAGACTTCATGGTGTTCCTACCTCTATCACTTCAGATAGGGACACCAAGTTTCTTAGCCAATTTTTGGATCACTCTTTGGAGGATGTTTGGGATGGCGCTGAACAGGAGTTCTACAGCTCATCCACAGACAGATGGGCAGACTGAAGTGACTAACAGGACGCTGGGGAATATGATTCGTAGTGTTTGTGGCGAAAAACCAAAACAGTGGGATTTGGCTTTACCCCAGGTGGAGTTCGCGTACAACAGTGTTGTACACTCGGCTACAGGGAAATCACCATTTTCTCTGGTTTACACCTCTGTTCCTAGGCATGTGGTGGATCTGATTAAGCTTCCTAAGGGTCCTGGAGTTAGTGTGGCTGCTGGAAATATGGCAGAGGAGATTGTAGCTGTCAAAGAAGCTGTGAAGGCTAAGTTACAAGCTACTTGCGAAAAAATAAAGTCATTGCTCGATAGAGAGCCAAGATCTTCGGTATGGGAGATGATGTGATGGTGTTTCTGCGTAAGGAGAGGTTCCCCGTTGGTACTTACAGCAAGCTGAAGCCACGCAAGTATGGCCCGTTCAAGGTGACTCGCAAGATCAATGACAATGCCTACGTGGTAGCTCTCCCGGATGACATGAACATCTCCAACACTTTCAATGTTGTTGACATTTATGAGTACCATGCAGATGAGACTCTTAATAAAGATGTGAACGGAGGTCGAGTTCTTCAAAGGTGGAGGAGACTGACGTAGGAAGGTTATTGGAGAAGTTCGACGAAGAAGTTGTTCGTCGAAATAGCCTGGAATGATTTCCACTAATCAGGCCTCCGGAGTCAGAATGATTATTATAATACCTTTTCAGAAGCGAAACGGGCCAACGAGTCAAACTCACCGCTATGCTGTGATTGATAGGTTTTTTTAAGCCATCCGAGTTCGTTTAGGGCCCGAAAACAGCATTTTAATTATTTTCGGATTTTGTTATTTCCTTATTTTCGTATTAGGGTTTTGTTTTAATTATTTAAACATTTTTAGGCCATCATTAGGGGGCAGTTTTTCATATTTAATAACCTTTCAGAGTTTTTACTCTCTTCTGGTGGATTCCGGAGCCCTTTACAGTTTTATCGCTTGATAATATGTTTGTTCTTGTTAAGGATTAGCGCTTGCTTTTCCTTAGATTTTTCCGACTGCGTCACATTCACACTAACTCATACATAACTTTATTTATTCATGACGATATGATGAATTAATAATAGTAAATTTATTTCTTCAAATATTTATATGCATACCTTCTATTGCTATTGAGATCTAATTCTAAACGGTCATGCGTAGAGCTTTGGTCTCGGTAACATGTTATGGAAATAAAGAGAAAAGAAAAGAGGGGAAGAGAAACTGTAGAGCATAATTTGTCATTTATCTTATTCAAGAGCAAAAGAATATATATATATATATATATATATATATATATATATATATATATATATATATATATATATATATATATATATATATATATATATATATATATATATATATATATATATATATATATATATATATATATATAACGAAGATAATAATTTTGCTCTTTGTTATAAGTGTATCTAAAGAAAATGACACATATTAAAGTTAGTTGTATAATGCAATTTGTATTATACATCCGGGTATACAGTACATCCAAGAGCATTTTTTGCTTATTTTTCATTTTTTGTTTATTTTTCATTTTTTGTTTATTTTTCAATTAAACAGCTCCAAATAAGCAAAAAATGCAGAATGAGTAAAAAATAATAGCTTTGGGTTTACCACCTAGGTGTACTATATACTGTATATAGGCTTTGGTTGTATAAAGGTATGAATAAAATATTAAACAAGTCACATGTGAGGAGAAAGTCTTTTCCAAAAAGAAAATGGTAAAATTTAACACCCCAAATTAAAAGATAAATGTTGGTATAACTATTAAAAAACGGAGGTAGTACAATATTTGGGTTGTTGCGGGATGGATTGGATGATAACTGTTTTGCTATTCACCGCCCTAGTTTTACCTAGTAAGGTCTTGTATTTTTATACTAAAATACTTCCTCTTTCCTTCTCTTTCCCCTTTCCTTTCCCTTTATGTTTCCCTGTCCTTTGCATCCAACCCTACCCTAGTTCCTGACTTCCCATATTTTGGTTACACTAATTTTCATTTTAGATGCAAAGATTAATCAAATGAAACTTACTAGATGCAAAGATTAATTCCCCTTTTCCACCCTACCACTGCCGCTCCTCCACGGCTCCTCCACCACCCAACCATATCAACGACACGATATTGTCAACAGTTGCGGTTTTCGTTTGCAATTGACGTACCAGATGTAAAGATTTACAGGGAAATCTACCAGATGCAAAGAATATACTGTAGTCAACTTAGTGGTCGTTTGGTTTACATGGGAAGTCAAAATTCCCATAAAATTGCAATTCATAGGAAATAAATTACTTAATCAAATTCATGGGAAATTGGTTAAATTGTTTGGTTGACAATGGGGGAATTAAATTCCCATGGGAATTTCTACTTACCTAGGGGAACCTAGGTAAGTAACTTCCTCCATTTTGTGGGAACTCCAAATTCCTAGGAATTTCTAATTCCTTCATTTTGCTATTTTGTTGTCAACCAAACAACTCACCAAATTTTCAATTCCTAGGAATTTCTATTTCCCATGTTTTCTCATATCAACCAAACAACCACTTAGTCTATTAGAATTGACGTACCAGAACCGATGGCACGATATAATTCTTACGACCCTAAACCAAAACCCAACCAAAACCCTACCACCGTCGGAGTTCTTGCAACAACAGAATCCCTGGCACCAGAATTTTAGTCTGAATTTGCAACAAAACCATCGCTGGTACACAGAAGTCATAGAAGTCCAACCACATGTTCAGGCGTCTATGATTTTTGCCCAACCGGAGCGTCAATTGCATACGGTTGGACCTATGGGCAGGCGTTCACCATTTCCACCTCGCCATAGGTTTGAGTGTGAATGGTGGACGCCTGGCCACTAGTTTGAGCGAGAATTGATTCGGTGAGGTTGCCGGAATAATTGGAAAGAGATTAGAGAGTGTAAGAAAAAGGAAAGAGGAAAGTGGAAAGTGGAATTTTCAGCAATTTCGAATTTGGAAAGAGGAATCCCCGCCATTGTTGATGGTGGTTCCGGTGGTGGTTTGATGGTGGTGATGCAACTGATGAGTGTGGAGGCGAAAAGTCAAGGAGATAGAAAGACTAGAGGTTAGTGGTACAAGGAAAGGGAAAAGAGGGGGGAAATATGGATGTCGGGGTGATAATGAGCTCGGCCTGTTCGCGAACAGTTAGGGCTCGGGACGGTCAAAGCACGAGCCAAGCCGAACTAGGCCAAGCTCGGCTCGAAAAGCTCATGAACAGGCTCGATTATTATTTTATATAAAAAATTAATACTTCCTCCGTTTCTTTTTACTTGCAACGGTTTGACTTTTGCACTATTCACAAACTCTATTTAGTTTATCTTTGGAGATTTATTGTTAAGGAAAAACATATTCATGTGGGATCCTGTTAGATTCGTCTCAATGTATATTTTCCAAAGATCTACTTTTTATAATTTTTAATTATTGGTACTTAAGATATTAATGATTGAAGTTATGTATTGTCAAACGGTTGCAAGTAAAAACAAACAGAGGAAGTATAACTTAAACCCTTTAAATAGTTATTATTATATGCTAAAACACTTTAAAAGTTATTATACGTATTCTTTTATACAATTTTTTACATTGAACAATTCATTTCTTTTCTTTCTGTATCCTTTTAGATCTAGTTTGTCGATTTTTTTATGTATGTTTGTAAGTAATTCATTTGGTTAGCATGTAAATATGAAATAAAATATGTTTATTCGTGGTACTTTTTGAATTTAGTTTATAATTCTACAAGATCTGTCAATAATTTTTTTAAATGCCGAATATGAATTTTCTGTTTGGTTTAATGTTGTGTTGGTTTATTCTTAATTTGTCTCGAATCGAGCTCGAGTCGGAGCCGAGCTCCCGAGCCGAGCTTCACTTATCGAGCTCACGAGTCGAACCGAGCTAAACGATAAACGAGTCATGCCGAGCCCATTACAACTCGGGCTCGGCTCGTGCGATAAGCACCCCTATATGAATGTATGTGTTATATGTACTTAGTAAGAAAATATAGGGCAGCATTTAATCATTGAGTAACTTCGTTGGACCATATTCCCTCTACCCCTAGAGGGACATGTCTTATGGATGGTAAAATGACTTATTTTTCATTAATGAAGAAAAATAGAAGAAGGATTAATAAGGGCTTTAACTAATTTTGTAATTTATTCTCAATCAATTTCCACCACTTGCCAAACAAGGTAATGAGAATATTTTTCGAGAACTCCCACACCAATTTTCACTCCCCATCCAACCCTCTAATCTCCAAACTTCCATTCTCACATACCAAACGTCCTGTTAGGTGAATTGTTTGAGAAATACTTTAAGTTTCCTAGTTTAAGTTCATTGTTACACTTGTCAAATCCATTGAAATATTAGCAATAACATGTTCAGCACTTACTGAAAACCTTAACCCCGCTATAAAAATCTATCAAACTTAAGTTACATTTATTTTATTTTTTAAGGGGAAGAGAATGCACCCTTAATTAGTAATGCAGCTTCAAGTCAGCAGAAATTAGATAAGAGCTGATGTATAATTTGACATCAAGAGTGACATTCGGGTCACTATATGAGTAACCATTTGACACAAATTTTAAAGAAGTAAAAAGTTTCAAAGAAAATTGGTGAATAGGTATAGGACACAATAGAGAGTAATAGTTGGCAAATAAAGTGTGGCAAATAACCTAGGACGACCTTAAGAGAGTAATATGGATACTTATGGTCAACAGAAGGTGATCAACCCTTTAAAAGGCCTAAACAGAATTCAATCAGTCATCAACTTCTTCTGGCTTGACAAAGAACTCTATGTATGCTATCCGGCTAGGTTGTTGATAACCTGCAGAATCGATGTGTAAGTGCGCTGGTCTTGCAACGGAGACCAGATGCTGAACTTTTAATATTCCACCTCTCCCAACAGTAATCTTGCTTCCACGGTTATCTTTGACAACACTGCTTGGTACATTTGACGTTGTTGCCCGCAGAAATTTATATTTGTACCTGTCTATCAATATTAACAATCAGCATTGATTCATAGGGTGCGATGGCAACCAAAAAATTCAGCAGAGAGATTAAGAGGACATCAGCATGTACCGATGAGACACTTCCCGATCACAGTTGAAAGCAGCCAAAAGATCAGTGTTCACGTAATACATAAAGTCTATCTGCAAACAAAAGTGAACCGTTAAACCTATGAACATGATAAATTAAGATCACAAAATACTCACTTTCAACACTACACAAAAGTCTGGCAAGAGAAGAACATAGCCTTCTGTAAAATTGGGCTATTCACCTAAATTTATGTGGAGAACAAATGGTTTATTGACTTTACTCCCTCTTAAAGGAAAAATGGAAGGTACAAAAGCCAAGAGTAGTAATTTCAAATATACACTCTGTTCCCCACAGAACAGTAAGCTGTTTAGTGTCTTCCTACATATTTAAACCCATGAGGATTATGGGTCATGATCAAAGCTCGGTACTAACCTGTAGATCACCATGGCCTTCGCCTCTGAAGGTAACAGAAGGAGGAGTTGGTTGTAATGTTATTTTGATACTTGACCCAGGCCATTCGAGATCATCTATGGCTTCTTTCAGAGCTGCAGACTACATAAATGCACGGAGGTTAGAATATATGCGTGCCTCTGAAACAACATTTTAGCACTTTATGTTATAATATGCATTAACTCGGTACCTAGGCATCACCTCGTTTCAATACAAAGACTCCATAACAATTGCAAAGATCAGCTAGGATTTAGGAAGATTACGGAGTGGCTCAGACTTCAGTTGGCAAGCAACCCTTCTGCCAAGACAAGTAAAAGTTGGAATATCATCAACCCCATCCGGCATCCCCCATCCTAAGTAACAGGCTGGCATTACATCACAGCAGATTCCCCACCCCTCGCCCTCATCCCAAAACACCACGAAAAATGGTAGAGGGAGCATACTTGCTCAAGCTAGAAATTCTGTAAAGATTATATAAATACCACCAAAAACAAGCTTCATCCACTAAGCCTTCTTCAATTTCATCACAATCGCTATTATTAAATAAATCATTATACAATCAAAACAAAGGAATTTTGTTTGATGCTTCTTCTTCCTCAAGATATAGGCACTTCAAATGGAGCTAGGACAGATAATAAGTAATAAAATATGCTTCAAGAAAGTAAATAGGATAAGTTTATCAGAATATTCAAAAAGGACTATGTGCCACACAGAAGTTATTAATACAAGTTGGCTGCAATCCAAGGATCAAAATCAGAGAAGAAAACGTACAAGATGGTCCCACTTATAGATTCATCTGAAAGTACATTGAAAGAATACAACAAAGAAGCCTCTATATGTCTATCGATAATCACAAAACTTTGGAAGCAAACCAACATGTCCACTTTTGGAGCTCAAATATTGGCAAGTGGTCAAGGATGCATACAGAGTTTTTCTACTATCCTGTCTTTAGTATTCCAACAAACACCTAATGAGTCTTTTACCATTTACCAACACCATTCCATTTCAGAGGCATATGTCAAATCTAATCTTGTAATATAAAGACTGAATTACATAGAAACAAGTGCATTTTCACAAAGATAGATAGTACAAGTATTAATATTCATAACAGCTACACTGCACACAGACATACATCATATCTTCACCATGAATTTACCTTCACTGTGAAGCTTAAAGGAGTGGTACCCACAGGTTCAAAATTGTAGTCCCACGAAATAGTATCTGGGATTCTTGTTCTAATCTCCGCATATATGCAAGCATCCGGTGAATCAACAGACCTGCGTAAATAAGATACAAATGCAAGAATCAAAGAATGAGATAGTTCGAACAGTCTAGATAGAAATGCTGGCACGTCAGCAAACTTTGAGCTCTCAAGACTAATTGGCAAAAATCAACAAAAGAGAAAGCATTGTGGGTAAAATCTCAGTAACAACCGCTTTTGTGTCATAAGCAACAGCTCGATTCTTTTATATTGAGCTCCTTTATTTCCCCATTTCCATCTGCAATCTGTAGCTGGATTTTAAACTAAAGGACAAGATTATAACCAACATATGAACTTTTCTTGTGTCCAAATCCATGATGAACTCAAACAGCACAATATCCACCATTTATAAATGTTTCACTTCCACAGAAATGAACTACTAGTAGTACCTTCTTTTAATTAATGTGACATGATGCTATTTAAATATCTTCAGCTTCATTCGCCTCATCCCAAAGTCAAAACCTCTCTTCCAAAAGTTCATCACCACTTCAACCCGTAATCTATGTCACTCAAAGTTGGGACACTATCACACGGATCACCACAATGACAATCCAACAGCCAAGCTCAGTCTATGTTCGGTCTGATTTGAAACGCTTAAGTCTCATATTCTACACAAAATGCAAAGCAACGAGGCCTACAAGTCTACAACTATCCAATGAAATTCGACAAGCACAGTGCTACACAAGGGATATAAAATGTAGTCATAATTTAAAGAAAGCATCAAAGCAAATTAGGACATTTACTTGAGGAGAAGCTGCATATCAGGGCCTGGATACCGGAGTTCGATCATGCTCGAGTGTCCGGGAACCGAGAACGTATTAAGGGAGTCAATCAAAAGACCCAAGCTGACCCCAAATCGAGGACGTCCTTCAGCAGTATACTCATATTTCACAAACAACTGCAGAAATCCCAATTGGATTAAAATTCTATTAAATTAGGTCATATCATATACACATGACACATGACACATGAAATTGATAATCTTAATGAGAGAGTAACGTAAAGTTGAAATAAAAAACCTCTTTCTGAAGATAGACTTTGGCTTGAAGACAACCAGTCTCTTCTACAATCAAAACGACGCCGTGTTCCGACAATTCTACTACCGCATCCTGGAGTAAGCAAGAAGATGAAATAAGATGATAAGAAACTCTAATTTAGCGCGGAAGAAAGAGAAGATGAAGGAATTAAGAAGAAGACCTGATGACGTTTCCAGCGAACCGAAGTGAGAGCGTCAACGAAGCCTTGAACGTTGTCGAGTCGACACACTAAATCTGGCAACACACCATCCATTTGAGAAGAACTCATCTCTCTCTCTCTCTTTCTTTCTTTCTTTCTTTCCCTGTGTTACTGTGAATTTCGAAAGACTGAAAATTCTTCAAGCTTGTCCTTCTTTCCCGCCAATATAACTGTGGAGGTTTTCATCGGTTTATTTTGTTCTTTTCCTTTAAGGGGGAAATGAGAGATACAAAGCCAAAGGCCAAGGTACTGTGAAGACTCTGATATGTAAAAATATTGGATTTTTTTTTTTTGAGCGGGGGAAAATTTGCATTAAGTAAAAACGGAAGTACAACCTAACGCTAATACAACCAAGCATAAAACAAAGCAAACATAATCTAAAGGAGTTTCATTTGCTCTTACATACTCAGGCCCGGTCCTGACCTTTTTGGGGCCCTAGGCAAAATAGTAGATTGGGGCCCCTAAAAAAATGCAATTTATAATAGAACAAAATAAGAACATTTTAGTAATTCTTCAACAAGTTTTTTCTTTTTCCTTTTTTTTCACTTTCAGATAAATGTTTTTTAGACAACATTGCAATTTGCAATTTGTTACTGTTAAAAAAAACATTGCAATTTGCACTAGAGGGGCTACAAGTCTACAAATACAATGGTATTAATTAATTACTAGCTTGGTTTAGAATGCCACCAACACTTCCTACCTACGGATATACTATAGTCTATACATAAGATAAAAGGAAATCAGAGTAAATTTGAGGTTCAGGAAAGCAAGTAAATGTAGGCTAAAAATATCTAATAATAACTAATAAGTGGCCTGAATATCTCCCTCCATAATTACACATAAAAATAAATCAAACACAGACTCAGAGCATAGAAAATTAGAGAAGAGAGATGGATGGAATGACAACACCTTAACCAGGCAGCAGCAACCAATTGCAAGGAAGATTGAAGTTTGAAGACGCAGGGGATTCCGCCGGCGGCAACCACGGACCACCGTCTGACCGTCAGTAGAGGCACAGGCGCACAACAATGCGGCGAACCCCAACAAAGAACACTAGAACAGAGAATTCGACACTTCACATAATGTCGAAATCAAATTTCCCAAAGACCAAAACCTTTACTTATATTCTTAATTTCATAATATCTTAATAATTTCACTTGATTGAGACTAAATATTATGAGTATTGATTATACAAATCCAATTCTTCCTTAGTTAACCGCTATTTTTCTGGGAAATATGAAAACTTTCAACGAGTTTAATGGAGGTTAGAGAAGGTTTTGAGAATTAAAAGAAGATTTTAATTTGGATCTTGGAAAGAGAGTGAGAGACAAGAAGTGAAGAAGCGCTGAACCAAAGAAGACGAGGAGTTGCTTTCACTGTTTCAGTTTTTGAGAGAGCGTCGTTCTTCACGCGTGTTTACTGTTGAGATTTTTTCTTTTTTTCCTAATTCTTTCTTAAAACCTAGAGCATTAGGCCCCTTTTATGCTTGGGCCCTTGGCCATTGCCCCTTCAAACACCCCTCAGGGCCGGGCCTGTACATACTCTATGAAACAAAAACAAACTATTACATATACAGACCAACTTAGACTTAGCTCGAGCGATGGTAGGTGGGATTGGGTTATATGTCTTGTTGAATAAGACCTGATATGAGAGGGAACATGTTGAAAGACGACACCCAAACGATCTTCAGAAATAGATTGCCGCAACTCAGCTAGTAGACCCCAATGTCTACTAGACACTAAATCCCAGGGTCCTTGAACAAAAACATGTTCATAGGATTCTACTGATTGAGGTAACAAAGAAGTCACGTCCTTTGGTGACTTCTGACCCTGCTTCGAGGGTACCCAGAGTTGAGTCTCGCGAGACTGAAACTCAAAATGCGTGGAGGTCGAAACTTGCCCAAAATTAAATTGGGGGCCTCCCACAAGATGCATTTTTTGAGTGTGATGACATTGAAAGTCATCACATGAACCTGGGGCGAATTATAGTGAAATAATTCACCCAAACTACGGATCCGAAGACCCAACCTTGCAATCTCCAACCTAGAAGATCGAACCACAACAGGATTAAAGTGACAACCTCCTCTCATCTTACCCAATACTTGAACTCCTACAGTTGCATAATTGGATCTGAATAAACCTAAACTAAATCTTAAACAAAGAGCATAAACAAGACAAACTAAACAAGCAAACACCCGAAACATAATACCACGCCGTCAACAACACCACACGACCTTCAAAAATTGTATGAAACCTTCACGTACCGACTATTATTGCTTCCTAAGCGAGCCAGACGAACAAACAACAGCTAACACTAGCGGGAAATGGGGAAGGGAACACTAAACTCTAAAGCTCAAGACTAGAGCAGGGGAACGGGGAACGGGAACCTAGAAACTTACCACTCCAAAATCGAACGTGGGATCGGAGAAGGGAAGCCTAAAACCTAACACTTCAAGCACCGAAAACCGGGGAACGGGTAGGGGGAACTAAACCTAAATACTTTGACAAACTAAAAAGACCAGGGAGGGGAATCGACGGGCACGCTATGGATGAAGCTACAGGACAAAAACCTAGATAACTTATGGTGGACGATGTGACTGCGGGGAAGGGGAGAGGCGACGCGACGCGATCGGGGAAGGGGGGGGATGACTCGGCTGCGGGGTAGGGGAAGGGACACCGAACGGGGGAGGGTGAAGGGGGACCGACGACGACAAACCGGGGAGGGGAAAGAGGCGGGGAAGGGGAACATGGGGAGGGGGACTGACCGGGACACGAAAGGGGAACGGGGAAGGGGATGGCGACGGGAAACGCAGAGGATGGGGAAAGGGAAACGAGGAAGGAGAAAACGAGAAAGGGAAAAGGGAGAAAAACTAACCTATGATTGGGCCTGTTAACGGGAGCTAGGCTCGCCGGCGACGAGGCTAAGATGCGAGCCTAGGAAGGTGGGCGGCGGGGATGCGTGTTCTTGGGTTAGGGTTGGGAGATTTTTAGAGAGAGATTTTACAACAAGAGCTCTCGCTGTTTCTAAACTTTGTGAGATTGTTTATTTCCGTATATGATTGTAATATGTGAGTTGTGAACTTGTGACCTTATTAATCCGGAATTATTAAAGAATATGAGCAGCAGGTGATAGCCTAGTGGTATTGGCAGATCATCTCTGATCTCAGAGGTCCTAGGATTGAGTCTCACCCTTTGCAAGAGGAAATCCTGTATTCTCCCTACTTGCAAGGGACTTCAACTTACCTTATTAAAAAAATAAAATTCTATCAATTTTTAATTATTTTTTAAATAATAGAAAACACCATAAACAAAAACTTTATATGATTTCGTACGCAGCGCGTGCATATAAGACTAGTATTAATCCCCTAAAAAAAAGACTAGTATTAATTATGCAAACTGATATGTCCCGACTAAGAGAACTTTATAGAGAAGTTATATGCAAACCACCAAAGAAAAAACCCCAAAAAGAAAGAGAAATGATTTTGTAACATCTCATATAATTAATCTTTAAATTGATAAATGAAGTATCAAATCTAATTCTAGAATACTCCCTCCTTCCCTTAATAGAGCTCTCATTTATATTGGGCACAAGTATTAAGGAAAAATCATAAGTTGAACCTTAGTTGTAATAAATCAGAATCAAAAATTGAAGTTGGTACACTATTCATGAATTGTTTATGGAGGAGAGAGAAATTGGACCACTTTACAAAATCATAATAAAAAGTAAAAACTAAATAATATTTTAATTGATGGACCCATACCAAATAAGAAAATGATAATTCTATTTGGAACAGACATAAATGGAAAAATGAAAACTCTATTTAGGAACGAAGAGAGTAATTAACTAGAGAATCAAGTCCAACTGGACATCGAGGAACTCTCAAGCACTTGCTTGTTTGGTAAAATGCTTGGTGACCCTTTGGATTTGCGCACCATCATCTCAAGAACCAAGGCGGATTGGAAAATGGTAAGGGGAGAAGTTGAATACCTTGAATTGGGTAATCAATGGCTTCTCCTTCGGTTTGCCAATTCGGCTGATAAGAGCTTGGTATGGGAAGAGCGCCCTTGGCATGTCCAAGGTGAGCTTCTCGTGCTTTAACCCTGGAGACCTTTTTTGACCCATTTTCAGAGGAAATCCAGAGGGTGGACTTTGGATCCGCATCCCTCGTTTCCCAGCTGAACTATTAAATGCTCAGTCTGTTGCTAGTTTGGTTGAGCTGAACAATATTGGTAAATTTATTAAACTTGACCAACGATCCCTATTGAGGAACAAGATTCAATTTGCTAGAGCATGTATCTCTGTCAATATTCATGAGCCTTTAAAAACTTATGCTGAGATTGTGCGCAAAGGTGGGAAAAAATTTGGTTATTTAATTTGGTTTGAAGACTTTTCTGAGGGATGTGCACTCTGTGGTGACTCTTCTCACACTATTGATGTATGTTCTTTACTGCATGCTCCCCCTAAAGAAGTCAAAATTGTGCTTGAAAAAACTCCCTCCTTCTCTGCCATGGCTGGTGAGAAACCTGCCAATTGTACTAGGCCAGCTCAGCATGACACCACTGCCCAGTCAGCTTATGTGGTGCATGCTAAGCCTAGACAAAGAGCAAAGGTACCTTTCCAACCTGATGGATCTGAGAAAAGTAAAAGTGGTAATAATCCTCCTCCTCCCTCAGCCAGGGAGAAGGAGTCCCATAATGCTCCAAAATAGGACACAGCTGCCTCTATAGCAACCTCTGATGGCTGGATCACAGTACCCCCAACAGCAAAAGGTAAGAGATCTCTAAGAATTGATTCACTTAATGTTCCAAAAGCCCCCTCTAATGATGTGAGTATTGCTGAAACAACACCAGTCCTTGGCTCTGCCAACTTGAGCAAGATGCCAGAAGGGGAGAACTATGGCTATGATGCTGCTCCTTCTTTGCCTATCTTCTGTGGGGTAGATAGCCCTATGAACTTTGAGGTGGCTATACCTGAAAAGAACACTGATTTCATAGAAGATCAGTTAGCTATTCTAGATAAGGAGAGGTGGGAAACTGACCCAGATAAGGGGACAATCCTACTGGACAACTCCAGCAGCAACACAAGCCATTCTAATCTGCCAGCAAGCCCGTTTCACTCAATGCACTCTGATGATTCCTTTCTCAAGCAAATTGAGGGGCTAGAGGTTGAGCAGCCAGGCCACTCAGGTTCCTTCCTCCCTTCCGATGCTTCCAAGAGGAAGGGCAAGGACTGTGATGAAGAAGATTCAGCCTCCACCTCTCTGAAGAGGGCTAGAAACGGATCTCCATGAATATCTATTAAATGACCATTGGCTTTTGGAATATTAGGGGAGTAATGAGAAAGAACGCAATGGTAGAAGTCAGGGATTTTTGTCATGCCAAATACATTAGTATTATGGCCCTATGCGAAATAAAAAGTGTATCCCCCCTTCTCAAGAGTTAGTTTCAAGATGAGGGTTTAAATATTTTGATTTCATTCAATCTTTTGGCCTCTAAGGAGGATTATGGTTACTATGGAAATAAAATGATGTAAACCCTTTTAATCTTAGTAAATAGTAAAAGCCAATCGGTTTATTGCTTGTGAAATTACAATGTTGAACTCAAGTACTTCATTTATTGTCATTTTCATATATGCACCTCCTAGTTATGCTTAAAAGGAGAATTTTTGGCAAGAAATATATCAATTTATTAGATCGATTAGTAACTGCTATGTTCATCATTATAGGTGACTTTAATGAAATAGGAGATGTGCAAGAAAAGCTAGGAGGGAATGAACCATCTCTGTCCAGATTCATGAAAATTAATACTCTAAAAAGTCATTATAACTGTATTGATCTGCCATTTAATGGGCAAATCTTCACATGGAGGAAAAATCCATGTGGGGAAAACAACATATGGGAAAGGCTAGACAAAGTGATGGCATCACCAAAATTTATTGAAACATTTCCACTAGCACATATAATACACAATGTATTCACATCATCGGACCACTGTCAAATCAACTTATCATTTATTAGTACTACTGAAACAAAGAAAGCCTTTCCATTTAGATTTGAAAAGATGTGGACTTTTCAAAAAGACTTTGAGAAGATGGTTGTTAAAACTTGGAACTTAAGGATGACTGGCTCGAATATGTTTTGCTTCATGCAAAAATGTAAGCAGCTAAAAAACAAGGCTAAGGATTAGAGCAAGACAAAATTTGGTAATGTTGCTGATCAACTTAGGAAAACAGACACTTAATTGGAAAAAATACAGCCTATGATCATTAGCAATAATGCAAACGATACAACCATTCGCAAATACAATCTGTTACTGAAAAACACAATAAGCTACTATCTTTTACAACCGCGTACTGGCAACAAAGAACCAAGATAAAGTACCTTAAATTAGGAGACCAAAATAATGCCTTCTTCCATAATGCAGCCTCAATTCGCAAAAACCAAAATATGCTAAAAACTTATACATCGAATAATGATACAAGCTCTCAAAATCCAGATGAGATAAGAAAACTTGTTGAGAAAGACTCCAAAGATAGATTCACTTCGAACCCGGTAAGCAATTTTGATCCAAACAAGGACTTTCAATTATTAGAACCAATCATAATTTCGACGGATAATGATGAATTATGCGCCCAAGTCACTGATGTGGAAATATACAATGTGGTTTTTCAACTAGACCCGGATAAGTCCCCTGGCCCAGATGGATTCCCCCCACTATTCTATCAAAAATATTGGGGTATAATTGGTAAATCAGTAATTAGATCTGCCAATGCCTTTTTCACTCTGGGAAACTGCTAAAAGAAGTCAACCACACTTTTTTAGCATTAATTCCTAAAAGTGACAATCCCTCCTCGGCAAACCAATTCCGGCCAATCAGTTTATGTTCCACCATGTACAAAATCATTTCCAAAATATTAGTAAACCGCCTAAAACAAGTTCTAGGGAAAATAATTCATCCGCTTCAAGGGGTCTTTGTCCCGGAGAGACTAATCCAAGACAATATTCTCATGGCGCATGAAATATTTCATGCTTTAAAAAAAACGAGGAGTTCAGGTTGGATTGCAATAAAACTAGATACGGAGAAAGCGTATGATAGACTAGAATGGAGGTACATCCTAACCACGTTAGAGAAATTAGGATTCTGTCAACAATGGATTGCATGGATCCGAGAATGTCTTACCACTGTTACATTTTCGGTGTTAGTAAATGGAATTCCCACAGATCAATTCTTCCCGTCCCGTGGAATTCGTTAGGGGGACCCTCTATCCCCGTACCTCTTTATTCTATGTGCAGAGCTATTGGCTAGACAACTCCACTTTGATGGCCCACGCCGGGATCAAGTGTTAGGGGTTAGCCCTGGTCACTCTAGGATGAGAATCCCTTTTTTAACATTTGCTGATGACACAATGCTTTTTGCAAAAGCAAACTCGCAGTGCTGTCAAATTATTAAGAACATTCTGGACAAGTATTGCTCCATGTCAGGCCAATTGGTTAACTACCACAAATCGACATTCCAATGCACTAGTAATGTTTCTCAAGAAAAAATTATGGAATTCAAAAACATTCTAGCTATGGAGAGTGTTCCCTCTCTAGACTGTTATCTTGGTTGCCCTCTTATTTATAAAAAAGTAAATTCCAATACGTTTGGTAGCATAATATCCTCGGCAAACAATAAACTAACTAAGTGGAAGGCTAATTCTAATCCCAAGCAGGAAGAACGACTCTGATCAAACCCTGCATAGCTACAAAGCCAAATCACCAAATGCAAAGCTTTTCCCTCCCGAACAGTACTCTAGCTAGCTTAGATAAAATCTGTAGAAATTTTTTTCTGGAATAGAGACCCAGATGCAAAAACACCAAATCTAATAGGTTGAGACAGAATCTGTAAACCAAAATATTTGGAGGGTTTAGGATTACGTAAAGCAGAAGTTAACAACAAGGCAATGCAAATGAAACTTCTCTGGAGAATTTTATTTGAACCAGACAATTTATGGGTGTAACTAGTTAAGAAAAAATACTTAAAAAACAAAACTCTATTTGATTATAATCCAACTCCGTCGGGATCATGGCAGTGGAGAAACTTAATGAAACTAAGACCAACCTTCCTGAAAGGACTCTAATGACAAATAGGAGATGGTCAGTCCATTCTTTTTTGGAAGGATAACTGGATATTTCCATACCCTCTAATAGATATTGTTCCCTCTTGCCCCTATCCAGAACAAAGAGTTGCGGAGTTTATTCTCCCATCAAAATCCTGGGACATACAAGCTCTAAAAAATTGTCTCCCTGATTCAGTAGTACAATCTATCAGTGAGCTTCCAATTCTCACAAATGAAATTCGTGATACTATCTTTTGGCGGCTCACGCCAAGTGCACGTTTATTACAAAGTCTGCGGCACTATTGGTTCAAGGTATCACACCGGAAAATATCCAAAAATGTTCATTTGGATGGATTTGGAACCTCAATGTTCCTCCTAAAGTTAAAAATTTCCTATGGAAAATACGTAACGATGGACTTCCTACAAAAGAAAGATTAGCTCGAAGTCATGTTTATGTCCCTATGCCGTGTGTTTTCTGTAATTTTCACATGGAAACAACGAACCATTTACTGTTAGAATGCCCATTCACAAAAGATACATTCAACACCATTTCATCTTCCTGTGATTGGCCTAGACTTAGAGGAGTTAATGCTCAGAGTAGTGATTTTGTCGAAGTACTAAACATAATGCGTTCTTCCTACATTTTGCTAGAACTACAGAAAATAGTTCTTGGATGGTGGTTTATCTGGTATTTTAGAAATAAAGTGTGTTTTAAGGAAGAGGCCACTAGTGTTTAGAATGCGGCATATGTAATAAGAAGCTACTGTGAGAATTGGTTCAACCCCGTTGATGAAGAGATGTTTGGTCAAGAATTTGCGGGGAGTAAGAAGCAGCGTCCCTCTGCTTCCAACGCGTTTGTGGTGCACCCCCCCGCGTCGCTTGGGTGTTTTAAACTGAATTTCGATGGTTCAAAGTCGGGAGCCAATCACTGTTCATTCGGGTTCATTATCAGAGATGATAAGGGCCAACCAATCTCTCTAGGTGCTAAGGCTCTTCTTTCGACGTGGTCTATCCTTATGGCAGAAACCATGGGGTTCTATACTGGGCTAAAGACTGCTACTTCTCTTGGGATCAGAAATCTTATTGTAGGAGACAACTTGGTGGTTATCAATGCTATCCGGCGAGAGTGGCGGGTTCCTTGGGAGTTTTCTAACCTCATCCATGATGCGGATATCAGGCAGCTGAACTCGTTCTCGGCAAATCATTGCTTTCGAGAAGGAAACCAAGCGGCGGACTTCCTGGCAAATTGGGGTAAGGATCGACATCTTATGTGGCGCTCGTCTTCTTTCATCCCTCCGAGTCTCCATATTATCATCCGTAAGGATGAGTTAGGTTATCCTACTATTAGGTTGTAACCTAGTTTCCTTTCCTTTTCAAAAAAAAAAAAAACTAGTGAATCAAATTTGGAGAATTGGGATATAGTCGAAGGCAAAACTCAAGATCTGAGCAGCCAAAATCCTCGAAACAAAGGATTGCGGAGCAAAGTGGGAAGAAACGGACTCTTCTAAAGTGGTGACTTGTGAGTGAGACCAAAAAAAGTGGAAAATGAGGGAAAGTTTTTTCCTTCGTGTGTCAACAGAGCCTTTTTTTTCCTCTCATTCAACAGAGCCTTTTTCCTCTCATTCAACAGAGCCTAGATCAAGCAAGGAAGAACGCCAATTGCCATTATCTTAGATACTATCAGTACATATAAAAAGACACCTATAATTAATTACCCAATTTCTTTAGGTCAGAGTCATTACAATTACAATTTTCTCAAAGAATTTCATCCGCAGTTCATGTATACAATGTAAGTAAAATAGTGCAAACCAAAGACTCGCTAGTCACTAATGTATACTTCTAAAGAAAAATCACAATCAACCGAAACACACTAACAATTCACTGCACATATCAGAATAACTTCAATTTTCCTTTGGTGAAAGTCTCCTTGTCATGCTTCACAAGACACAACTCTCTCTCTATTCCAAGTAAACCAGAACATGATTCTGACCCCATTGTGACTGCAAAATAAAGGTATATAGTGCACAGTAAAACCAGAAGAACGAGAGCTGTTAGAAGGAAGCGGTGCCGTTGGATGAGTGCAGAGCAGCTTATGTCATTCTGTGCAAACCTTTTACGAGGCGAAGCAAAAGCACCCTGAGATCGTCTATGGGGAGAAGATAAGACATTATCAACGCCCATGTTTGATGCACGCACGCCACACCTTTTTTTTCTGCTGATTCATAACAGTATATATGTTCAGTCAGATGTTACAAGATAATGTCTAAAAACATAATATGCAATAGAGATCGATCTAAAAACAGACATGGCAGCTTTTGCAATATCATGATGCATAGTCCACTAATACACCTGAGAACACAAAGGATTTAACTATCCATAATCATCTAACATTTACGTCACTTCAACTTTTCATTTGATCTCAAATCCTCAAGTACCTGGATCGAATACTCGACACTTTAGCATGAGTACGGATTTTTGACAATTCATTTTGGACCAAAACTATGTAATTTCTCTCATCAGTTTGCCGAGTCTAACACTTGGACATGTACTAGTGTCTAACACTTGGACATGTACTAGTGTCTAACACCAATAAATAAGCCCGAGTAACATAGTCAAGGATAATGCAAACAAGGAAATTACACAGTAAAGTCCAGTATTGGCACTGTTATGTATGTTCACATAACCATGGCAAGACAATAAGCAGCAAGCTGTTAAATTATTTTGGACTAATAAATATGGTGAAGACTGATGATGATGCTTCATAAGAAATCGAAATCATAGTCGGGTGGGAGACGAAAGCAACAACCTTAACTGGGATTGGTAACAAGACAAGATACCCTCATCACAAGATACATAAAAAACCTCGAAAGCCAAGATCTCTCAACCTACTCAATTTGGTATTTTCGTTTCGATAAAAACTTGTAGGCACTGAAGCAGGAAGGCAGGGAAATTCTTTACAACCTATGATAATTTCAATAGATTGGTTGTCTCTGTTAGATCTAATAACTCGAGCTTCAAATAATCTAGCCCGGTGTCGCTTGCCTAAAATTCAATACAGTGAATAGCTATATATAGTGGAAGATGATAATTCAGGTCGTGGAAACAAACTTTAGCAGTTCTTACCGTCAACAACATCCACAAATTGAAAAGATAAAGAAGATTAACCAACAGAACTTTCCCCAATGAAGCTCAAATTAACCCTAACAATCCTTCTGATCCCTAAATTTTATCGGAATATCATCAAAACATCTGAAATTGATAATTCTCCAGCAATTCAAATCTTACAAAGTAAAAAAATTAAATCACAGTAATTGACAATAATCCGCTACAATCAACAACACTTTACAAAAATCCAACGATTAAAATAAGAAATAGATTACCACATTCCACATCCATGAAAAAAGAAGATTTAAAAAAGAAAAAAGAAAGTTAGGGTTTCCGACAATTCGAAGTGGTACCTTTTTTGTTATGGATAATAGAGAGGAGAATGAAAATATAAAACAACGCCGATCAGCTCGGCGATGGAGAGAGAGAGTTAGTATATTGAAAGCGGTAGTGTCAGGAATTTGGAAAGGAGGAGGAGAGAGATTGTGAGGTTTGTTTGAGTGAGGGGGAAGAAAAATTTCCCAGGTATCACCACCAATATACTCAGATCCAGTCAAATAAGTATAGTATTTCTTTATTGTCTACTGTATATGGATGGATGGATTTTTATGGGAGAAATTGAAGTAAGGCGTCCCAAAATCTACCTAATAAAATGCAGATTTCAAAATGGGGGTCATAAAATAAGACAAAAAATATTCAATATAAAAAATTTTACAACGCAAAAAACATTGTCTAATATTCATTGTCATACATCCCAAACTAAGAAAAAATTACATAAATAATAAATAAAAAATCACAAGTGCATTCGACGAGTCTTCATTTTTTGGAAAGATTAATAATATCATTATTGGAAACTTGAAGAAACACCTCTTTCTCAAGAAAAGTGACCAAACAATGGGAATAAGAATACCAAATTCAAAGTGCAGAGTCAAACAAGTAACTCTTTTTTTTTTTTTTTTTTTTTTTTTTACAACAAGAACAAACATAGAAAATAAAACATAAGGAAAAACACCACTAACCATATTCCTTCCTAGCTCTAACAGCCAAATCATGTGCTTCCTTCACTCGATTCCTACTAACTTTTATAATATTTATTAAATCTAAACTTTTACTAATTTCTTTTGCTTCCTGAATTATACTTCTTAGTTCATATCCTGGCAAATTCTCCTTCCAAGCCTTCTCCAAGATCGATGAGTCTGTCATAATGATAATTCTTTTATACCCCTTTATACACGCTTCCTTCAATCCATGCAGACATGCATACCCTTCTGCTTGCGTAGCCGAATATGACAGACGATTGGTACTTCCCTGAAACACTCTTTGCCTGTTTTCAAATCCCACCCATCCAATGCCTGTTCTAGGGATCCCCTTTCTTGTTTTTTTCCATGCCCCATCAATAATTAAATTGCATTCATCCTCCTTGCCCTCATAACAGTCTGCCTCCAATATTTCATCTTCTTTATCACATTCTACCTTCCTATCCCTTTTCATGTTCCTCCTTCTAAACTCCTCCTCTTCCTGTATTTTCAATATTTTGTTCATTATTTCCATAGGATGAGGCTTATAATTCCTGAAGACAACATCATTTCTATGCATCCATATTGCCCATAGTATTACAACAAAATTTCTTACCCTCTCACTCTCTTTTCCGTCCTCTTTCCAGAAAAACTTTAGGAAATTAACTATCCAATTTCTCATATCTATTACATGACCTACAGGAACCCTAATACCCAGTTGCGACCCCAACCATACTCGAGCAACAATCTTACAGTCCCTAAATAAATGTTCCTCCGTTTCTACACCTTTTTTACACAAAACACATTCTTTTCTAATCGGAATATTCCGCTTCCTAAAATTGATTGACACCGCAATTGCATTATGAAGTATTCTCCATACTAAGAATTTCCTTTTCGGGCTCATCTCCATTCCCCACAATCTTCTCCAAAACAAAATCATGTTATCATCCTGTACATTATCCATCTTATTTTTGACAAGCATCGCATAAACATCTTTGACATTCACTTGCCCTACCCTCTCCTGATTCCAGACATAATCATCCTCAACTGCAATTTGTGGGATATTTGTTGCCATAATCCTAACTGCAGATTCTTTTTTAAACAAACTCCAAATTTTCTGTACATTCCATCTTTTTCCATCTTGCATCATTAAGTCTCTAACCTTATTGACTTCACCTTGCTCCAAACTAGTTCCTATCTTTAACTCAACTATTTTACCCCCCGCCCACCTATCTGTTAGAATATCTGTATCCACTCCATTACCAATTACCTTGACAACACCCTCACGTGCCGCTTGAACTGATCTAACTAGCCCTTTACATCCCCATGACACCTTTATCATTTTCTTCTCCTTCATTCCCAACGTCACCGGAGAATCTTGATACTTGGACATAAATACTTTTGATACTAGCGAATCTCGATTATTATGGATTCTGAATGCTTGCTTTACTAACATGGCCTGATTAAAAAGATGCACATTCCGAATCCCAAGCCCCCCCAAGCTCTTCGGTCTCTCTATTATTTCCCTCCTTTTCCAATGAATAGATTGCAATCCCCTCTTATTTCTCCACAAGAAATCCGCAAATAGACTATTTAACTTACTAGAAACTTTCTTTGGCAACATAAAAATTGCTAAAATATGCTGACACAAAGTCGCCAGTATACTATTAATTAACAATAGTCGACCAGTATGCGAAAGCGCCATATGCTTCCAACTTACCACCTTTTTCTTCACCTTTTCTATTAGTGGTAAAAATTTAGTTGAGCTTCGGCCATCTACCTCCACGTTGCGCCCTAAATACTTTCCCAAATTTTCAGCAGATGACATCCCCAACAACCCTCTCATAAATCTCCTAAACCTGCTAGGCGTATTTGGGCTGAACATTATTAACGACTTATTATAATTAATCACTTCTCCTGATATACAGCTGAACCTGGATATTAGATTTTTGATTTCTGCACACACCTGTGGTTTAGCTCTGAAAAACAGTAATGAATCATCCGCAAAAAACAGATGTGAAATCGAAGGACTTCCTCCGCTTCCAATATCATTCTTGAAAAGACATCCATAACCAAAATAAATAAATATGGTGATAACGGATCTCCTTGTCTCAATCCGCATGTGGGTTTAAATCTGCTAGTATGCTCCCCATTCACAATAATTGAATATGTAACCGTAGTTATACACTGCATTATCCAATGCCTACACTTTGCAGGAATCCCCATTCTATCAAGCACCCATTCCAAAAAGCTCCAATTAACTTTATCATATGCTTTGTACATGTCGATTTTAAGTGCTGCCAAAAACACCCTTCCTTTCTTAGTATGCTTCAGCTTCGTCATCAATTCATGTGCAATAATACAATTATCTGACATTAATCTTCCTGGTACAAAAGCATTTTGATACGGAGTCACTATAGACTTCAATATAGGCTTTAACCTATTCGTAATTACCTTTGAGATTATCTTATAAACCACATTACACAGACTTATCGGCCTGAATGTCCTGCCTCTTCAGGATTTTCCACCTTTGGAATCAAGCAAATGAGTGTATAGTTCCATTCTTTCAGCAGATACCCTTTTTCAAAAAAATAGAGCACAACATCTCTAATATCGTTCCCTACTACATTCCACAACTTTTGATAAAAAATTGCTGGAATACCATCCGGCCCTGGCGCTTTTAATCCTCCCATCTGGAATAAAGCCATCTTAATTTCCTCTTCTGAAACTCTTTTACTTAGTTCCGCCGCTTGTTCGTTTGAAATTTGCGGAATTAAGTGCACCAGCTCCTCTGGTCCCGTCCATTCTTCATTATTAACATTATTACAATTAAGAATTCCTTTGAAATATTCTAGTATCACTTTATGAATATCCTCTCTTTCCGTCACCCATGTCCCCTCTTTATCTTTTATCATTAAGATCTCGTTCCTCCTTTTTCTAGACTTTGCCCGTCTGAAAAACCATTTTGTGTTTGGGGATTTCTCATAATGTCATCATGTGCATCTACTTGTAGTTATAAAGGTGGTAATTAGTCTGAAGTCTGAACATATAAAGCTCCATACTAAAGAGCAAACAAACAAAAAAAATACTAGTAACAAACTGCAGTGTGTTTATTGTAGCTAACAAAATTTTAAATTAAAACAACGCCACCAACAGAATTCAACCAGTCAAAGTTCATAAAGCACATTACAAGACCTGATCAACAAAGCATATTACCCATCAAGCACATGATGAGAAATTTCAAGAGGGATGAGCAGTGCATTGGTGATGGATTCCCTATCATTAAATCATCATCATCCAAGATAGTTTCTTCCATAGCGAAGCCACTTAGAAGTGGTGTGTGGCACGCAATACATATGCGCGGAGCGCGGTACCAATGCGCTGGACGCTGGTTCTTGCGCTTAGCGCAATGATTTTTTTATTTTTTTTTTTACAAAAATCCTTAAAAATAATTTTTTTTATTCGAGGGGTCACGTGACCCCGCGTGCCCTGTACTGGCTCCGCACTGATTAAATGGACTCAAGAGTCAAGACTTCAAGAGGTTCAATTCAGAATTGTGGTGAAATACAAACTTTTCATGCGTGGTCTCTAATTAAAGGGTAATTGACCTATTAATATAAGTTTATACTCCATCTGTTTTTTTTTTATTTGCCTACAAGTTAGTGGATAAAAGTCGATTAGGTATTATGGTTGCTTGGGGGAAACATGGCATTTTAAATAGAATTGAATTGAGGATTAGGTTTATGCTTGCTAACAATTTAATTGGCTAAAAATTTAGAATACATAATACAGTTTTTTAAATGGGGAGATGATTGGCCAACTTGGAATGATGACGTGTTGCTAGCTTATGAAGTCGATTGTCCAGCTTGGGATCTTATGTCGTAGGTCTCTAGATTAGGTTGCATAACGATGTCCTTATCATGGAATCTCGCATGGTTATGTTCTTTAGTCTTACATATGCAACAACTCATCTCAACACCATGCTTGGTCAATCTCCCTGATTCCTTGTGATTTTTAAAGAGACTAGATCCTTTCTCCTATCTTTTTCATAGCTGCATGGATCAACTTTCATGGGGGTTGGCTTGGGTCAACTTAATTTTAGGTCAATGCTTTTCATCTACTTAGGGAAGGGATTGAATATTCGATTTTTTCACTTGATTCCTCTGTGGTTTTTCAAAATTCATGGGGTACCCCTACTTTTTGCACCAGGTATCCTTACTATTTCAATAAAATTCACGAAATGCCCTTAATGACTAACGGCGTTAAGTTTCCGTTAGTCATTAACCCTAATTCACCCCTTTAACCCATCTAACCCAATTTAAACCCTAATTAACCCTAATTAACTAACTAAACCCTAACTTATAACCCTACCCTAACCCCCTAACTTCAAACCTTAACCTACCATCCCACCACCCCTCCCCCACCCCACCCCTCCCCCACCCCTGCAGCCCCCCCCACCACCCCCCACAGCCCCCTCCCCTCCCCCACCCCGTTGATTTCAGTCAAATTCCCCCCACCCCCGTCGATTTTCGACGATTTCCCCCACCCCGTCGATTTCCGTCGATTTTCCCCCCACCCCCGTCGATTCCCTTCGATTTCCCCCCCCCCAGTCGATTTCCCCTCCCACCCCCATCGATTTCCTTGAATTCCCCCCTCCCCCGTCGATTTCCTTCGAATTTCCCCCCCACCCCATCGATTTCGTGTGTTGTGGTCATTTGTGTGTTGTGTGCTACGATGAGTGAGTGACGGGAGAGGGAGGGGGTCGCGGGAAGGGGAGGGGGGGCTGGGGTGGTGGGGGAGGAGGGCTGAGGGTGGTGGGGGGTTAGGGTTAGGGTTAGGAGGTTAGGATAGGGGGTTAGGGTTAGGAGGTTAGGATAGGGGGTTAGTGTTAGTAGGTTAGGGTTAGGGGTTTGGGATTTAGGGTTTAGTGTTTCGGGTTAGAGTTTAGGGGTACATGGGTGAATTAGGGTTAATGACTAACGGAAACTTGACGTCGTTAGTCATTAAGGGCATTTCGTGAATTTAATTGAAATAGTAAGGGTACCTGGTGCATTTTTTAAAAAGCAGGGGTACCCCATGAATTTTGAAAAACCACAGGGGTACCTGGTGAAAAAACCGTTGAATATTTTGAGTATAATGTTACATAAGTTTCTATCTTGTAGCATGCATGACAAAGTTTGCATATTTGTGACAAAAGTTATAATAGTTAAAACTATATGCCACTTAAATTGCATTCCCCCGAAGTCCATGTTTTTGCTTCAAAGTCAACTGTAAGTAGGGATGACAACGGGTCAGACTTGGATCGGATTATGCATAATCCGACTTCGACCTTACAAGAAGTCGGATTTTAAATCTGAGTCCGACTCCGACACCCGGCTCCGAAAATCCGAGTCCGACCTGACTTATAATCCTAACACCCGACTCCGACCCGATCCGACTTTTTTTCACCCTTTTTTTTAATAGAAAAATCTTCTATAATAAAAATAATCAAATCATTACTTCTTTTTTTAATATTCATATGGAAATCTTATACAGTACAAATAATCTAAACATTACTATTATTTTTAACAATCATTTCTTCAATGGATAATATAATTGCCTCAAAGTCGGAGTTAGATTGCACATACATAACTGTAGGCGTGGATTTTTTAATTCCATTAATGCCTACACGCGGTGTGAGCGCGTTTACTTAACTACCCCACTGTTAAGGTTTTATTAAAAATATATTTTTTGAAGTCGCCACCAATTCTTTAAAGGAAGAATCATAAACCTAATTGGATATTGAAACGGAAGGGACATCTTAGAGACTTATCCAATGTAGATTTCCCCGTCATGACTCCATAGATGGTCAGGAACCAAAAAGTGAGTTCGGGGGTGAAGGTACAATATAGTCAGGAACTATATTGCCCATCGCTGGCCTCTACTAATTAACGATTCACAACAGATTTTATGCCAAAGATTAATCATATAACGTTTTAAAGCACCCTAAAAAATATTAGTCTAAGTTGGTTCAGGAAACACATAAGAAAACTATATTTTTAGTGACAAGTTAGTATGCAATCTGATTACAAGGTTCCTATCAGGTTGTCCAAATTATCTGAATTAATTAGAACAGTTCTTTAGGTCTTGATTAGCAAAAAATACAAGGTGATAAATATTGCAATCAGGCATATAAAAAATAATGTTCATGAAAATAAATAAAAATAAGAAAATAAAATATCGCAGGGAGTTAGTATAATATGTACAATACTTACAGTCGCAGGGACGAGTTAACAATCTACATCATGAATAGAATGTTAGTAACTTCAAGAAAATAATAAAAATAAATAAAGAAATAAAATAAAGGTGGTTAATTTAGTTGACCCTCAGAAATTATACCACCGTCCGGGGTCGTTAATTTGTACAGATCTTGGATCGAAAGTTGTACGAGTCTAAAAAAGTTTGTGTCTTGCGTCGAACAAAATCAAGTTTGCATCGAGCGAATGATTTACTTTCAATTTTCTATTGATTAGTGTGATATAGTATATTTGGTGATGCCATTGACTTTGTACTAGGGAGTTATATGTTGCTGCTGTGGGTTTTTATGTGTTAGATGATGAATCATGGGAGTATGATAATCAGGAGGCGTCTGATGTTAGGCGGTGGTGAGAGTTGTAGGGTGTTGAATGATGATAAGTGCATATTCTAACATCATTTAGTTGCATATTAGGGTGCATTTTCATGTAGCATTAAAGCATTTACATTGCATTTATGCATATTTAGGTTCCTTTTTATATGCTACGATGTTTTCACGGGTTGTTTGGTCTTTTGATGTAATCTCAGGTACTTTGGACTCCTATTTGAGGATATGATGATTAAGGCACTTGGATGACCTTCAAAACGATATATCATGTACCCAAAACGGATTGGAAGTGAAGAAGATACACACGACTTTGTGTACTTGTGCGAAATATGACACCTCTGCACCATTTTACCCATAAATTTTGACACAAGAATTATAATAAGGTAATTCCAACTGGGTTGGAATCTAGACTTCAAGATATTTCCAACGATATATTACATGTGCAAAACAAAGCTCTGGATCAAAAGTTAAAGCTGTTCAAAGTTGAGCTGAAGCCACTGCCTCGCCCGCACGCCCGTGCGGATTTATGCTCGACCGTGCAACCTGCAATCAAAAGCCATGAATGGTTCTGCCTTGCTCGCACGACCGAGTGAGATTTCGCTCGACCGTGCACGACCCTGCACGCCCGTGCGCGTAATTGCTTGCCCGTGCAACCTGCTGTAATGTCGTATACTATAATATATGGTTAAGTTGAACCCTAGTATGATTTAATTCATGATTATTTCTTTACATTCTCAAATTAATTGCTTAATTGTTCTTGCTTAATTGATTATGCATATTCCAATACTAGATTAGGGATAACTAGTATTGTTATGATTCCATTCTCTTGATCACAACGGGAGTTGGGTTTTGACGGATTTGAATATTTTAATTAAGGACATGAAGTTCTCCACGAGAGTAGGTAGAATGGATTGTTAGGAAGTTAGAGTGCCGCGTTTATTTTCTTTAATTTGCATGATTCCACGGGAGTAGGCTTGAGTGCATATTAGGGAAGCCATAGATACTCGGGAGAGGTTTATGGTATTTTATAGGGTGTACTTTTCCTTGTGATTATTTAATCAATTAGTTTGGGGTAGTAAGTATTATTGTATTAATTCATGCTAGTGGAGATACTTAACTCTAGAGTCTTTTATTTTGATATTGATTAGTATAGTTTATTCCACCATCATTGATATCAATCTCCTTTAGTCTTACCATTGTTTAAGAACTAATCATATAACAACTTTCTCTCTGTGGGATCGACCCTGACTTACCCTACTACATAGTTAGGAAGATTAGTTAGGTTATTTATTTTTGTTAGGTGCGCGACACGCCTATCAAATTTTGGCGCCGTTGCCGGGGATATAGTTTGTTTTATTTAGTTTTTATTGTTGGTGAGACTATAGTGTATATAACTTTTTTTTTCCTTTCTTTTGTGAATATAATTTTTTTCTCTTTTTTCGTATCATGGAGTCATTTTATTATTTTGACGAAGATAATTCTTCTAATAGGCAACATAATCATAATTCTTGTGGTTCTCATGTTTATAGTTTTGATGCATTATATCAAAATTCTCCCAATTTTTGCATGAGTTCTTATGAATTATCATATATGTTCCATGAACCCCAAATTCATGCTAGTAATTCTAGAGCAATTTTTTCTTTTCCTCAATATGAGAATGAAGTGTTTTGGAAATACTATCATAGACTTGGTGATTTTTTATTGGTCCTAATCATGGAATTGAATTATGGGATATGTGCCTAGTGATTTATGAGGGGTTAAATGAAGAAACTAGGATGGTGGTAGAATCTATGTAACAACCCATAATTTTGCTCCTAGTTTTTCGCAAAAGTTTTCTCTAAAACTATTATTTTCTCTAAATTAATTATTTTTTATTTTATAATTTTGGGAGCCGAATTTTTATTTTTATTTTTATGGCGTGTTAATGTGTTTATTATATTTATATTTATAATATAATTTATTAGAATTATTTTCATTATTAAGTATTTTCAAAGTTTAGGCGTGATTTAGGAATTAATCGATTTATCGCGTAGCGGGCTTTTGAAGCATGGATCCTTGTTGACTTGGGACGAAATCATCTTGGTGTACTTGGGCTTGGACAGCCGGCTATGGGGAGGGAGAAGGAAGAAGTTTCTCTTCTTTTATTTCATTTCTTTTAATTGATGACTCTTGGTAGTTTGTAACCCCCATAACCCCCCCTAATCATTTCTCCTAAACCCTTCATATTTTCCTTGCCATAAAATTCTGATTTTTATTAAAAGAAGTTCAGCATCATTCTCATTTAACCCTCACCGTTTTCAAGAAAAGAAAGAGAGAAAAGGAAGAGGAAAAGAATCGAAAGGTTCAACCCGGTTTTTTCCTGTCACACCTTCACGAAAATAACCGTAGCCGGAGATCTAACCGTTGGATCATCTTCAAATTTGGACAGAACATTTACAACATCTTGTTCTTAACGTTTACCGGAGCGATTTAGAATCCGAGTATTTGATCACCGGCAACCATGGTCGGAACAGAGCAGTGTGAAACAAGAGTTTTCAACTTTCAAGAAGAAAATGCCTAGTGACTTGTTGCTACAATTCTCGTTCGTTGTGCTTTGGGGTTAGAAGAGGAATTGGATTGTATGTGTAATTCATAACTATCTCTTTAGACTAAGCTTTCCTCCCGACGTTCCAGGTAACTAGTAGTTATCTTTGAACGATAGAGATTAGGGTATTATTCGGTATTAGATTATTACGCTATGAATTATTTAAAATACTTTTTGAATGAAATTATTGACGAAATTTGACATGAATATACTTGATGCATGTTGTGTGAATATTGTATAAAGAAAAATAATTTTCGTCTAATTTTTAGTATTTATTTGATTTAATTGGTGTTTTATGCGTTTTTGGCTTATTTGCATGATAATTATTAAACGAATGTTAAAATTTCTGAAATTATTTTTCGTGGATCATGTTATATGTGTAATATGTATTACATGCCTTAGAATAATTTTTTCCTACTGTTTACCGGTTTATTTAATTGATATATCTATTTTCGTATTATCGTTTCTGTCAGTATATAAATCGTGAAAATTATTCTGGAGGCCTAAAAATTCATTTCTTTGTATATTATGTATTACCGTGAGTTTATTCATGTTATATGAATTTTTGGTAATTTTTGGGGGTTTAGTTTTATTTTTAATTATTATATTGGCTTTATTGAGTAATCTGTAAATTAACGTTTAAAAATACTTTTAGAGTCCGAAAATTATAAATAAAAATTATACCATGTCATTAGATCCATTAGGGTCGTATGATAATTTTTGTGTGATTTTACTGCTCGAACTTTTTAGTTTAATAATTATTATTGTGTTTTTATTGTGAAATTAAGGATACTCTTTTAAATTATTTGAGAGCTCGTTAATCAGAAATAATTTGTAATCTATTATGTTCTTGGTTGCTGATGTTCATTAGGTTGCAGTAAGTATTATTGGGTATCATTATGTTTATGTTTGATTTATGAGAAAATAATTAATTGTTACTACTCTTTTATTGAATAAGCCTTGGAGTTAATTGGTGATGTATTTTTGATTGAATTGTTGGTGCTGTAAAAACTAGTTTAATGTCATTGTTGATGTTTATAAATGTTCAAGTGTTTATTGTGGGAGACATTTGTTGAAAGTTTGTAAGTTATTATTTTTGAGGAATTATGAAGAGTTGTTTTGATGAATTATGGGTATAAGGCCGGGTGGCATCCCTTTTTGACGAATGTTTTTGAGATGAATGATACTTTGATGATATTTATGATTTTATTTTGAGATAAGAATATCTGGTGGGATAGATGTAGTCCCCGGTGAAGAACATGCCAACCACCTGGTTTGCGAACTAGGGGTACACCTGGGTTAATTGTTGTCGTCCGAGAGGTTAGGGAGTTCTGCGTGTTCTACCCTGCATCGGGAGTTTGGCCATTCTTAGACACAGGCAGTGGGGAACGTAAGCCCATAGACTGACCTGGAGATTGCGATCTGACAAACCTTAGGAAGTGAATTGCAATTCACTGGCGTTCGGTTTCTGACTCAATAACTTGTTTTACCTATACTTCTATTTTTATAAAAGTACTTTTGGGATGATTTTTTTTATTTTTATCCAACTCACTTGCTATTTATTATTCACTTGCGTTAATTGTGAGTTATATGGAAGTAGATGCATATCGTAGTTGACTTGACTTTATTATTTCCTTTATTATTAATCTATGTCTGAATCATGCTTTGATTTCTTTTGTTCTTGGAGAACTGCTAGTTACTCCCCACTGATTGTGTATTATTATATATTTTGCAGGTTATGTTGATGGGAATCTTCTTTGGTTTTGGGTTCGGGTTGAGTTGTAAGCATTGAAATGATAGTTGTTTTAGGCCTAGACTTTTAATTAGTTTGAGAGTCAGTTTTCTCTTTTAGATATTACTCTAATTAATTTAATTTATTTATACTATTTACTTATGTTGGTTTATCACTTAGTTATTCAAACGCATTTCTTGTAGTAGTGACATTCCCAGAAGACGATGTTTCCGCCATCGTCCTATTAATACTATTATTATTTCTTTCTTTTACGCTTTGAAATTCTGGGGTGTTACAATCTATGTCTAATGGAGGATTTCTATTCCAATCTCCAGATTATTGTTGGGATTAATTGAGTGGTTGGCTAGGGATACTTATGAGTGGGAGATGTCTTTATCATCTAGACTAATTCCTTCACCCCCAACTTACATTACACCACCTCCTTATTGTTCTAATTGTCACTCTACTTCTCATGATATTTTGTCTTGTGATGTGATTTTAGTGAATGATTTCACCCCCTCACCCCAATATGAATTTAATTATTGTACTCAAAATTCTCATCCCCATCCTTATATTTATGATGATGATGATGTGGGTTGGATAGAAAATGAGTGTTATGGGATTGATGTTCAAAGTATAGGAAAAATCAATGTGATGGATATTTTAAAGGAGGAAGAACCCTTGGTTGAAAAAGCTTTCTTGGAAAAGTCTATAGATGAGAGTGATGTGATTCATGAGTCTTTATCGGTTCCACCTACTGTTTTTGAGTCTCATGTTCCTTTCTCTCAAAAACTTGACCTCATTCCTTCTTTCCCTATATTATATCCTCCATCAATCCTTATTTCTCCTTCTTTGAATGACTTCTGTGATCATGTAATTAATGTACATTCGGTTTCTTCCCAACCCGTTGGGTCATGTAAAAAGTTTAAAAATTTTTCTTTTTCTTCCTTCTCTTGTGGATATAACTTTTTCTTTTATTTTCCTTTTTGCATGTCTTGTAGAGAATTATAACTAATTTATTTTACATTTTATTTTGTATATTATTTTCTTTTTTGTGAGATGCATGCAGATGCATTTGACAAACTACTAAGGGCTTTGATGAGCTATTCATGGGGGGGAGCACAAGTTTTCTAATTAACCCTTTTTTTTCTTTTTACTTTTAAATTTAGGACATTTTAATTTTTCATTTAATTACTAACTTCTCGTTTTTGTGCAATTTGTGATCCAGGGGTTGAGCTCCTAATTTCATTCATTGAGATTAACTCCTAGGTACTCGATCTTATGATGGCTGAGGAGGTTCAACTCTGGGTTTTCACCCACAACACTTTTGGTATACTCTTTCCATTCCTCCTGTTCAAGTTCTTTAGAGTTATATCTCTTTTTTGCCATTTATTTTGGTTTAACTTGATTGTGTGATTGAGGAAGTTGATTTTGTTATGTGGTTGTGGATGTTTCTCTTTCCATTCTCCTCCCTATATTTCTTTGTCACATTGAGGACAATGTGTTATTTAGCTTGGGGGAGGATTTACTTTTTGGGTCATAACTTTGCACATATCTTCGTTTAGGTTCATTATATATTTTATTTCTTCTGCATATTTGCATATTTTGGCTTTGTGGGTATGCCTTCTGAAAACCTTCACCAGACCTTACTCGTCCACTAGGGCAGCCTAGGGGTTTAAAGGGCTTGTTGCACATGCTAAGTGCAATCGTGAATCCTACGAAAGTGAGTTAGGATTTATTGCTTTCTTAGTATTAGGAGCATTTTAGAAAGTTTTGCATTTTTGTTGCATTCATACAGGAAATATATGTTTTAATTCATGACATTGATAACTCATGAGATTTGGGCATATCTTGGATATTGTAATTAAATTTTATAAGATTGAGTTAGTCTTCATTGACCGCCTCGTGGTATGATTGTTTTGCAACTTGAATGGATTTGTGGTAAGATTGGTTGACATTCCCCAAGAAAGACTTGATTTTACTCAGTAAGCATAAGCCTAGTGAGGATTTTTCAAGCCTTATAGACTGACACATCTAGATCAGTCTTCTATTTTTTTGTTGTGTGATAGTTCCTCATGAAGTGTGATTCTTGAACTTGCCTTGGCACTCTTTGAGACTTATGTGGCATATGCATGTGTTGATATGATTGAGGCGTTCTTTTCATTGTTTTGAGCCTTCAGACATATTTCTTTTCATATATATTATTCCCTTTAATTAACCCATATTGAGCTTTTGATATCCCATTCTCTTGATCAACGGATCAACCTACATTACAAGCCTCTAGCCTTTTATGATTTCTCTACCAAAGCCTTGCTAAGTGGAGTAGCATTAAAGTTCATGTTTTGAGCTTGTGTTTGTGGTTTTTCGAAAATTATTGGAAGAAAATATGTTGAAAGAAAAAAATGCTTAAAATTATAGTGTGAAAGTGCAAAATGAAAAGAATGATGAAAAATTTGTGAAGAATAATTCTAAAAAATTGAAAAAAAAGAAAGAAGTGAAAAAAAGATTGAATAAAAGGTGAAATAATGTTTGTTGGAGTTGATAAGGTTGGGTATTATCTTGATTTATTGGCAATGTATTGTTGAACTTCTAGTAGAAGTTTTCGTGGCATTTGCATCTAATGGCCATAGATGTTAAAGTGTTATTTTCTCCGCTAGTTGGCATTTAGCACCACATTCCCAAATATCTTCCTACCCTTACCTTAGCCACACTACAACCCTTTGTAAGTCCTCATGATCTACATGTATGTTTTCGCCAGTTTTAAGTGGATAATGAGACGATAGTTAAGTTTAAAGAAAAATATTTCATTTGAGTCGACTTGGTATATGTTTGAGTGAAAAAATCATTACCTATAAACACATGAGAGAAAGTGTGCTTGACTAAAGTGAGGTTCATCGAGTTTAATTGAGTCTTGCTTGGGGGAAGGTTTGTGGTTGTCGTGGTGAGTCAAGTTGCGATTACATTAATTTATATGAGGTGTCATTTATGGTCTATCTTAGTCTAATCTTATAATTATAATATCTTTCATATGCCCGAGTTTCATGTCTTGGATATTGAATGGTTGAATGTATAAGTCCTTTACAAAGCTCATTTTACTCTTCCCTTAAATTTCTAGTTTGGATTGCTGGAGGACAAACAATAGTTTAGCTTGGGGGAGTTTGATAAGTGCATATTCTAACATCATTTAGTTGCATATTAGGGTGCATTTTCATGTAACATTAGAGCATTTACATTGCATTTATGCATATTTAGGTCCCTTTTTATAAGCTACGATGCTTTCACGGGTTGTTTGGTCTTTTGATGTAATCTCAGGTACTTTGGACTCCTATTTGAGGATATAATGATTAAGGCACTTGGATGACCTTCAAAACGATATATCATGTACCCAAAACGGATTGGAAGTGAAGAAGATACACACGACTTTGTGTACTTGTGCGAAATATGACACCTCTGCACCATTTACGCATAACTTTTGACACAAGAACGATAATGAGGTAATTCCAACTAGGTTGGAATCTAGACTTCAAGAGCTTTCCAACGATATATTACATGTGCAAAACAAAGCTCTGAATCAAAAGTTAAAGCTGTTCAAAGTTGAGCTAAAGCCATTGCCTCGCCCGCACTCCCGTGCGGATTTATGCTCGACCGTGCAACCTGCAATCAAAAGCCACGAATGGTTCTGCCTTGCTCGCATGACCGAGCGAGATTTCGCTCGACCGTGCACGACCCTGCACGCCCGTGCGCGTAGTTGCTTGCCCGTGCAACCTACTGTAATGTCGTATCTTCCGCGTGACCTAACTTATGTCGGTTTATATTAATCTTACCATATATATAGGACTTTAAACATTATTTTGAGCATCTTAGATATTATATCATCATTATTAGTTTATACCTAGGGTTTTTAGAGAGAGAAGTTAGAGAGAGAAACTTGTAGATCTTCATAGTTCTTCAAGACTCCACCTTTCTTCCATTAATTCAAGTATCTCTTTTCTTCTTCTCTTCTCCTTGTTTTCCATGATAATGTTTGATTATTCTTCTATATATTTATTTATTTCAATTATGCTTTCATAGTTTTATAATCTATGGTTAAGTTGAACCCTAGTATGATTTAATTCATGATTATTTCTTTACATTATCAAATTAATTGCTTAATTGTTCTTGCTTAATTGATTATGCATATTCCAATACTAGATTATGGATAACTAGTATTGTTATGATTCCATTCTCTTGATCACAACGGGAGTTAGGTTTTGACGGATTTGAATATTTTAATTAAGGACATGAAGTTCTCCACGGGAGTAGGTAGAATGGATTGTTAGGAAGTTAGAGTGCCGCGTTTAATGTCTTTAATTTGCATGATTCCACGGGAGTAGGCTTGAGTGCATATTAGGGAAGCCATAGATACTCGGGAGAGGTTTATGGTATTTTATAGGGTGTACTTTTCCTTGTGATCATTTAATCAATTAGTTTGAGGTAGGAAGTATTATTGTATTAATTCATGCTAGTGGGGATACTTAACTCTAGAGTCTTTTATTTTGATATTGATTAGTATAGTTTATTCCACCATCATTGATATCAATCTCCTTTAGTCTTACCATTGTTTAAAAACTAATCATATAACAACTTTCTGTTTATGGGATCGACCCTGACTTACCCTACTACATAGTTAGGAGGATTAGTTAGGTTATTTATTTTTGTTAGGTGCGCGACACGCCTATCAAATGATGTTCAGGATAGATGGAGATATGAGATGTTAGGAGGGATTTTGTGAGGCTGCCGTGAGAGAATCTTTTTTTTCGTTTATTTGTGAGATGGTTGCATTATATAGGTTTAGGGTGGTTGGGAAGCAATATGTTTTTAAAAGATGGGATATTATCTCAGATAACCCCGACTTATAGGCCTTTTTCCAATATAACCCCGACTTTGGCAGCCCTATCTCCGATAACCCTGAACTTGATTTTTGTCATTAAACCTGACGGAATTGTTAACGGTGTTAACTATTTTCAAACAAACATCCTTCTTTCTCTCTCTTGTTCTTCATCTCTTCTTTTTCTCTCTCTTGTTCTTCATCTCTTCTCAAGCATTCATCCTTCTTTCTCTCTTAATATTCATCCACTCTTTAATGTCTTCATCCTTACTGTAAAAAGGAAAAAAGTACTCATAAAATTTGATCTTCTTCCTCCCTTCCACCATTTTCTCTCACCTCCCTTCTTCCTCTATGGAAGTTGATCTTCACCTACCCTTCTCTCTCTCTCCTTTGACCTTCAGTCAACACGCTAGATGTAGATTTTTTTACAGCTAGATGTAGATTTTTTTAATCGATTTTTTTTGTTTCTCTCTCTTCAATTGCACAACTAGATGGGGAAATATAATCAGAGATAAAAAAGATGAATTTTCGCCTAAATCAACCTTGGCCTTGAAGCTTCGAAGTGGTTCTCGTCTGACATGGCTACTACTGCTTCTTTTTCGCCGAGCTTCGAATTAAGGTGGGAGAAAATTGAGAGAAAGAAGATGGCGAGCCGCGAGAGAAAGAAAGGTTGGCGACCGGTGAGAGAAACTGGCGGTTGCGGACACTACTGCCTGCTGGTGGTGGGTTACGCGGTTGCCAATGCGAGAGAGAGAAGTAGAGTGAAAGTGAGGGGCTGGTAATTCGAGTGCAGTAGGGTTTTGGTCCATTATTGTTAATGAATTTACATCTTCTCTCACCTCCCTTCTTCCTCCATGGAAGTTGATCTTCACCTACCCCTCTCTCTCTCTCCTTTGACCTTCAGTCAACACGCTACCGCCAATTTCTCGCGATATCATATCTTTCTTCCACCACTGCTCATTTTCTCCATCTCCCCAAAAATTAAAAAAAGACACAGTAAAAAATAAAAAATAAAAAAGCAAAGTGGATTTCAGAATCTGAGTACCAGCCAATTTTAATAAAGTGGCCAAGATTTCCTCCTCAGATTTTCATTTTCAGAGGAGAGAGAAAAACTCACCTAATTTCGTCAACGTTTTGTCATTTGCCATTAATGAATGTTTGAGAGGAGATGAAGAACAAGAGAGAGAAAGACATGAGTTTGGTTTTTTTATTTTAAAAAAAAAGGCAGTAAGTTGGGTTGTTTGAACAAAGTTAACGCCGTTAACAATTCCGTCAGGTTTAATGACAAAATACAAGTTTAGGGTCATCTGAGAAAAAAAAAATATGTGAGGGTTATTTGGGAAAAAGGCCTATAAGTCAGGGTTATCTGAGATAATATCCCTTAAAAGATAGAAGGTTTTAGAAAAGATTTTTATTAAAAAAAGATTTTAGAAAATAGTTAGTAAAAGATATTTAATTAAAACTTTGGGAAAAAGATTATTTTTATTAAAGATATTTTCATTAATAAAACTAATCAATATAATTAATTAATTCTATTAATTAAATTGGGCTACAAAAGGGGTTTTATAAAATGGGCATTCATAAAAGGTTTATAAAAAGTTTTCGAAGATGGGCTTTTTGAAAGGTATTTTAAAACGTTTTAGAGAGTGGGTTTAGCAAAACTAATTATAAAAAAGGTTTTCGGAAATGGGTTAGAAAATGAATTTGGGCTAAAATATTTTAGTTTAGACTCGTTCTTTATTCTTTCCTTGATCCGGACCAATTGGAGTAGGGTATTGGTCATCATAGGGTGCTAAATGGGGAGACACGATTATGTGTCTACAGAAGCCCCCACTTTGACTGAGGTTTGTAAAACCGAAAGTCAAAGTATACTTGTCGGGACGGAGAATGATTCTAGATGCTCTGCAATCCAAAATCACTCTTTTGCGCCGGTACCTGCAAAACAAGCAACAGTTTCTGGAACAGACAAGTGTGAAACATATTTGCAAAGTGATTGTAAATTTGCAAAAATGAAATGATAGGTGTAAATGAAATAGATGTTGTAGAGCATTTGTATCCCGCTCCACGGGGTTGAGCAGTATGTTGTTTGTCCCTCTCCTAGACAAATGGTGTAGAGTATTTGTATCCCACTCCACGGGGCTGAGCAGTATGTTGTTTGTCCCGCTCCCAGACAAATGATGTAGTTGATTGAAAGTGGTCCGCAGACCTAACGATTTGTGTGTCGTTATTGACGGTTTGATACCTGTTAAATGCAATGAACACAAGCATGCAAACAGAAAGGAGTAACTTCCGAAAAGTTCATTCGCTTAAAAGCGAGAAAAAAATGTATAACTTACGAAAAAGTTCATTCGCTTAAAGCGAGGAAGAAAAACATAACTTACGAAAAGTTCATTCGCTTAAAGCAAGGAAGAAAAGAACAACTTACAAAAAGTTTATTCGCATTAAAGGGATTGTTCGAAGTAGATTGATTTGGGTTAAAAGCAATTGGAATAGGAATAACTTGCGAAAAGTTCATTCGCTCAAAGTGAGAAGGAATAACTTGCGAAAAGTTCATTCGCTAAAAAGCGAGAAATATAACTTACGAAAAGTTCATTTGCTAAAAAGCGAGAAATATAACTTACGAAAAGTTCATTCACTAAAAAGCGAGAGATATAACTTACGAAAAGTTCATTCGCTAAAAAGCGAGAGATATAACTTGCAAAAAGTTCATTCGCTAAAAAGCGAGAAATATAACTTGCGAAAAGTTCATTCGCTAAAAGGCGAGAAATAATAACTTGCGAAAAGTTCATTCGCTAGAAAGCGAGAAATATAACTTGTGAAAAGTTCATTCGCTAAAAAGCGAAAAATAGAACTTGCGAAAAGTTCATTCGCTAAAAAGCGAGAAAGGATAGGACATTCTGATGACCTAAACTATGAGGATATAGTGTAAGTGTGCAACTGTGTGACACTAGACTGTATAATATGTGTGTGTATGTGTGACTCGATTATTGTGATGTCTTGTTTATTGCTTTACTTTTTGATAGTTTTTAGTTGGTATTATAGTTGTTTTTGAGTTAGTTTAGGCTAGTTTGTTAGCTATTTCCTTAATTTGTGCAATTTTCCCTCTTGTATGCACTTTCTTTGGGCGATTTGTTTTGTTTCAGGATTTAGGAGCATGCTTGGAGGACACTTGCACAACCCCCGAATATTAATTTCAAAGAGGAAGGTCAAGGAAGCATCAAGGAATCATAACCGAGTTTCAGGGGCAATTATAAGAAGTTTTGGAAGGGTTTGCGCACAAGGGTCAACTTCAAATGACCATAACTTTCAGTACACAAAATATTTTTGAGCGATTCAAGTTGGAGATGAAATCTTGGCTCAATATCTTTCCAACGAGTAGTCATAAGCTCAATTCCGATGAAAAACAAGTGAGATATGGCCGTTTGAAAATGAACTGACGAAACTGATTTCAGTTCTGACGGTCCGACCCGCCCGGGTCGCTGGCCTTTTCCGGAAATCTTTCATTTTAAATCCTCTTTTTGAATGGGGGTTAATTTGTAATTATGCCTAGTTTATTTTATGACTATATAAGGCAAACTCCTCTCATTTTAGTGCAAGCTAATTTACATTGTATTTGAATAAAGTGAGATTTGAAATTCTTAGAACCCTAGGAGAGAGAAAATCCCATCTTCTAGAGAGAGAAGTAAGAGAAACTTGTTGAAAGCTTGGAATTTGAAGAATCTAAGAAGGAAACTTGAAGATTTGGAGGCTCCTTGCAACTTTAATGAGAATTTCTTACTCTCTCTCATATTTTATTGCTTTATTTTCCTATTTTCATGTCATTTTCACTCTATTTACTTGTTCATCCTAGATTATTGTTTTAGTTCATGTTAATAGTTGTTAATGTCTTTTAGTTTATAATTTATCATGATTTGTGAGTAGCTATTTCTTTGGGAAGGGTTTGAAGCCATTAATGAGTTCATGAACCTCTAAATCCAACATTGGGTTTTGAATTGGGATAATTTTGGTTAATTGATTTGGCATTTTCATGAATGTTTGTGTGATTGACCATCATAGGAGCATAATTTAGGTACCCTTAGTGAAGGATCGAGAGATGAAGTTAAGGGGTTGCCTCAAATCGATTATTAGGCTTGAAGGACCATGAGAATAGGGACTACCTAGCCTAGGGGATTTAGTTTGCTTGTTTAAGTTCATCATGTTTATGGATATGCTTGGTTGAATGCCTTAGCCATGAGAATAGGTCTTTGGTAAGAGACTAGGCCAATCTAGCTAGCTCGAGAGAGCGGTTAGAGTACCAATGGATGAACAATTCCCCACAATTGATCCCCATTGTTGATTCCCATTGTGATTGCTTGGTTTGTGAATGAGTTGATTGGTGGATACCCCTTCCCAAAGCCATTTTTCTTATTGTCCTTTCATCTATAAATCTTCAAAAACATAGAGTTTGCTTAGCTTATCATAAATCGATACTTATTGGTGCTTCCCTTAGTCCTTGTGGATTCGACCCTTTACTTGCCCTATATTGGGGTAGTTTAGGTATCTTTGACGTGTTTACAACGAGCGCGTCATATTGATGCTAGGATCCTATGGCTAAGGATGAAGGATGCGTGCAATGATTGACATAGTGTTTGGATGATGCATATATGTAATGCAAATGTAGAGATATGACACTAATGCGGATGATATGACACTAATGCAGATGATATGATTTGATGATTCCACTTAGAAGCTCAAATTTTCGTTTAGAAAACTGTTTTTGAAAGAGAAGAAATGGGAAGCCCCCAAGGATGATCCACATAGGTTATGTTTGATTAGAAATGTGTTGTAGTTGTTACGGGCCTAAGTGAGCCCATAAAACAGTTAGGATCTCGTATGGGTCTGGAGCCCACAATCTTCTATATGGACTCGTAATGAAGTCATGATCAAGGTACACATGGAGCCTATGAAAGAGGAGAAATGGGAAGCCCCCAAGGATGATTCATTTAGTTAATGGATGGTGTTGAATTTGAAATTCGTTGTAGTCCTCGTAATGCTTGAGTTGTATATGCTTCGAATTTCGTATGCCAAGGGGTCTAAGCGAGCCCATAAATAGATGTGATGTTGTATCTGTGTGGGTTTGAAACCCAAGATGTCATATGTGGACTCGTAATGAAGTCCTTATTACAATAGACTTAGACTTGAAGTCTATGATTTTATGTGTGAAAAAGTGATGAAGCCCCCACTAAGATGGAGTTTATGAAGTACTCAGCTTGATTGCTTGATTTTGAAGATATCTCGTCACGCTTAGTGGAAGTTTCGACCGAAGATTCCATATAGGGTTCCTAAGGTGAAAAAGACAATAAAGGTCAAAGAAAAGAACACTCAAGGGATGAGGCGCAGTCATAGCGCTGAGTGTTGAAAGGTTATGCTAAGGTTGGCTTAGAAGCGATAATGTGGCTTAGAAAAAGGAAGGGATAAGAATTAGAAGAAGGCGGAGTCATAATGACTTGACTCACGCAATAAGGTAGGATAATGATGCAGGTTCAAATCCCAGTCTAGTTCTAAGGGTAGGGGATGAGCATTGAAAATTCATGATTTGAGAGATCGCGCTTTTCTCATGGGCCTAGGCGAGCCTTAAAAAAATGTTCTGAACTAAAACGGTCGGGCCTCAAAAGAGGTTGCCTAAGTATCCATGATGGAATCAGGCCAGTCGTATCTCTTAACATTTTAATTGGTGGCCGAGCATTTTGCTTTGGAGCCATTTGCAATGAATTAAGCATTGAATTAATCATTGATTTAGAAGAGGTCTTTGGCAAGGGTGGATAATGATGTAGGTTTGGTTTGGATTTAAGCGGTCGAACCTCAGGGTGAGGTTTCCTACGTATCTTTAGCAGAATCAGACCATTCGTAGTTCAGGCTAATGAATGAGATGGTGCCCTGACTTTTGCCTAAGTCGCCCCTATGGGTTTTCGACCTAGCGGGCTTTGGTTTGTCTTTTGTGGCTTATTGGAATGCAATGTGATTGTTAAGAAGGTTTATCACAGAAGATTTGAAGTTGGAGGTTTAGAGTCGCAGGTTTAAGGTTTTGAAGGAAATACCATTGACAAAGCTATTGATGGGCTTATTTGCAACACTTTTTTTTTTATTATTATTTGCACTTTTTTATATCATTTTTTTTGCTTCCTTTTTTTTGATTTTCTTGTTTGTTGCTTTTTTTTTTGCCCTTTACATTGAATTGTTGTCAAGTGTACTTTCCATGAGGTAGGCTAAAGGGGAATGGATGTTATGCGTTTAGGTTGAAATGGATGAGTAGTTGTAGTGAAGGGAAGGGATGCCTCTTTTATGTATGCCAATTGTTCATTGTCTATATTAGAATAGTCATGAGAATTAGAAATTCATTTCTTTTAAGGCGACAATCATGATTTTCATTGATGCTCATTAGTGCAAGGTTAGAAAAGAAATACTCATTTATTGATTGAAAATTATGAGTACATGCAATAAGAGGGAAAATCCTATATTAGACTGGGAAAAATAAGAGAAACGAAACAGAAAATCAAATCATAAGTCTAGACTCCTACGTCACGTGACAAGTGATCTTAAATATGAGGCCTTTTTGTAGTAGGAGAAAATGGAAGTCTCCCATCATCGATCATGTCCTGAATAAGGCCTCGCAATGGGTAGCAATTGTCAGTCTTATGCCCATGGCCTCTATGGTACTTGCAATAAGCATCTTTGTCCCAATTTGGCCCCCTTTTATCTTCGTCTAGATCTGGAGTAGGCCCAAGAGGGGAAAGTGCGCCTTTTGCGCGAAGGCGGTCAAAAGCTGTTCCATAACTTATACCCAGGGAGGTATATTATCTCTTGCGTTTTCTTCGAGGCCTGGTAAGAGCCTCTATGACATTAATGGTAATGGTCTTGTTGTTGCGGGCGTTTTTCAGTAAATCATCCTCAATTTGCACGCCTATATCATACAGCTTTGTAAAACTTGTGATACCTAAATACTTGAGATGGTTTTTGTATTCAGGCAACAAGTTGGCGATGAAGATGCGAATTAGGTCTTTTTCAGGAGGCTTGGAGACCATGTGAGAGAACTTCTCTCTCCACCTGTTGAGGTAGGTAGTAAAGCCTTCACTATTTTTTCTGTTTCAGTACTTCCAATTCCCTTAGTGAGGTTGGATTACAGCATTATGTGCATATTGTTTCATGAACTTCCTGGTAATATCGCTCCAAGTTTCAATATGCTTAGGATCCAGTGAATAGTACCAGTTTTGGCAGATTGGGTCCAACGACATTGGGAATACCATTGGGTAGAGTTCAGGGTCAACCGATTTGATGATCATGGTTGCACGAAAGTTCCTTAAATGATAATTTGGATTCTCAGTTGGTTTGAATTTAGGGATGTCGGTTGTAGAGAACTCTTCAGGAAGTTTCCCTTCCAGTTTAGTGTTATCAATGGGCTCAAAATAGGAATTTGCATTGGTTACCCTATGAACAACACTCTCCATTGTCTTGTTGAATCCAGGAGACTCACCAGACTCGATCTTCTCAAGCCTTATAGCTATTTCTTCCATCATGCTAGACAGCTTGGCTAAAGCTCTAGCATTTCAGCAAGTTGTTGCTCGTTATTCGATGGACTGCCCATTTTAATGTCGCTTGATTTCTACATAGATCATCAGAGGACATTTAGAGATAGAATGATGATGGAGAGAGAGAAATGGAATGAAAGAATGTATGTTTGTTTAAAAGTTGAGCTTCTAGGAACAAATCTGAATATCCTATATGCATGATTTTTTTTTTTTTAATGCACCTAGACTTAATGTATGTATGCATGACTCAATCTATGCGTTCGAACCTGTAAAGGCTGCCTACATATCCCAAAAGAGGGAATCAGATCGTTTGTAGTTCAGGACTACTAAATGCAGAATGCACGTAATGAAATGGAGAGTATGGATGCAATGAGACTCCTAAATGCCTAATAACTCTAGTTATGCATGGAGTGTATGAATGATGGACTATGCAATGCAAAAGGATTCTAGTATGAATGCAGTCTTAATAGATTTGAAATTCTAATGACTTCAAAATCCTAAACTTGATAGACTTCTAATGATTTTAGAATTTTAGATTTGACGAACTTCCAAGGATGCTAGACTCCTAATATGCATGAAACTCTAGTAGACCTAGACTCCTAAAATGAATGAAACTCTAGTGAACCTAGACTCCTAAAATGGACGGAATTCTAATGGATTTAGATTCCCAAGATGGACAGAATTCTAATGGATTTAGACTCCTAAGATGGACAAAATCCTAATGATTTTAGACTCCTATTATGCATGGACCATCTATGGATTATACACTTCTAAGATCGAAATACTTCTAACGACCCTAGACTTCTTAGATGGGTGAACCTAGACAGGGTTAAGACTCCTAACATGGATAGAGTTAGATGAGGTGAAGAACTCTAAATGATTTGAAACTGGATGAATCTAGACATTTGGGTCAGACGGACTTCTAGTGCAGTTGGAATTCCTAAGCGGATGAGACTTTTACAACAAGATGGACACTAAAAAGGAATCCTAAATGATGCTAAAGGATGGATAATATACATGAAAAGATAGGATAGAGAAAAGGGAGGAATCTTTGAAAAAAAAAGATTTGTGATAGGAAAAAAGATATGGAGATTTTTTTTTTAAAAAGGTGGAGATAGAATTTTTAAAGTCGATAGGAGATTGAAGATGGGATGAATTTTTTTTAAAAAAGATAGGAGAATAATTTTTGAAAAAAAAAGATAAGGATGAAATTTCAAAAAGGATGGGAGATATAGTTTCTGGAAAAAGATGAAGATAGAAATTTTGAAATAGATAGAAAAAAGGTGGAGTGATTTTTTTAATTTTTGTTCGTCGCGTAAATTCGCTCGATAACTTTGAACTTGAAACATCGCGTAATACTAAGCACTAAAAGCACGCACACACAAAGATGCACAATTAAGATAATAATATGCAAAGTTCTCAACCTAAAAGTCCAGTTCTACGTTTCAACTATTGGTCAGGTTTAGGTTAAGGCTGAAAAGGGTCCATGACTAAGAGATTGATCCCACGCTTCGTACCCCTGCTTAAAGAGGTGGCCACGTGTAAGACGCACTCCAGTCTCAAGTCAGGAACAAGAGAACAATGCCATGGTTGGGTAGGTTTGCTTATGACTAAGATCCAACACTATCGCTCAGGAAGCTTTTTGGAAGGACAAAGCGCAAACCTCCCGGGGGTGACCTCACACATAGAACATGTGCTAATGAGGCAAGGTAGATTGTCCTTATGGTGGCTGAACAAAAGTCATGCATATGCAAAACTGTATATTATTCAAAGGCATAAAAGGAGAATGAATCGTATTTTTCAAGTTTCACCCACTCATTTAAAAAAATTAATTTTTTAAAATCCTCCCAGTGAAGTCGCCAAATTGTAGGCGTGGATTTTTTAATTCCATTAATGCCTACACGCGGTGTGAGCCCGTTTACTTGACTACCCCATTGTTAAAGTTTTATTAAAAATATGTTTTTTGAAGTCGCCAATAATTCTTTAAAGGAAGAATCATGAACCTAATTGGATATTGAAACGGAAGGGACATCTTAGGGACTTATCCAATGTAGATTTCCCCCTCATGACTCCATTGATGGTCAGGAACCAAAAAGTGAGTTCGGGGGTGAGGGTACAATATAGTCAGGAACTATATTGCCCGTCGCTGGCCTCTACTAAATAACGATTCACAACAGATTTTATGCCAAAGAATAATCATATAACGTTTTAAAGCACCCTAAAAAATATTAGTCTAAGTTGGTTCAGGAAACACTTAAAAAACTATATTTTTAGTGACAAGTTATTATGCAATCTGATTACAAGGTTCCTATCAGGTTGTCCAAATTATCTGAATTAATTAGAACAGTTCTTTAGGTCTTGATTAGCAAAAAATACAAGGTGATAAATATTGCAATCAGGCATATAGAAAATAATGTTCATGAAAATAAATAAAAATAAGAAAATAAAAAATTTCAGGGAGTTAGTATAATATGTACAATACCTACCGTCGCAGGGACGAGTTAACAATCTACATCATGAATAGAATGTTAGTAACTTCAAGAAAATAATAAAAATAAATAAAGAAATAAAATAAAGGTGGTTAATTTAGTTGACCCTCAGAAATTATACCACCGTCCGGGGTCGTTAATTTGTACGGATCTTGGATCGAAAGTTGTACGAGTCTAAAAAAGTTTGTGTCTTGCGTCGAACAAAATCAAGTTTGCATCAAGCGAATGATTTACTTTCAATTTTCTATTGATTAGTGTGATATAGTATATCTGGTGATGTCGTTGACTTTGTACTAGGGAGTTATATGTTGCTGCTGTGGGTTTTTTATGTGCTAGATGATGAATCATGGGAGTATGATAATCAGGAGGCGTCTGATGTTAGGCGGTGGTGAGAGTTGTAGGGTGTTGAATGATGTTCAGGATAGATGGAGATATGAGATGTTAGGAGGGATTTTGGGAGGCTGCCGTGAGAGAATCTTTTTTTTTCGTTTATTTGTGAGATGGTTGCATTATATAGGTTTAGGGTGGTTGGGAAGCAATAGGTTTTTAAAAGATAGAAGGTTTTAGAAAATATTTTTATTAAAAAAAGATTTTAGAAAATAGTTAGTAAAAGATATTTAATTAAACGGTTTTTTCACCAAATACCCCTGACAAATAAATTTATTCACCAAATACCCCCATTTTTTTCAAAATTCACCAAATACACCTGACCTTTAAAAAAATTCACCAGATACCCTTTTGTTGACGGACGTTAGTCCTCCGTTAGCTTTTATTTACAATTTTGCCCTAAGTCAACCTAATAAGCCCTAAGTCAACCTAATTAACCCTAAGTCAACCTAATTAATCCTAACTAACCCTAACCCTCCTTCTCCCCTAACCCACTGCCCCCACCCCCTAACACCGGCCACCACCCCCCACCCACCACCCCCAACAACCCAGCCCCACCAGGCCCCCCTCCCCGCAGCCTCCCCTCCCCTCCCCACGCATCCCCCTCCCCCCCCCACGCATCCCCCTCCCCCTCCCACGCAGCTCCCCTTCCCACGCATCCCCCCTCCCACGCAGCTCCCCCTCCCCGATCCCACCACCCCAGCCCCGCATCAACCGACGAGATCGAGTGAGTGAGGAAGGGGAGGCGCCGACGAGATCGAGGGAGGGGGACCGACGCGAACCGACGCGAGGAGGGGGGGGACCCACACGAACCGACGCGAGGGTGGGGGACCGACGCGAACCGACGCGAGGGAGGTGGGGACCGATGCGAACCGGGGCGAGGGGGGAGAGTGACGCGAACCGACGCGAGGGAGGGGGGACTGTGTCGAACCGGGCGCGAGGGAGGGAGGGGGAGGGAGAGGCGGGAGGGAGGTCGAGGGGAGGGGGCCTGCGTGGGGGCGCCTGGGGGGGAGGGGGAAGGGGTCCGCGTGGCCGCTGTAGGGGAGGGGGAGGGGTGGGGGCCGGGATTGGGTGGTGGGTCTAGGTTTGGGGGGCTGGGGTTTGGGGGGCTGGAGTTGGGTTAGGGAGATAGAGTTTTAGGGTTTACTTAGGGTTTAGTTAGGTTTAATTAGGATTTTTTAGGTTAATTAGTTAATTAGTTAATGGAACACTAACATCCGTTAGCCAAAAGGGTATTTTGAGTAATTTTTTTAAAGGTCAGGGGTATCTGGTGAATTTTGAAAAAAGTGGGGGTATTTGGTGAATAAATTTATTTGTCAGGGGTATTTGGTGAAAAAACCGTTAATTATCACTTTGGGAAAAAGATTATTTTTATAAAAGATATTTTTATTAATAAAACTAATCAATATAATTAATTAATTATATTAATTAAATTAGGCTAGAAAAGGGGTTTTTTTTAAATGGGCTTTCATAAAAGGTTTATAAACACTTTTCGAAGATGGGCTTTTTGAAAGGTATTTTAAAACGTTTTAAAGAGTGGGTTTAGTAAAACTAATTATAAAAAAGGTTTTCGAAAATGGGTTAGAAAATGAATTTGGGCTTAAAATATTTTAGTTTAGACTCGTTCTTTATTCTTTCCTTGATCCGGACCAATTAGAGCAGAGTATTGGTCATCATATGGTGCTAAATGGGGAGACACGATTATGTGTCTACAATAACACATTAATATAAATGAAAAAGGGATTAATTGCCTTAAAGTCGGATTCGGATGTCGGACTTTTTTATGGGATCCTACTCCGACCCTCCTCCGACTCGAAGTCAGACTTTTTAAACGGAGTCGGATGTGATTTTTTTTTTGTCGGAGTCGGCTTGGATGTTTTTCCTTCGAATCGCAACGGGCAAGGGTCGGATCTGGACTGGATTGTCATCCCTAACTGAAAGGTAGTCCATTCTACAATTGGCTTGGAAAACCATTGTAGTATATGGTATGGGAGTCGTTTCAAGGTCTTCTTTTTAATTCTCTGGTTTTGCTTGAATCCCTAGAGTCAAAGACATATAGTACCAATCAAAACTTCTTCACTTATTACCTCTTCCTCATCAATCTCTGCATAAGTGGTGTTCTAACATATTTCCACATATGTATAAGTGTAAGCATGACAATTTTGTTAAATGCCACATAATTATTATTTGATCCATTAAAGTCAAGTGTTGACTTTTATTAATAAATGGTCATCAAAATTAACTTAATTTGGGCTTGTTAATTAAATTAGCCTATTGTAATTAAATCATTTATTATTGGGTCAATGTTCATCAAATGAAAGTTTGACTATTAATAGGGTTTATGTCCATAAGGCCCAAGTGGCAGGCTAATTAGAAACCCTAGGTCAAGGAAGCTCTATAAATAGAGCTCCCCTCTTCACTTACAAGGGAGGAGAAGAAATCAGACTCCAGAGCCAGAAAAGATAAAATAGAAGGCAAAAACCTAAACCTCTCACATCCTCTCTCTGTCAATCAAGCCACATCAAGCTCTCTCTCCAGAAGAAGGAAACAAGATCAACCTTGGACGAGATCAAGCCTCGACGGCCCTCATTCAAGAAAGTCATGTCAATAGTTCGTGAACTCACCAAATTAGTTCATGAATTAATTAAATTCAAGTGGAGATTGAATCAGAGGAGAAAATATTAGAGATTGTACTCACAAATTCAAATCAATAAAATTGACTATTTTGTTACATTTATTTTGATTCTATTTTGCAGACATCTAAAATTTGTGTTTACAAATATTTGGCACGCTTGGTGGGACATTTCTACCTCTCATCTCTATCTCCATAAGCACTTTCATTCCTTCAAGGCGTAGAAGAATGACGATGAAGCAAGCACATCCAACCATGGTGGACGAGAGGACATCCATAATGGAAGCCCAAGATCCTTCATTGGAGCCGCTCAACAGGTCATCAGATGTTATCAACGTAAGTGTCATGACCATTGAAGCAAATACCATGGAGGAAGAATTAGCAAACATGAAGATACTCCTTCACAAACTGGCCAAAGAGAATGAGGAAAAAGAAGCACAGATCAAACTCCAATGCAAACAACTTGCTGTTTTGACAAAGAAACTCGAGAAACGCCCAACTGATGAAAGTGAAGACGATGGTGAAAAATCAACCGCGAGTTCAAAGTCTAAGAAAAGTACAAGGAGTGCAAAGCCTCATGGAGATCCTTTGAATCCATTCACCATCCAACAACTCCAAGAAATGATAGCAAGTGCCGTCAAATTTCAACTTGGTGGAGATTTTGATAGAAATAACCAGTACACCAAGCCATATACAAGGAGGATCGAATCCCTGCAGATGCCTAGTGGTTATTAACCTCCAAAATTCATGTAATTTGATGGAAAAGGTAATCTAAAGCAACATGTTGCACACTTTGTTGAAACATGTAGCAATGCAGGAACCGAAGGCGACCTACTTGTGAAGCAATTTGTTCGCACACTCAAAGGCGTGGCATTCGATTGGTACACAGACTTAAATCCTGAATCTATCGATGACTGGTCGGAAATGGAAGAGACATTCATGAATCACTTCTACGACACTCGTCGTACGGTGAGCATGATTGAGTTAGCGCACACCCATCAATTAGAGGACGAACAAGTCGTGGACTACATCGATCGATGGTGAACACTAAGCCTTCAGTGCAAACATCACTTGACCGAAACTTCTGCTGTGGAGATGTGTATCCAAGGAATGCATTGGAACATGACGTACATCTTACAAGGAATCAGGCCCAAAACATTCCAGGATTTAGCAACTAGAGCTCATGAAATGGAGCTTGCAAGTGTCGATCATGAAGATCGGTCGATTAGACATCTAAATCGATGGACGATCATGGCCGCAACCTTGTGAAAAAAACAAAATTCACAAAGGGACAAAAATATCCAAAAAAGAAAATCACTCCTAAGCAAGAGTATAAACACGGCAGAAACCAAAAAAAAATCTCATAAGCAAGAGGATAAACTGTATACTTGTCAAAAAAAAAAGAATTGAACTACATTCCGCTTGATCCAAATAAATGTATAATAATCATTTTATTTGGTATGTAAGCATCTTGGATAATTAAATATTCAAGAGCAGCCACATTAACAAAAAATGAATCTAGATTATAATTTGAAAAATTGTACTCCATTAATTCAAAATATGCTTTTACAAAAATGAATGAAATACAAGCTTGGGGGCATAGTTGTTGCTCCACTCAGTGTTCGATTAATCCACTTTGCCGAATGATGGGCATGAAACTTTGCGATTATCATTCACTTGAAGATTGGAGAAAGCTTTCAAGCACCAATACTTCGTCAAATTTACTCGAAGTTCTGGAGAAAGCTTCCAAGCACCAGAGATTCGACAAAAATGTTAAGCAACAAGATCGATGGAGAAAGCTTCCAAGCACCAAAGATTCGACAAAAATGTTAAGCAACAAGAGCGATGGAGAAAGCTTCCAAGCACCATCACCTATCAAAGTTCGTTGGAGAAAGCTTCCAAGCACCAACACTTGGCCACAAACACTTCAAGATTGAATTGGAGAGAAGCTCAAAAGCACCAAAATATCTTGAGTCTTCAATGATGAGAAACCTTCAAATACCATCACCTTCAAAGCATGTCTCAGGCCTTTAGAGAAAGTTCTATCGGATACCTTAAAAAAAGACACGAAAATTGGAGAAAGCTTCAAGCACCAACATCATGGCAAGCAAACACCAAGCACACCACCATCAAGCGACGCCTACATGTCAAGGCAGTCGTGTCCGAACTTCTAAGACGGCTTCACAACAATGATGTCAAAAAGATGATTCCTCCATTAAGGTGTTTGAGGCGTCACTCCTACATAAATCATGGTAGAATGTCGACTTCTCCATGTGCACCCAAGGTGAATAACTCAGTCTTTCTTTGTGGGCGTTAAGTCATTCGTGTCTATGTGGTGTCCAGTTAAGAGAGCGAGCTTGGGTGTTCCTACGAGACTCGGTCGTTGCGTAGCGTGAGCTCTTAACTCCGTGGCATGGCTTAAGCACCTAACTTTATGGCATGATCCCTCCATGGCTCGGTGGTGTGGCTCATACGTGACATTGTAAAAAAAAACTTCCCCATTTACTTGTTGGCGTTAAAGTGATGGATCCCGTCTACTCTAATCATAATCTGAAAAAAAATGACAAGGGGTATCAACATGAGTACATTACTATATGATCTAGGCAAAATTGGCCTCAACACCCTGAACTATAGCGCGGGTACACGAAACAGCTCCAACTACGGGTTATAGCCAGAACACCCCAAAGTACGGACCTGGATGCAGTCCGTACCATAAATGAGGTCGGTGCCCAGAATTCTCACCGGATTCTCTCCCCTTTCTTATTTTCTTCTTTTTTAATCCTTATTTTTTTACTTAAACAAAAAAAAAAGCGCGTGCCTTCATTTTCTCCTTCCTTAACTGAACAAAAAGACTTTCTTCCCCAAATTCCCTCTTACTTCCCCAAAATCTATCTTTCTTCGCAAATGAACCCTAAATTCTGAAAGAGTGAAATCCACATAACAACAATGAGCTCAACTTCATCTTCAAATTTCAAGAAGAATTCAAATACCAGTTTAGGTAATGGTAGGGTTTACTATCGACCTCGATTGCCTGTAGTATTCCAGACTACTTGGAAGTTCAACCACAATCAAGGAAAACGCTTCTATGGCTGCCTAATATCTACCACTCAACTTATAGCCGTTGAGAATTCCGATCAATGACCACATTTATGGTACGGACTGCACCCAGGTTCGTACTTTGGGGTGTTCTGGCTATAAGTCGTAGTTGGGACTATTTGGTGCACCCGCGCTATAGTTTAGGGTGTTGAGGCCAATTTTGCCTATGATCTATATCCATCATGGCATCATCATGTTATCTAAAGAAAAAAAAAATTTATTTTTTTGAAAAGTGGCGCATAACAATTACAGACACAAGTACTGTTAGTATGTGATTGTGTTGTATTTACTTTATTGTGTTAAATAAAGAGATTTGTGGTGTGAAACAAAAAGGAAAAGAAAAGAGAGTAAACATCATTGCAATCAGCATTACAAATCACAGCACCAACATCACTAATCCATCATGCATGATGCATGTGATCGTTTTTATCAAGGAATACCACACTACACAAACCCATAAAAAAAAAGAGAAAGAACAAAAAGAGAAAAAGGATTATGTGAAACATAAGTGGTACTGTTGCTTGCCATCACTATCTCACTCCCTGATTTTCTATTTCAAAGTTCACACAACTCCTTGAGGACTCCCTTGGTGGAGCTTGCAATACAGTTATGATTGCAAATATCAGCACTAGTAACCTCTCTCATTTGGTGAAACACAAAACAACGACAACTAGCAAGATAACAACCGAGAACTTGAGTACAGAAGGAAAACCGAGAAGACAAACAAAGATGAAGCAAAAATTATACCTTCTTGATCGGACAACAGCTTCACGGTGCAAATGAACCAAGACGCTTCGCTGTAATCTCGTCAAACACCAGGGCCTCGGGGCAGTGCGGTTATGGCGGCGAGGAAGGGTTCCATCAAGACCACCACGACTTCGGGAACACAGGGCCTGGGGCAGTGCAGTGCATGTGGTAGTGCTAGTATGGCGTCAAAGGGCGGTGTGGCTCGGCTTCAATTTCACGGTACCAAAAGTTGGGTAGATCAGTCATCAATGCCAGAAGATTACAAGCCTGTAAAAATAAAATAGAAATGGATAACAAAGAAAACAAATGAAGATCTTCCATGGTTTCGTTGCGGCAAAACATCAAAATTATGTATGGCTCTTAATTCCTCCGTCATCTCGAGGCGTCAAAGGCGGTTCGTCTCAGTCTCTTTGGCACCACCACGTCAGTCTTCAGCGGCACAACAACAGTGAGCACGGGATGCACAAACTCACTATGCGGCAAGGACGACATCTCCTTCATGGCATCACGACGTCGACGAGAATGGCTTGGCTCCTTCTTTTGGCGTCACAGCTCAGATTATAGGCAATAATGGCATCTCCTTCATGTCGCCACCATGTCGGCGTGAACCACTTGGCGGTAGCATCCATGGGCTCTGTGCTGTCAAAGGTTGGAGCCGAGCAAACAAGGAAAAGCTTCCATCTTTTATGTACTTCATATTAAGCCTGCACAAAAAAAAAAAAAAAAAAAAAAACACAACTATCCTCCAAGCTGGTTTGGCGTGCTGCTGCTCCGTGGTTCACTTGTAGGATGATCCCCGGTAGACTCCTCTCGGCTCTCCAAGAATCACCTTCAGCTTCAAGGAGAGTTAAGGTTCTGGCGGTATTTATAGCCATAAGTTGGGTATAGATTCCAAGAAATTTATGTGCATAACAACTCCAACAAGATTGAGATATTGTTGTGCTTATCTTCAGTAGTGTTGAGCCATTCGTGGGATTTGGCATATCTCAATTCTCAAGTCTATCTAATATTATCTCCAACAAGATAATTTAAAAGATGAAGACGAAGTCCATTCTAACGTGAAATTCAACAGTACTTGGCAAGCATGGAGTAAAAAAAAGAAAAAAGAAGTCCTAGCTTGAAGTATAACAACATATTGTCGTGGAATATTATTGCCGCAATATGGTGCTTTTTGTCCATTATCATAAACAAAATTGTTTTAACAAAATGAAGCCAATACAATAATCTATGATGGTAAAAAAAATCGAGACTCGATCACGCTTAAACACTCGAATCGTGTACATGATACAGTCTCGAGGGGACAATTTGTAAGCATGAAAATTTTGTTAAATGCCACATAATTATTATTTGACCCATTAAAGTCAAGTGTTGACTTTTATTAATAAATGGTCATCAAAATTATCTTAATTTGGGCTTGTTAATTAAATTAGCCTATTTTAATTAAATCATTTATTATTGGGTCAATGTTCATCAAATGAAAGTTTGACTATTAATAGGGTTTATGTCCATAAGGCCCAAGTGGCAGGCTAATTAGAAACCCTAGGTCAAGGAAGCTCTATAAATAGAGCTCCCCTCTTCACTTACAAGGGAGGAGAAGAAATCAGACTCCAGAGCCAGAAAAGATAAAATAGAAGGCAAAAACCTAAACCTCTCACATCCTCTCTCTGTCAATCAAGCCACATCAAGCTCTCTCTCCAGAAGAAGGAAACAAGATCAACCTTGGACGAGATCAAGCCTCGACGGCCCTCATTCAAGAAAGTCATGTCAATAGTTCGTGAACTCACCAAATTAGTTCATGAATTAATTAAATTCAAGTGGAGATTGAATCAGAGGAGAAAATATTAGAGATTGTACTCACAAATTCAAATCAATAAAATTGACTATTTTGTTACATTTATTTTGATTCTATTTTGCAGACATCTAAAATTTGTGTTTACAAATATTTGGCACGCTTGGTGGGACATTTCTACCTCTCATCTCTATCTCCATAAGCACTTTCATTCCTTCAAGGCGTAGAAGAATGACGATGAAGCAAGCACATCCAACCATGGTGGACGAGAGGACATCCATAATGGAAGCCCAAGATCCTTCATTGGAGCCGCTTAACAGGTCATCAGATGTTATCAACGTAAGTGTCATGACCATTGAAGCAAATACCATGGAGGAAGAATTAGCAAACATGAAGATACTCCTTCACAAACTGGCCAAAGAGAATGAGGAAAAAGAAGCACAGATCAAACTCCAATGCAAACAACTTGCTGTTTTGACAAAGAAACTCGAGAAACGCCCAACTGATGAAAGTGAAGACGATGGTGAAAAATCAACCGCGAGTTCAAAGTCTAAGAAAAGTACAAGGAGTGCAAAGCCTCATGGAGATCCTTTGAATCCATTCACCATCCAACAACTCCAAGAAATGATAGCAAGTGCCGTCAAATTTCAACTTGGTGGAGATTTTGATAGAAATAACCAGTACACCAAGCCATATACAAGGAGGATCGAATCCCTGCAGATGCCTAGTGGTTATTAACCTCCAAAATTCATGTAATTTGATGGAAAAGGTAATCTAAAGCAACATGTTGCACACTTTGTTGAAACATGTAGCAATGCAGGAACCGAAGGCGACCTACTTGTGAAGCAATTTGTTCGCACACTCAAAGGCGTGGCATTCGATTGGTACACAGACTTAAATCCTGAATCTATCGATGACTGGTCGGAAATGGAAGAGACATTCATGAATCACTTCTACGACACTCGTCGTACGGTGAGCATGATTGAGTTAGCGCACACCCATCAATTAGAGGACGAACAAGTCGTGGACTACATCGATCGATGGTGAACACTAAGCCTTCAGTGCAAACATCACTTGACCGAAACTTCTGCTGTGGAGATGTGTATCCAAGGAATGCATTGGAACATGACGTACATCTTACAAGGAATCAGGCCCAAAACATTCCAGGATTTAGCAACTAGAGCTCATGAAATGGAGCTTGCAAGTGTCAGTCATGAAGATCAGTCTGATTAGACATCTAAATCGATGGACGATCATGGCTGCAACCTTGTGAAAAAAAAAACAAATTCACAAAGGGACAAAAATATCCAAAAAAGAAAATCACTCCTAAGCAAGAGTATAAACACGGCAGAAACCAAAAAAAAATCTCATAAGCAAGAGGATAAACTGTATACTTGTCAAAAAAAAAAAAGAATTGAACTACATTCCGCTTGATCCAAATAAATGTATAATAATCATTTTATTTGGTATGTAAGCATCTTGGATAATTAAATATTCAAGAGCAGCCACATTAACAAAAAATGAATCTAGATTATAATTTGAAAAATTGTACTCCATTAATTCAAAATATGCTTTTACAAAAATGAATGAAATACAAGCTTGGGGGCATAGTTGTTGCTCCACTCAGTGTTCGATTAATCCACTTTGCCGAATGATGGGCATGAAACTTTGCGATTATCATTCACTTGAAGATTGGAGAAAGCTTTCAAGCACCAATACTTCGTCAAATTTACTCGAAGTTCTGGAGAAAGCTTCCAAGCACCAGAGATTCGACAAAAATGTTAAGCAACAAGATCGATGGAGAAAGCTTCCAAGCACCAAAGATTCGACAAAAATGTTAAGCAACAAGAGCGATGGAGAAAGCTTCCAAGCACCATCACCTATCAAAGTTCGTTGGAGAAAGCTTCCAAGCACCAACACTTGGCCACAAACACTTCAAGATTGAATTGGAGAGAAGCTCAAAAGCACCAAAATATCTTGAGTCTTCAATGATGAGAAACCTTCAAATACCATCACCTTCAAAGCATGTCTCGTGCCTTTAGAGAAAGTTCTATCGGATACCTTAAAAAAGACACGAAAATTGGAGAAAGCTTCAAGCACCAACATCATGGCAAGCAAACACCAAGCACACCACCATCAAGCGACGCCTACATGTCAAGGCAGTCGTGTCCGAACTTCTAAGACGGCTTCACAACAATGATGTCAAAAAGATGATTCCTCCATTAAGGTGTTTGAGGCGTCACTCCTACATAAATCATGGTAGAATGTCGACTTCTCCATGTGCACCCAAGGTGAATAACTCAGTCTTTCTTTGTGGGCGTTAAGTCATTCGTGTCTATGTGGTGTCCAGTTAAGAGAGCGAGCTTGGGTGTTCCTACGAGACTCGGTCGTTGCGTAGCGTGAGCTCTTAACTCCGTGGCATGGCTTAAGCACCTAACTTTATGGCATGATCCCTCCATGGCTCGGTGGTGTGGCTCATACGTGACATTGTAAAAAAAAACTTCCCCATTTACTCGTTGGCGTTAAAGTGATGGATCCCGTCTACTCTAATCATAATCTGAAAAAAAATGACAAGGGGTATCAACATGAGTACATTACTATATGATCTAGGCAAAATTGGCCTCAACACCCTGAACTATAGCGCGGGTACACGAAACAGCTCCAACTACGGGTTATAGCCAGAACACCCCAAAGTACGGACCTGGATGCAGTTCGTACCATAAATGAGGTCGGTGCCCAGAATTCTCACCGGATTCTCTCCCCTTTCTTATTTTCTTCTTTTTTAATCCTTATTTTTTACTTAAACAAAAAAAAAAAAGCGCGTGCCTTCATTTTCTCCTTCCTTAAGCGAACAAAAAAGACTTTCTTCCCCAAATTCCCTCTTACTTCCCCAAAATCTATCTTTCTTCGCAAATGAACCCTAAATTCTGAAAGAGTGAAATCCACATAACAACAATGAGCTCAACTTCATCTTCAAATTTCAAGAAGAATTCAAATACCAGTTTAGGTAATGGTAGGGTTTACTATCGACCTCGATTGCCTGTAGTATTCCAGACTACTTGGAAGTTCAACCACAATCAAGGAAAACGCTTCTATGACTGCCTAATATCTACCACTCGACTTATAGCCGTTGAGAATTCCGATCAATGACCACATTTATGGTACGGACTGCACCCAGGTTCGTGACTTTGGGGGTGTTCCGCTATAAGTCGTAGTTGGGACTATTTGGTGCACCCGCGCTATAGTTTAGGGTGTTGAGGCCAATTTTGCCTATGATCTATATCCATCATGGCATCATCATGTTATCTAAAGAAAAAAAAAAAATTATTTTTTTGAAAAGTGGCGCATAACAATTACAGACACAAGTACTGTTAGTATGTGATTGTGTTGTATTTACTTTATTGTGTTAAATAAAGAGATTTGTGGTGTGAAACAAAAAGGAAAAGAAAAGAGAGTAAACATCATTGCAATCAGCATTACAAATCACAGCACCAACATCACTAATCCATCATGCATGATGCATGTGATCGTTTTTATCAAGGAATACCACACTACACAAACCCATAAAAAAAAAAGAGAAAAAGGATTATGAGAAACATAAGTGGTACTGTTGCTTGCCATCACTATCTCACTCCCTGATTTTCTATTTCAAAGTTCACACAACTCCTTGAGGACTCCCTTGGTGGAGCTTGCAATACAGTTATGATTGCAAATATCAGCACTAGTAACCTCTCTCATTTGGTGAAACACAAAACAACGACAACTAGCAAGATAACAACCGAGAACTTGAGTACAGAAGGAAAACCGAGAAGACAAACAAAGATGAAGCAAAAATTATACCTTCTTGATCGGACAACAGCTTCACGGTGCAAATGAACCAAGACGCTTCGCTGTAATCTCGCCAAACACCAGGGCCTCGGGGCAGTGCGGTTATGGCGGCGAGGAAGGGTTCCATCAAGACCACCATGACTTCGGGAACACAGGGCCTGGGGCAGTGCAGTGCATGTGGTAGTGCTAGTATGGCGTCAAAGGGCGGTGTGGCTCGGCTTCAATTTCACGGTACCAAAAGTTGGGTAGATCAGTCATCAATGCCAGAAGATTACAAGCCTGTAAAAATAAAATAGAAATGGATAACAAAGAAAACAAATGAAGATCTTCCATGGTTTCGTTGCGGCAAAACATCAAAATTATGTATGGCTCTTAATTCCTCCGTCATCTCGAGGCGTCAAAGGCGGTTCGTCTCAATCTCTTTGGCACCACCACGTCAGTCTTCAGCGGCACAACAACAGTGAGCACGGGATGCACAAACTCACTATGCGGCAAGGGACGACATCTCCTTCATGGCATCACGACGTCGACGAGAATGGCTTGGCTCCTTCTTTGGCGTCACAGCTCAGATTATAGGCAATAATGGCATCTCCTTCATGTCGCCACCATGTCGGCGTGAACCACTTGGCGGTAGCATCCATGGGCTCTGTGCTGTCAAAGGTTGGAGCCGAGCAAACAAGGAAAAGCTTCCATCTTTTATGTACTTCATATTAAGCCTGCACAAAAAAAAAAAAAAAAAAAAAAAAAAACACAACTATCCTCCAAGCTGGTTTGGCGTGCTGCTGCTCCGTGGTTCACTTGTAGGATGATCCCCGGTAGACTCCTCTCGGCTCTCCAAGAATCACCTTCAGCTTCAAGGAGAGTTAAGGTTCTGGCGGTATTTATAGCCATAAGTTGGGTATAGATTCCAAGAAATTTATGTGCATAACAACTCCAACAAGATTGAGATATTGTTGTGCTTATCTTCAGTAGTGTTGAGCCATTCGTGGGATTTGGCATATCTCAATTCTCAAGTCTATCTAATATTATCTCCAACAAGATAATTTAAAAGATGAAGACGAAGTCCATTCTAACGTGAAATTCAACAGTACTTGGCAAGCATGGAGTAAAAAAAAGAAAAAAGAAGTCCTAGCTTGAAGTATAACAACATATTGTCGTGGAATATTATTGCCGCAATATGGTGCTTTTTGTCCATTATCATAAACAAAATTGTTTTAACAAAATGAAGCCAATACAATAATCTATGATGGTAAAAAAAATCGAGACTCGATCACGCTTAAACACTCGAATCGTGTACATGATACAGTCTCGAGGAGACAATTTGTAAGCATGAAAATTTTGTTAAATGCCACATAATTATTATTTGACCCATTAAAGTCAAGTGTTGACTTTTATTAATAAATGGTCATCAAAATTAACTTAATTTGGGCTTGTTAATTAAATAAGCCTATTTTAATTAAATCATTTATTATTGGGTCAATGTCCATCAAATGAAACTTTGACTATTAATGCGCTTTATGTCCATGCGCCTGCCAAGCGCTAATTAAACCCTAGGTCAAGGAAGCTCTATAAATAGAGCTCCCCTCTTCACTTACAAGGGAGGAGAAGAAATCAGACTCCAGAGCCAGGAAAGAGAAAATAGAAGGCAAAAACCTAAACCTCTCACATCCTCTCTCTCTGCCAGTCAAGTCACATCAAGCTCGAGATCAAGCCTCGACGACCCTCATTCAAGAAAGTCAAGTCAATAGTTCGTGAACTCACCAAATTAGTTCATGAATTAATTAAATTCAAGTGGAGATTGAATCAGAGGAGAAAATATTAGAGGTTGTACTCACAAATTCAAATCAATAAAATTGACTATTTTGTTACATTTATTTTGATTCTATTTTGCAGTCATCTATAATTTGTGTTTACAATAAGGTATTTTGTCCTTGTATTTACGATATTATCCAGCCATCAAGGTTGTTCATACTCAAATTAGCCTTATTGCTTCTCTAAACAAATTACCTACAAAACCAACTTGGAACCCCCTAAACGCTGCAGGTGTTACTAGTAATCATTCTAAATCCTCCATATATAACATCATGTCATCATTGCAGTTTGCTCTTGAATATGCTTTAACAGCTCTCCGTACACATAAAATTGCATGTTATTTCCCTCACGAAAGCCTTTGCACCGATAGTTTGAAATATATGCGTGGATCAAAGCACATATCAGTTTTGAGAATATCGTTTCCAGGTAACTTAATATTTCCTAGATACAAAATAGAAACAATTCATACTCACCTTGAATAGTAGACAAAAAGAATATATTCTCCCGCTTCAAAAATAAGCTAAACACTTCTCTATTTACGGTAGCCTTTTGGCATGTGCCGCTTCAATTATTTTCGAACTATGAAGAACTAAAAGTTACACAAATTTGAGAAAATACTAACTTGGTGCTCATCAAATATGAGTGTGATTTCATTCACTTTTATTATCACAGTACAACTCCTTTGAAGCTATATGATACTTATATATAAACCATTTCCTATTAAAAAGGTTATCAAAAGAGGGGAACATGTATTTATGTTTGGAAAAGATTCAATCTCAAGGTTTAAGTAAAAACGATATAATCTTACCACATAAATCTTAGATTTATGTCAATGTATACTTCAAAATATCGACCTTTTTATAATTTTGAATTCACACATAATCAAATATGTATTCTTATGAAAATTATAAAAACAGATATACTCCATTGTCTCATATTAATCGATATGCTTTGATCGGCACAAAGTATTAGGAGATTCATTTGACTTTTCTATTTTTATTGTTGGTAATTGGTGATAAGGTATTTTTTATTGTAATTAATAGAATGTGGGGGCCTCAACTTTTTAGAGTAAGATTATAGGGTGAGGTTTCTTTATTATTGTTGGGTTTCTATAAAAAGAGAGAAATTATTTAAAATTGCTAAGTCTTATATGTGGGTCTGTTCCAGACAGGTCCCACCGTTAATTAACGGTGCGCCAGTCTACATATAAGGTTAATTTTTGTATGTTGAGGTTACAAATTAATTTATTAGGGGTTACTTATAATTGTTAGGGTTACTTATTACTACCCCCGTTTCTTTTTAATCTATACACTTTGTACTTTGACATTATTCATATACTTCCTCCTTTCCAAATTAAATGCAACAATTTCACTTTTTCACTATTCGACATTTCACTTTGACTAAAATTTTCTGATTTATACATAAATTAAAAACATAATCAAGCGTATCTTGTTAAAATTGTCTCGTGACGTACTTTCATAAAATGTAATTTTTATAATTTTTACTTATATGTAATTATAGATATTTGTGGTCGAATAATGTCTCGCATGCGTAAAAGTCGGATTTGTTGCATTTAATTCGAACTGATGAAATATTTCACTTCGACCATCATTTGTGATTTATACATAAGGAAGTAGTACATCCGGGTTTTTATAAGTTTACTCACTTTTCTATTTGAGTTGCTCTTATTACTTACTCCACTTTTTTTTCCTATTTTTGGTATGGTCCTATTTTTGTATTTCGCCCCACCAATTATTTATTATTATCTTTACCTTTTTCACTCAACTTTTTTGGCCAACATTAAACTTCAATACAATACGCCAATAAATTAATACTTTTTCTTTTTACTTCTATGACCCACGTACATACGTATCCTAAAACTCGTGCCCAAAAAAATGGGTAAACTAATAAAAATCGGATAAAGATATATATATGAGATCTCAGATTGCATTCGTTTCAGCATAAATTTTCCAAATAACAATTTTTCATAAATTTTACTTGTACATACTAAATATATTAATAATGAAAGCTTACGTCATAAACGCAAAAGCTCAAATTATGTAGATTAAAAAACCAAGATAAGAATATAATACGGGTTTATAATTGTAAGGGTTACTTACATCCTTTGTTCGGGTTACTTGTCTTCGGTGTTACTTAGGAGTTACTTATGCCTTAATATTGTTAGTTTGTCTTTTACGTACGGGGCCACATGTTTGTTAATCGTGCCTTAATTGGGAGCATACCATTATAGAAAAGTGCATATGATAGGAAAAGAGTATTAAAAATGAAAACAGATATAATAAAAAAAATGAAAAGAACAGGGTGGCACAGGGGAAACCCACCGTAGAGAATGAGCAAAATTGACTAAACACCCATACCTTCACAGTTCACCCCATCATCTCCGCCGATTAAACCCTTCTTTTGAACACCCTTTTATTTTCTCCCTCTTTCACCCTCAAACCTTCCCTTTCTCTCTCCACTTTCCTAGGTTCCGAACCCTTCGCTTTAATGTCCTCCTTCCAACAAAAACCCTAAATCCCCAATTTCTGATTAATCGACTGATTTTCCTGCGAAATCAATGGATTCTTCAACCACCACCACCTCCGGCGCCGGAGAAACCAGCAATGGCGGCGGTAGTGCTCCAACGCCGATGTCGAACGTCAATGGACCGCCGCCATTTCTGTGCAAAACTTACGATATGGTGGATGATCCGGCAACGGACTCCGTCGTTTCATGGAGTTGTACTAATAATAGCTTCATCGTTTGGAATCCTCCTGAGTTTGGTAGAGACCTTTTGCCTAAGTATTTTAAGCACAATAACTTCTCCAGCTTTGTTCGTCAGCTTAACACCTATGTATGTTTCTATCACACATTTTTTTTTGGCAGTAGCTAGTTCTTTTTATTTGATGCCTTCGCTTGATATTATATATTTGATGTTAGATTTGTGTTTCAATGTTGTCATGAATTGCTGAAATGTTTACTTACTTGTTGATCCAATTCAGTTGATTAATGGCTTAGCAGAAGTAGAAACAGTGATTTTGAAACAATTTGGGTCATGAGAAGAATACGTTAGGGGTGATAGATCTCTGTTGGGGGTTAAATTTTAAGGAGGGTGGTGGATGGCTGAACAGAATGCGAAGGGATTGGGAGCTATAACATATTCCTAACTGTTATAAGTTATTTGGGGAGCAAACTTGGGGGGAAAGTAGGGGGTTTTGGAAAGAGTGTAAGAAATGTAAGTGTTTGTGTGTGTTATAAGGTATATAATTTATAAATTATGAGTTTCTCAGGGAATAGAGTGTGGTGGAAGTTGTATTTAGTTTTATAGAAGATTAGCTAAGAAGAGTTCTTATATAGATATGCATCAAGCTCATATGGCATGGTACATTTTGACAAGAAGGTTGTCCATCTATAGCAAAGTTCAAAACACAAGGGTACCCTATACATCATCCCTTCACACTCACCTTTTCATCCTGGTTTCTATATTCTGATTATTTTGAAGAAAATTAGTTTAATGAAGTAGATCGTATCCGATAGTCTGTAATTTGTATGCAAACTTTGGATGGTTTCCTGTAGGCATCATATACCTGGTCCTAAAGCATGAATTTTATTCTTTTTCTTTTGGGACTACATTGGGTTTGAAGTGCATGGGAGATTGTTAAGAACAGTATTGGGTATCATAACGCCAATAATGAAGTTGAAATGTGATTGGCCAGGAATAATACAGAGTTAAGAGGAGACCAAGACGTGAAAAGTCTTAAGTCCTGATATTGCAAAAAGTTGTAGGACATGTGGTATTAGTAAAGGTCTAAAGGAGAAATAAAGGAGCTTACTTGGAGTATGCTGGTTTCATGTACAACTGTACTGTGGTGAATTTGCGATAATCCATGATTCATTGCTGCAGAAAAGTGGGGGAAAAGGATGCCATTATAAGGAACAATATTTTGTTTTACTGATCAATATTTTGAGAACTCTTATTCTGGATGTACTCTAAGCTGTTTGTCACTCCTATGCTTATCTTCCTTCTGCATGATGGTGCTTTTCTCATTTTCTCCACTAATTTGGGTGGGAGGTGTGGTCGAGGAAATAAAAAAGATGTTTTTGTTGTTAGTGTACATGTCACTTGCCCAATCAAAGGTCTGGAGCATTCAATTACTGCTGCTATGACTGAGGCTGGATTGGTATTATAAATCATCGTTTCAATTTAATAACGCTTTGGGGGGGTTGTGGTCGGCAAAGCTATGTGGGTTTTTGTGACTGTAAGTGCGCACTTTGGCATACCAGAGAATGGTTTTAGCCTCGGTGTGGTGTATGTCAATGATGAACTTATTAATAAACTAATGATTACCTTATGGGAAAATCAGAAAAAACAAGGGTTGTGAGGAATATTGACGAAAAGTAAGGTTTATATTTGCATCTTCACCTATAATGTATGTTTAACATCCTTGGCCTGCTAGTGGGATTAGGCATGGCTGAATATTAACATTTTGTCATCGAAGAGTGTTAATTTTTGCAATGTTTACTTTTTTCTATAGATTGAAGAATGAAGATCCTGGTAAGTATCAGCAAAAGAGGTTGTTCTTTGATTGTGATGGTTATCACTAAGAGAAAGAGCTTTACTTGTCTGTTTCCTTTGCCTGCTGTCCTTCTCATTTTTTGGCAGTTACTAGAACTAGCATCAACTGTTGGCATATGTCAACGAGTCAAACTGCCAATTTATGATAATCTTGCACAGATATGGCCCAAATTGAGCATTTAAGTGTCTGTTAGGTATCTTCTTTAAATAATTGAATTGTCTGGAGTAACAATAGAATGATAGAATTGTCAAATAATCTTATCATTTAGACTAAGGAAGCCTTTCTGTTGTGCGTGTAATTTTTTTTGAACCGTGCCCTGCTAATGAATTTAACGCTCGTGTTGATTACCTAAATGAAGCTAAATGTATTATTTTTTCCATCCTGAATTTATTGTCTCCATAAGGTTTGACACACACTTCAAGAATTGTAGTAGGGGTGGGTCAAAAAGCAGTTGAAAGTGGAAAGAGAAAGAATAAAAAGCTGTAAGTTGAAGTTTATATATTGTGAGAGAACCTCGTTGATGTAGTGGCTAGAATAGGTGGGATCCACATCGCATGATGGTGGAAGTTTTTACCAAAGTAGGTAATAGCCTAATAGGAAGATTATCTTGGGCATCTTAAAATGGTTGATAGGAAGACTTGTTTAGGACAAAGGAAGTAAAGGATTTCTGAGGGGGAAATTTGTCACTTCAATTTATATCTTCTAACTATTCACTGTAAGAATATCACGAGGACATGGATTACACAAGTCACTCAGATCACAGAATTGGAATGAGGAATATTACTTTTTACCTCCAGGACTCTTATGGAAATGCAATACATTGATTTGCTGGGGCTGTCTACACTGCTGATACTAGTATGGGGTGATGTCATCCATGTCTTGCTAGTGAGGAATGACACATTATTTATTGATTTGCTGGTCTTGTCTCCCTGATGGTTCTAGTATGGGGCTATGACTTCTATGTCTTACTAGTCTAGTGGCTACATGTCCTTGGTGGTTAAACATTTACTATGCATTTTATATGGGTGGATTTTGGTATTATTCATTTGGGTCGAGTAAAAGTGACTTTTAACATACTCCCACCGTTTCACAAAATTTACTACGTTTCACTGAAATTTACTTTTATAGAAATATCTTTTACATTTTGTTGACATGTACTATGATTATCCCAGCTCAAGCTTTACATTTACCAAAATTGGATGTCCGAGCTTAAAGTTAACATTCTACTTTTTACCCATTATATATTTTACCTTTTCTCCATCTTAATCTCTATGCCCAAATTCCACGTTAACCTGGAGCTGGGATGGAGGGGGGTAATTAGAAAGATTAACGGTTAGAGTTCAAACTTTGACCCTAAAGTCAAAGAAAAAGTGCATTCTGGGTGGTGGGGATAATACCTTAATGAAATATGGATCTAATGGGCGTCATACATGGTAAAGGCAAGATTGAGATTTGTGCGACTGTTTGCTGTTTTCTTCTGGATTTCTGGACATGTTTTGCGCCTCTCTTATTGGGTGCTGAAAGTGTTGGTGACTTGGTGTATTGCTTGAGTGTGTGCTTTATATGTACAACTTATTTCTACTTTCACTATTGTTGTAAATTGGTGGCCTTTTTGTTGATATTGCTGATTTGCTGTAGAATATCTTGCTTTATTGGAATCTATCCTAAAAGTGATCTATGAGCAAAGGAATTAGTATGATACAAGTTATTTGTTTTTAGTATCATTTCCTTGATGCATTAATTATATACTTTGGTAGCTGATCAGAAAAATTATTTGTAATGTTGATCATTGCAACATCATGAATATGTGAATAGTATATATGTATATATGAACTTTACTATGGCGTCAGGCCTTTAGAAAGGTGGATCCAGGACCGTTGGGAATTTGCAAATGAGGGATTCTTAAGGGGCCAGAAACATCTACTGAAGACTATAACTCGATCGAAAGCCTGCTCATGGGCATGTTCATCAACAGCAACAGCAAGCACATGCACAGACTTCTATTGGAGCTTGTGTTGAGGTTGGTAAATTTGGGCTGGAGGAAGAGGTAGAAAGGCTTAAAAGAGACAAGAATGTCCTTATGCAAGAACTTGTTAGATTGAGGCAGCAGCAGCAGGC